>BMAV01010702.1:23511-143924 GCA_019973955.1 Trichonephila inaurata madagascariensis | reverse complement strand
CTTTGTAAACGATTCAGCAGACTCAAACAAGCTTTGGTTACTTGGTTTATACTTCACGGAGAACGACGTTAAATACCCTCTACCGGGTATATGTAATGCGCAAACACGCTGCATTTCTAATCATTTGCATATCCCCCCGGCATGTACCTTCATGCGAAGTTTCGTTACGATTCCGCAGTAATTTCTTGGTGCGCTAATTTTTTTTGTCCATGAGTGTATATGGCCAGTTTTGACGAAACCGATCACGCCAGCTGGGAGTAGTTCGTCATTGAGTGAACGAGTACATTCGCATTCCGATGGAAAAATGTCTAATGCAAAAACTGAACAGCGAATCAATATCAAGTTTCTTGTAGAACTTAAGAAATCAGTTACGGAAACATTTCAAATGTTAACTGAGGCTTATGGAGATAAAACTTTGTCTCGTTCATGTGTGTTTGAATGACATAAGCGAATTTTGGGGGGAAGGAACAGTGTGGAAGATGATGAACATGTTGGGTGCCCAAGGTGAGCGATTGCAGACCAAAACATTGTCTAAGTTCATTATGTGATTAGGATTTGCAATATCGGACCAAAAGTTCAATACCGGTATTCGGTATTTCTTAGATTTTAATACTGGGATACCGGTTTTGATACCGGCAGTAGAAATTTTGGAAAAAGAAACACAGGTGTTTCTTTGTTTTATTTGCCAATTTTATTAGAGAGTGTAAATATCGCAAACAATAATTTGTAACTTATAAATTATAACACAATTTTGATAGGTTCGTGGGTAAAAAATTTTAAATAAGAAAATTTACTATAAACTTGATCAAAATTGAATTGGTTAGTTTCTTTTTTTCTTTTTCATTTTCATTTTGAAAATCATTATAATTATGTAAATACCGTAAGACAATTTTTTATTTCGGAATGCCATATACGAATGTATTTTGGAAGGCAAATACTATGTGAATAACAAATTCACCAGTTTAAAAAAAATATTGAAATACTGCGCACCTTCTTCACAACTACAACCTTATTTTCCCAGATACGAATATCAGACTACGAATCCTGCGCTACCGCTCTGAGCTGCAATAGGATATATTTAGCCCGCCTCCTTGGATGATTCGCATATTTTATCCCTTCTCTTGATTGTACGATGAAACTTTATATTCACAGTTTAATTAATTTCACCCGTTAGGGAGACATAGAAACAGAAACGTATACTATTTTGCTATGCTGGAGATCCCTGAACATATAGTGGAGACAATTTTAAAAATTCCTAGTAAATACCAAAAAAAAAAAAAAAAAAAAAAAAAAAAAAAACGGTACTTAAACTTGTGAATACCGGTATTACAAAATTGTGCAAATGCTTCAAAATACTGGTATTCGGTATCCCGGTATACCGGTATTGCAATCCCTAAATGTGATCTGAGGTGACCGAAGATTAAGTGTTCGTTCAGTGATGGAGCTGGTAACTTGAACGGGGAAGTTCTTCGGTACGTTTTAACTGAAGAATTACACATGAGAAAGATTTGTGTGGTTTGTTCCAAAAGTTCTGAACGATGACCAAAAACAGTGCCGTAAAGACGTGTGTGTAGACATGTTATAAACGCAATGTAAACGTTCTAAATTTCTTGGATTCTGTGGTAATATGTGATGAGACAGGGATTTTTACCTAGAAAGCAAGCGCCAGTCGATGTAGTGGAAGTCTCAAGGATCCCCAAGAGCCAGAAAAGCATGTCAGAATCAGAATTCAAGGTGTGATATAGTCGCTCTTTGATGACCATATCTTTGATTGTCAGCGCGAATTAGAGGTGTGGGACTTTCAAAATGAATAGACATTTTAAAATTCTTAATATGACTTTATTAAGAATATAACTTAAACTTCTAATAATTTAGATAAATTTATATAAGTGAGAATCTAATGAACCAAACACACAGCGATAGTTAAACCGTATATCACGTAATTTAGACAACTTTATCTAAATAATTATATTATTCGCCTACTCTCAATTCTGATAATATTACAAGTCCTAATATCAAATAATCAGTCCTACCTTAATTCAAGATAAGATTCTATCACGGTACGAAACGTCTGGGTGCGTGTGCAATGGTATGCACCTTGTAGTAATGGCTGAATATCTCGGTAACTTTATGATTGGCTGTCAATTCACACTCGTATCTCTTCCAAACATAACTTTCCCCTAAATTGCCATACTGCTTACTGAAACTTCTGTTCTTTTAAAAGCTATCTTATTTGCATTTCATAATCGTATTTTGCTTCTTGGATTTTAGTTGGAAAAGATTTGCCATTAATCTTGGCCGTCAAAGAACCCAGAGGTTATGTTACAGGAAAGACGCGTGATCCCGTCACAAAGGTCATGTTAATTATCTTCCTAATGGTCAGAATGTTAATCAACACTACTACATTGAAGTACTAAAAAGGCTCCTTGAAAAAATTAAGGAAAGAAATGCCACAGTTGTGGATTGATGGATAGCTGTTGCACCATGACAATGTACCTGCTCACATGGCCCTATCTGTCAAGCAGTTTCTGACTATCAAAATATTACTGTGATGGGGCATCCTCCTTATTAACCTGATTTGACTCCATGCGACTTTTTTATTTCCTGCAGTTAAATATTGCTTAAAGGGAACCCATTTTTCCACAGTTGAAGAGATTCAGGCAAAAACGGAGAATCTTTTGAAGAGCCTTCCAAAAACCTCGTTCCGGAACTGTTACCAGCAATGGAAGCACCTAATGCAGAAGTGTGTGAATACTGAAGGGGCTACTTTGAAGGTCATAATGTCACAAAGAACTGATTTTGTAAGTACAGTGAGATTATTGTACTAGTACTTTTGTGTCACATCTCGTACATTGATTTTCAGCGGTATGCTACACTTACAGAAAACTTTTGTCTTTCTTTTAAAATATCTATTGTGTGTATTAAAGAAAAATTTTGCTTAAAATAATTTTATCTCGTCACGCACATAACTTTAAACTCAGAAATAGAATGGTCGTGGTAGCAGAAGTGATTATGTTTCCGAACTCGTGACCGGCATTGATATTTTGGGGAGACATGGTCCGCTGAAGATCCTCCAAATAAAGTGGCTGATTTCGCGTTAAATTTGCCTAGGCTCAATGTTTTCAAGTTTGTGTGATGTGGAAGTTAGGAGAGTTGGATGTCAACTCAAGTGTTGTCCTCTTAACTTGACCATGGTTCGAAATAACGGAATGAATGCTACCACCAAAATTTTATTGCTAATATTTTGGGTGTTGCTTTAAAGAATGAAGTAATTTTGTGCATTCTGATTATACAAACAAACTGTAAAATCAAAAATTGAATATCTTATATCTCTCATTGAATATCTTTCAAAACATTGTAATAATTTTTTAAACCTAAAAAGAAGAAACACACACAAAGGATGAAAACAGGAAATGAATATGCAACATTAAAATAAGTTGTTAAAAAGTTAAGAACACTAATGGGAGGAAGTTTTTAAAATGACAGATCAAAACAATATATAATTAGGAATAAATTCTTAAATGTGGTGTGACAAGCTAATTTTAAATAAAAAAGCAAATAAATTGTGGAACGGGTGTTTTTCCTTTAGGGAAGATATGTTTAAAACAGATGTGTAAAAAATGTAATTTTACGCGCGAAATATTTTGTAAAAGTATTATGTATAGGACTTAAGCTGAATACACTCAGAAACACTCTCGCCAAACAATACATGCGTATATAAGGCAACCATGTTCAATGTGAGGGTTATAGAGAACCCTCATTCGCGTTGACATGAGGATTTGTAGAAGGAAGGCCATCATTAAAAAACAACAAATTTTATTTCGTAATCTTACAATTACAATGGACTTTTAATGAAGCTAATCAGGAGCGACTCTCAACATACTCTGAATATTTATAATGAACAAATATTTATCATTAAATGCAGATACTCTACTAGATTTTTTGAGCTCCTCCACGAGGTCCTTAATCCCTTTCTAGATACACTAACGATTCAAATATGTACTCAAAATTAATTTAACAATATCCAGTCCAATTGCTATTTTACCGTTCTCTCGCTCTAACTTAATGCCCCTGACTTTAAAGAGTAGTTTTGTTTTACATAATTTCTGATTTATTTACAAAGAGAGGCTGTCAAATTAAACAATGTAGGAAAAACATTTCCCTCTTAGGACAAGGAGAAGGACCCTAATAGAACTCGTTATAGGGCAGGAATGGCCAACCAATGGCACGCGAATCAATAGAACAATATTTTGGGCACGCCACTGATCAAAACGGTTTGCATTTTAGCTCAAAATAACAAAGTTCACTATGAAGTATTACGAACAAACGTGAGTTATCGGTCATGGTGTGCGAGGTGGCTGGGAGCACACTCGTTTGTTATTGTCTTACAATCCTAACACAAGTTAATTGTCGTCTAATCTGCAACAACAGAAGTTACTCTACTGTTAATTTAATTTGAATTACACGTATAACTAAAACATTTACAACAATGCAGTGCAAAATGTATTTTTTGTCTTAAATACAGAGGAGTTTTGAGTTGTTAGTACTTATAGTTTTATTATATTTTCCCAATAATCACAAGTTAAAATTATTTGACGGCACGTCTATATATCCTTAAGCATTTCTTCAGAAAAAATGGCACGTTGATCCATAAAGGTTTTCCACCCCCTGTTATAGGGTGAATCAAATCGACTCAATTATTCCGCAGATATGTTAAGCAAACTATTTCAGAAAGAATACTGGCTTAGATTCTAAGTCATATACTATGAAATAAAAGTTTCAACAGACTACTGTAAGTTAATACCCAGCAAAACCAACACGCGGCCGCCCAGAATAAATAAAATTACTTTAAGAGGAGGAACGATGGCTGTAGTATTAAACATTTGTTTTATGCACGAGAAATTTAAAGCAAATATCGATTATATCAATATCAGGATTAGGAATGTGTATTTAAGCTCTTATCTACATTAAAATATGTCTTTGAAAATTGATTCCTGAAATACGGGGATTTTAACAAGGGTTGAGATTTATTTTACCTCTAGAATGCGAGCCAATAATTCTTCGTTTCAAAGAAAAATTTTGTACCGTTAGAAGAGATTGATAAAGATGGATTGAATTATTTCAATTTCTACTTTCTATTTATCATCGGAGGGGAAATGAGAGACAGATTTTCAATAGAAATTCCTATTGAAAGAAGACAGAACTCAGGAAGGATTGGTAGAAGAGCAAAATAAGAGATCGTTTTTCTTTCGGTATGGATAAAAACACGGAAATTTATTTTCTTACAAATATATATATTCAGCGAAAATCTATTATCATATTCTAAGATGTATTTCCATAGAATTAGTTGTGGTAAGCTATTGAAACGTGATTATGTTGAAATTTAACAAACTTTTTTCTTGTTTGGAGCTTTGCAAGGGAAAAGTAACAAAATATCCACCCGTTATTTCTTAAAACGTAGAAAAAATGGACTACCGATTTCGAAACTTCAAAAATGTTTCTTTTGAAGCAGCATTTTAATCTAAAATTATTCCTTCCTATAAAGAAAAGTGTTGTCTTTTTAACACGAATGTAATCATATAATTATATAACATGATTACTAATTTTATAGCTGACATTTTTTTAAACATATACAAATGCATTAAGGTATCCGACTACGTTCGGAGCTGTGATTTTAAAAAAGCGCATAAATGGATAATTTTCATGATATTTAGAATACATGTATAAAATTGTTTTATATAAGGACATTTTGACAAAAAAAATTATTTAAATACAATATTTTGGCAAAAAATTAACTTAGAATAATCTGTTTTCAAAATGTTCTCCTTTGGTGAAAAATGCTTCTATTATAATAATACTTTCTGTATATAACTCAGGCCTCTCTACAGATGCTCAACTAGAATTGAAATAATTATTGGCGTTTTTTTCTGAAAATTGCTCCCCTCTGTTGTCATAAAATATGGATAAACCTACTTCTAAGTTATATGTTTCAAAAATTGAATTAGTTGTGCTATTATTTTGAAGGGAAAAGTTTCCACTCTCCACCAAATAGAATTATAGTATATTCAGACGTAATTATATAACATCATTACTAATTTTATAGCTGACAATTTTTTGAACATACTCAAATATAAACAATACTGACATTTTAATGCACTGTTGAATTAGTTGTTATTATTTTGGGGGGAAAATTATCCCCTCTCCACCAAATAGAATTACACTATATACCGACGTATTATTCGCGCCTGAACTTTCAAACTACAATTTTTAATTTTTAAATATGTCAGCCGTATAAAGAGTACCCTTTCTTTACAAATAAATCTGAAAAAAATATGCATATGCATTATCTTTTTATCATATGAATAATAATTATCTTTTGTGAAGTCTAGGTACAGTTTGTGAGAGGCTAATAAAGTTTGGAATAAAAACAAATCCGGCCTAATCAAACAATTCGCTTAAGAAAATGTGATTAAGAACCTGAAGATTATTATTTATTTATGAAGCTGAATAACAGTGATGGTGAAAAGGTGAAATAGAATTCAGTAATGTGCCTGCACATAAAATGTAAGATGAATGTAACGAATTTTTCACGTTATTCAATAATACATGTTCATATGCTCTTCTTTAATATTCATTTATTTTCATAAAATAATTATTTATTTTAAGTAAACGCTATTAAGATATATGCAGGAATCATTTTTTAATACTCATCTTTTCTTTTTTTTAAAAAACTATCGTTTTAATATTCAGCTTATAAAGCACACTCGCAAATTTCTATCTTATTTTTTGTGTTAAAAGAGCGTTTTATATGCCGGATTATACGCCATTCAAAGCTAAATATGTGAAACTTGAGGTTGCAACTGAAAAGAAAATTTATTTTCTTTAAACAATAAACAGGAATTCAGTAAACAAAAATTAAAGATTAATAAGACTGGAAAAGGAATAATAAAGTTAGTTATCTTATGTCGCTTTCTATAGTACCAGAATTAAAAGAAAGAAAAATTTAGTTCCGAATAAAAATTTGAAATTTAAAAATTTCTATGTACAGCTGAGAATGATTTCCTTTCTGTAGCAGATGATAGTCGTTTTTAAAAAAGAGACATTTGAAGGAAAGAGGAAATACTTTGAGGAATTTTCAGCTGTTTTATGTTTTTTGCTTAAGTACTCATATTTACATTTGAATTTATTTTGTTTATTTGTGAATTAATTTGATGACATAGAATATCAAAATATGAGAAAAAAAGTCAGGAAAAAATTATTCTATTAATTATATTTTCTTAAGAATTTATACGTTCGTACGATATCTAGTACAGTAGAACCTGTTTTTGTGCTGTCTTTTTTTATGCGATTTTCTTTTTGTGCGATTTTTTATGCGGTGTATGAATTTCAATGGCTTTGGCACCACTGTAATGATTTATATCTATTTAATAGTGGCGTAACGGAGAATGTTAGGTGCCCCCTCTCCCTTGAAAGTCAGGTTTCGCCTTTAATATTTTATAAATTGGGTAAATATGTATTTAGCGTTAGTCAAGCCTTGGACCCCTAGAGTCCTGCCCCCCCCTCTACTCGTGGTAGGATTCAATGAATTTGGTTCCACTGTAATGTTTTCTATCTATTTATCAGTGGTGTAACGGAGAGTGTTAGGACCCCCTCTAAAAGTCGGGTTTTGCCTTTAATATTTTATAAATTGTGTAAATACGTATTTAGCGTAAGTCAGGCATTGGGCCCCTAGAGTCCTTCCCCCTACCCCCGTAATGCGGGTGTGTGCGTTACGGCACTGAAATGTAGACACTTCAAGACGCTCTGTTCATTGGTTATAAACAGTCTCCCGACAATGCGTATTCAATTGCTTTCTCTCAACGCTCCAGCAGCCCGCCCTTGATTGAAGACGAAACTTTTAATGACAGTGACATTTTGAATAATTTGATAGATTATGACGACGGACAAAAATAACCGGATTCTTTGAGAGTGGATAAATACATACAGGGATCCAGCTTTCCAACAAATTGGAAAAGCATTTTCTTAAAATAGATACCAATTAAGAAAGAATTGTAAAATTCCAAAAAGAGCTTCAATCATGTATATCTGTTTATCGTGACATTTACAAGCAATTGACCACCGGACCTTCGTCACAAAAACTTCTCTTACTTTATGTTACCAAAAAATAAATCAATTGAAATTGTACCTTCAATTGACGAAAATGATTTTGAACTTATACATTACAGGGCTTTGGATTACGATGAGTAGCAATGAATTATGTATGTGCATTTTGAAAACTTATCCGTGTATACAATGAGAAACTGTATGTTTTTAAAATGTTTCCATGTGTAATATTTAATTATTTATTTGGTTATGGAAGTATTCTAACATAAATTTCGTAAATAATTGGCATATTTTATAAATGCGACTTTTTTATGCGGTCCCTATCCACCGCATAAAAAAAGTTTTTTGTAGTATTTCCACGAATTAGTTTGTTATATGCAAGAATTTATGAAATTTTTAAATATTTTTTGTGCGTTTTTTTATGCTGTCCCTATCTATCACACGAAAACAGATTCAACTGTATTTTCCTTGCTTTTATATTGCCAAAATTAATTTCTATTTTTTCGCCTAATTTTTAAAATGAAAACTGACTTTCTTTTTAATATAAATGAGGCATTACTCTTGATTCCTTTCAACATATAAGTAAAAATTGTCAGAAACTCATTTGTTTTTATGCCAGAATCATTTTTTTTTCTAGTTATTGAATATTCTAAATGTGATAAGTGTTTAATGACTGTATAAGTTATAAATCTTTGTAATTTTTTTACTCCAAAAAACTCTTACAATTACTACTTTTATATTTTCTTAAAGGAAATATGTTCAGAGCCTCGCAAGTATATTTTTAATCTGAAAATAAATATTTACAGAATAAAGATTGTGTGTTAAAACTCATAACTTATTTTGAAATCTGAGTAATCTACTAAATGAACCTATGTATGCATTTTGTAAACGATTTTAACCAATTTCTAGTCGCAGTAAAATGACCTATACAATCACGATTTTTAACAAATGATTACTTTTGTTGCATTTTCTTCATGACTTCTATTGTCATCATCCATTTTATTTACATGCTAACAGTTAATGTAGCTTTCGCGTTTGTTGTTTGTTAATATAATAAACTTTTGTTTAGAGATTTGGCAACAAGTTTTTGTTGTTCTATGAATCTGCAAAAATTGAAGCATGCTTTGCAACTTTTTGTAAATATTTGTATTTCTATGATGGTTTATGAAGTAAAAAAAAAATAAGTCTGCAAAGACTTTTATTGATTGGTCGTCCTTATTGACAGGTAAAAACAGTTTTTTATATTTGAATGTGCATTTACTTAGTTCAGACATTATTTATATTTTAATATTATGCAAAAAATTATATGTAAACATATGGTAAAAATAAAATAAGGCATATGCTCTAATATTCCAAAAAATTAAACATTTGCTTGTGGTTTCTTGGCATAATACTTGTACATGTGAAATACTCTACAAAATAACATTAGTAAAAGAATTAACTATATGCCTTTTCATTTTACATTTGAAGGCCTTTTTTCTCTTTATATTATCACCAAGACATATAATATATGGATTAATTTTCTAGAATTGATGCTCATAAAACCAATTTTAGACTTTTGTATTCTTTATTAGAAAGTATCTTTTTATATCCATAAAATATGACACATTTTTCGATGCCTCAAGTAGTTTTCAAACATCGCATTCATCAGTAAAGTAATAAGGTAATAATAAAATGATGATATAAAAAGCAAGCAAAGAAAAATTATTTAAAGTTTTAATTAAAGTGTAGTATAGGGGGGCAACATTTTTTTGGCGACTAAAAGCGGTTGCCAAGGTATATATTACACACACACATATTACACACAAAGGAATACACATATATTGCTTATGACGTTAAATTTATATTAAGAATCAAACGATTTATTTTTTCCAAGACCATATACTGATTCTCCGATAATCTAAAAATAGAAAAAAAGGAAATGCGTATAAGAGGTGACAAATAAATAATAAAACAGAAAAACACGTGCATATTTAATTAGTTAACAATGTGCAGTCATTAAAAAAGGGATACCTTTTATAAATTTCAGAATTTTCATCGTAGATTTACAAAATTTGTGTTTATGTCAATGCACTAGTGGGAACTAAATTATGTGATATCAATGGTTTAATAACGTAACAAAATTAATATAACTAACATTTAAAACAGAAATTTTCCATTATATAATTAAACACTCACGTATTATCGCAACCTATTGGCGACATTATATGAAACGAAGCACCTGGTTGCCAATTCAGCACGTACGACACATAGGAAATCGAGGTTACCAACTTGGCATGCTATTAATAGAGTTTGCGATTGTTACGATAATACATAAGTACCTGTAATTTTTTTTCTTGCAAAATTCGATAGCACACGGTCTCAATAGCTTGATTTCAAATTTATTTCGAATTCGATCATTAATTCCGGATGCATTCGGGAGGGTCACATATCGGTTTTCTGTATAAAGAGTTCATGCTGTTTTCCTTTTTTCAATTCCTACTATTAGCTCACACTCTATATATTTATTTATTTATCTTCGTGGAATTTTCAATCGTTAATAAAATACATTTTAAAGCGCTCAATTGAGCTGAAATTTTATATACTTTATTATTTTGGATGACAATACAGTAATTTAGTTATAATTAATAAAAATTAATTGATTAAAACTAATTATTCAAAGAATTACAAATGCAGCCTCGTTGACATCATTTTTGGCAACGTAACGACCATTTTGGCGACGTGTCAAAACATGGTTTTTTTCTCATATTTTAAAGCACTCGTTTGAGTTGCAATTTTCTATTCACTATTGTTTTGGGTAAAAATGCGATAATTTAATTATAACTAATTAAAATTAATTGACTGAAACTAATTATTTAAAGAATTACAGATATGGCCACGTTGGTTTCATTTTTAGGGACTTGGGTCAAAACTGTAAAAGATTTTTTATCTCACGTTTTAAAGCATTCAGTTGAACTGAAACTTTATATACTGAAACTTTAATTAAGAAAAATTAATTACCACTTAATGTTGTGATTCCATCATATATTTATATTAATTGTAACTATTTAATAAAAAGTAAACAACCAATTAGGACACTCACTCTCAGCTAGGCCCTCCAATATCAGGCCACATCCACAATTTCGATATGGGATGGAGGAACGCTTCGCGTACCCTATCCCAGAGACGTCCAGCGTAGTTAATAAAAAGTAGCTAAAATAAAATTTTTCTTTGTTAGGAATTGACTTAAATTTTTTTTTATATTACTTGTTTAAAGTTTTTTTTTTCTCTTTCCTTTATTTTTCATTGAAATTCGACCCATAATTGCGATTTAAAAACTAATATACGGTCCCTTTAACTCGAAGAGTTTTAATCGTAAGTATTTAGTAACATTGAACATTTCTGAAGCTATCAGAAGAAAATGCATGATATTCCGAATGCAGGAGTTTCATGACTTAAGAATTTTGTACATGCAGATACTTTTTCTGTAACTGTAATTTATTTATTTTCCATGATATTGTTTGTGGATTTTCTTTTGTGTTTAAAACTGTACAAAAAATGGTGCAAAATGCTTTGAAAGAATTAAAAAAATATATTGAAATTTAAATTACATTTCAAGTGAAAAATCAGTTAAGCAAGAATCGGATTCCTTCATATGGAAATTATTTTTTGAGTTGATTAACTACGTCGAATAAGATAATTTATCCATCGAGATCATGATTAAATTTAAGCCATTAGCAACAATATTGTTACGAATTTTGTGTAAATAATGTAAATAATTTGTATTTGAGTGTTTAATGCATTTATATTACTATGTGTGTTATATTTATTTCATGTTAAAATTGTGCTACTCACAACAATGCCACCTTACGTTTATAAGGGCGATTCAATGAGAACTTGGCGAAATATTGGCGAGTGGGAGCCAAGTTGGCATCATTTTGGTAGAGCCAAGTTGGGGGGCCAATTTGGCGACTTTGGCGACCATTTTGGCGTCATTGATGACCATGTTGGCGAGAGTTCGGAACCCTCTGGGAATCTTCTAGAAAGTAGAGGGTCTCTCCACTAATATCAAGAGCGGTTATATTTCTGGAAGCTTCTGTCGCGCTTATAAATAAAGATGCTCACCGGTACGGCGGTCAGTCTTGATTAAACCAGCGAGTCGTGAGGATTGCTTAGACTAGCGATTAGCTCGGCTGTGCTTGTGAATAATCTTTACTTACTTGTATTTTAAACACTGATTATTGTGTTTGATTGCTTTTATTTGAAAGGTGTGAAGACGGCGGATATTTACCCTATGAATATCGCCGCTAAATCCTGTATTTAAAGAGTTGGATTTTTGATAATAAATTCGCATCGCTCTCGAAGAACTCTTTATTTTCTTTGTGATTGTTTTGCATAAAATCCTAGAACCCGGATCTACGCAACAATATCAATTCGTCACCCATCCGGTATAATGGTTAGCGACGCTGGCTGCTGTGCCGTAGGTCCTGGGTTCGAATACCGGGAAAGGCATGGACTTTTGTAAATGTATAGTGCCTTTGGGGTATAGGGTAATCTAAATAGTCGTCGAGCCGTAAATTTCCTTGTGAGGTTGGTGGAAACCTATTTTGCCAATGATGTGCTTCACAAGCGTTTCATTTTTCTCTTTATTATTCCCCTTTATTTATTCCATGATTAAACATGGATTTAAACACTGCTCTAAACACACAGAAATAAAAATTAATCAGTAAATACCAGGAAAATGAAATGGAAAGCTCACATACACATATACTCAGTGTAAAAACCCAATATACTTTTCTGATCGAAGAATTTACATTAGAATTTTTCTGTAACATAAAAGAACAAAATTGCGTGCATATACTATCGACTTTTCTAATTTCATATAATTCTTACTTCAGCTTCAAGCGCAAAACTGAATTAGAAAATTTGCTGGTTCCAAATTTAACAGAGAACGTCATGTTTCTTCATGTCATTTACAAATTAAATCAATTCTTGTTATTAGTTCACCTCTGAGGTTTTTAAGATGCTTTATAGGTTTTTTGACTGAGTAAACGCATTGTTAACGCACGCATTTTCAAGAGAATAAATAAAGTTTTCGAAAAATGTCGTATCATTAAGTGCACATTCATTATGTTTACTGTGTCAATAATGCAAGTATCTAAAGTTACTTTTTGAAATATCACGGGATGATTAAATTTCACACGAAAAAAGAAAATGTTGAATAGAAACATAGAATATCAAACTGCCAGAAATACTGAACATGAAAGAAACTAATTTCGAAAGTAATCGAATAAAATTTTGAGTAATATTGGAATAACTGAACTTATGAAAAAAAAAATCGATAAAATAGCTACCGTGATGAAACAAAAGAAAATCTTTCACATTATCGAGTATTTTTTGGATTTATCTCGTGTTCTCATAAAAATATTATACCAGATAATAAATATTAGAGCACAAAAATTGCCGATAAATGTCGCGAAACATTATTTGCAGGAATTTTGCTTACGTGGCAAGAGAATGCTTTCGGTTTTGTATAAATTTAATAATCAACAAGTAAAATAAAATTATTTCAAATTCAATTCCTACTTTGAATGGATAAATAGAAAGTATTTTACTAACGATTGAAAATTTGAACAAGATATGTGTATAAATATATTTAGAAATATATATATATATATATATATATATATATATATATATATATATATATATATATATATATATATATATATATATATGGAGAGAGTGAACTGATAGTAGGAATTGAAAAAAGAGCATGATTTGTGCGCATTGTTGTAACAACGCATACCCGGTTTGGCTAGTTTGGCTGAGAAACCGGTTTTCGACACCAACTTTTGTCATTATTTTAACTGTTACATTGTTACAACAATGGAGACGAATGTAAGTTGGCGTCAAAAACCGATAATTAATTTAATTTAATTAATGAATTAATATTTGAAAAAACTGTATTAATATCAAGTGTCATCCACAACAAGTTTAAAAAAATCATTTGAACTTGACAGGATGAATAGAAAATATTTTATTAGCGATTGAAAAATTGAACAAGATATATTTATAAACACACACACACACACACACACACACACACACACACACACACACACACACACACACACACACACACACACACACACACACACACACACACACACACACACACACACACACACACACACACACACACACACACACACACACACACACACACACACACACACACACACACACACACACACACACACACACACACACACACACACACACACACACACACACACACACACACACACACACACACACACACACACACACACACACACACACACACACACACACGCACACACACACACACACGCACGCACACGCACGCACACACACACACACACACACACACACACACACACACACACACACACACACACACACACACACACACACACACACACACACACACACACACACACACACACACACACACACACACACACACACACACGCACACACACACACACGCACACACGCACACTACGCACACACACACACACACACACACACACACACACGGAGAGAGTGAGCTAATAGTAGGAATTGAAAAGTAAAATCCTTTATAATGATTAAAACATTTATCAATGTTCCATGAGCGTTTATTCAGAAAACGGTGTTTGAAAGTTTAATGTTAAAAGAAACATCAGAAGAAAATATTCCAAAGCACAAATTTTCAAATGTGAAAAAAATTCTTTTTAAAAACTCCCTTTCCTTCATTTTTTTAAAATTTAATTTTAATCACAAAATGCCATCAAAATGACGTTTAAAATAACCAAAATTTAATTTTAAAGGTGTGGTGATATTCTAAAAATTTATACTTACATCGGTTAAATAGCAGAAAAACAGCGGTTAACAGTCAAAATATGCTTTCCTCTTTATTAAAATGCTACTATTTTTTAATAAAGAAATTTCCCCTTGCTCCAATGAACGTGTGTTTTTTAATTTACCTCGCTTTAGTTTTTCTCGAATTTTTTTAAAAAGTTGCAGCATTTTTGTTTCATAATTGATTTTACTTTGACATTTAAAAATTTGTATGGGATTTTAAAACATTTTACGGATTAATTATTTCTGACTTCTTTTCTAAGGCTCATAATTCCTTAGACTTTTTATAGTATTCTATTCAATGGATATATTCCAAATCAGACTAAAAATGGTACATTTTACCAACTTTTCAGTAAAGGAACTGTTTTTTTTAATATATATATGTAGAATAAAGAGCATGATATTACTTCTCATAAACAAGAACATATTTCTGATTTCGTTTTAATCCACTACGATCACTCCAAACCAAATTGATTGGATGCTGATATTTCATTTTACGGTGTAGGAGCCTTAATTATTCATGTTTCCTAATTATATGGAAAAACCAACTGCACATTTGCCACGTGTACATTTTCTAAAAGTGAATTAAATTATGCACAGATAGATATGAAGTCTTATGTAGATATTCTGTGGAGTGAAGAAATTTCTTAATAATTTATATAGTCATCAATGCCTAATGAACCTTTTTTAAGCTATCTTCTTATCATATAAAAATTGCACTGCATTTTGTAGGAAAAGTAATTTGAAACAGCGATAACTCGCACTATTTGATTGCCCTCTCTCTATAGCTCTTTTCTCGTCACCTGGACTCGAGGAGATTGCTATGTATATAAAAACAACAACTATGAAATTGATTTAAATTTGCATGTAAATAGGTAAAAGTAAATATGAAATACGTTCTTTGAAATTATTTTAATACAACTGTTAATATATATTGAAAAATTTATTCTCTTTTTCATATTGTATTATCGTCTGCTTTGATTTAATTATTTATGCAACTAATTTTTTTACTGTTTGTTTTATTTACTGATATTTAATCGTTTGGCAATATAAGTTTTGTTGCAAAAGTTGGCATAATTTTTATCATGAATCTCGATGTGAGAGTTCTTCAATTCGTTGTTAGAATTCGAATTGATATGTGCTTTTGATACATAGTAGAAAAATCTGTTACTTTTATTAATTGATTGTATTAGATTTTCACTTGCAAGGATTTTTTTTCAATATCCTTATGTGTAAATGTGTGTTCTTGTTTGTTAACTCATAGTTTTAATTAAAAAGTTTATTCCATTTCCAATTGATTTAATTGTACTAAATTTGGAACACTGAACCACCGAAACAAAAACGACAAATTGGTTAATTTAATACTACCCAATAACTGCATTGTTTCTTATGTTTACAAGGATTTAATAGTGACAAAAATTATTGCAAAACTGGAGATCATTTTAAGGAAGATATATTTTGTGCTCTATTTCCAGTAGGAAATTGACCCTCCCATTGGCTTAGAGTCGGATGTAAATAAAAAATAAAACAAAATAAAGGCGATTATGTAGATGAAGTATGCGTTTCAAATTGACAGTAAGTAATCATACTGTCCCTTTCACGATATTACTCGTGAAACTGTTGAAGATCCAGATATGGGCATAGAGAGGTTTAAAGGGGATAGAAATGGAACAGACAGAAATTCTGGGAAATATACTGTATATAGTGGATGAGCAATGTTGAATATTCTTATACCAAAGGGTTTGCAGTAAAATGCTTTGAAAGAATTTGTATTTAGATTAAATTTTAGTGCTAAAAATGAAAGCACTCTTTGCGGTTTCCGTATATTGGAAAAATATACCAAAAGATATAAATAATATTTAATAAAAATTGTTCTAAGACAGAGAAAGAGAGAGAGAGAGTGTATACGTTTTTAAAAGCAGTCAAGCAAAGTTCACCCATATTGACTATGATATTACGTTTTGAGGATATTAGTTTTTTATTATCATGGATATATAGTTGTGCTTAAAATGGCTGATGGTAAGCACTAAAAATCAATTGGTTCTTCAATAAAAAGGAGAAGACTTGTGTTTCTCATGTTATAAACTTCCAGTTATAGTCACAATTCAGGTAATGATTCCATGGAGTGGAAAATTATTTTTAGAAATGGAATGAAACATTTTTATCAGCACCATTCTTCCCACAAAGTAATGATACGGCGGAGTGTTATTTGTAAATATTTCTTCTTTAAAAAGTTTAAGATCCAGGTTCTAAGACCCAGGAAAATTGCATTTTTAAACTGAACTAAAGTTAGCTTCCAAGGGTTTCGTTCTGATTGACGTCCCCCTTTAAGGCAACACGAGGCAAATAGTGATAGACTCGTAATTTTGAGCCTCTTTCAAATGTGACGAGAATGATACCTGAGATAGCATCACACTCTCCAAACTACCACAACCACGCCACGGGAGAAATTTGAGCCTCGAAAAATGTAAAGTGCATCACACCCCTATACGGAGTGTCTTCAGTGGCACCAGGACTTGGACTCACGACTTACCGGCCTCGAGATGGGGACCATGACCACTAGGCTACAGTTGCCTTGTTACTAAAGGGGAAAAACGTATTAATGAATGGTAGCTTTGAAACATTGTCAATCTGTATGCTTTCCAAAAATGTTCAGAATTAATCTGCATGTTAAATATACAAACACACATGTTCAAAAAGTTGAATATACTACTACTTAATCAATTTATTATTAATCAGCAACTCATATTAGTTCTTTTTTTAAAAAAACATCTAAAAACAATTGCTGTAACTGTTTTTTTTTCCTGTAGCTCTTTTCCGGATCAATTCTGAAAATGCAGGTGTAAAAGGTTCCAAAAATTTCCAAGTTTACCGAACTGTGAATCGAATGCAACTTTAGCCGCAAATAAGAATAAAAAATTTTGCTTCTTGTAAAATAAATTATGATTTATGAGAAATCTGGGACTATTGTGAAGAAAATATCATTCATTCAATGCAATTTTTAAAATTAATTTTTTCCACACTCAGAGAATGCAAGATCAATGATCACATGCACTTGATTTCTTCCAAGGTTCTCGACAGTACAGAACTTATTGTCACATCATATGCCACAAACAACCAAAAATGTAATTAAATTTTAATGGTAAAATCAAGTGCCGATTTAAGCACATTTAGGACCCTGGGTGCAGATCTACAGTACCCTTGGCACTGGCGGATTGAAATTTATAACCAGAAAATCTGGTTAAGTCCAGCATATCCGGGCCCGGGCTCCGGTGCCCAATGGAAAAACCGGTTCTGGGTAAAATAGTAGTAAGAGTGAATCGAAGATGGCTCAAATTTGAAGGCAATTTTTAGTTTACCGTTAATTCCAATGTATAAACTAGCCTTCTAAATGAATTAATTTCCTTCGGAAGGTAAGGTCAACCACGCACAAACTAAGTACTCCATTTCTCGCCACTTTAAACATATCACAGGATGTGGTAGCAGAATGGTCATGGTCTTGAACTCGTGATCGAGTTTGGGCCCTAATATCACTGGAAAGCCGCCTGTACAGGAACTGATGCAAATTAAATCTTACGAGGCTCAAGGTGCTCCTATTGGTGTGGTGTGATAGTTAGAAGAACGGTAATCCAGCTCAGGTGTCGTTCTCGTCATTTGACCATGAATCAAAACTAGGAGGTCCGTTATCAACAGCCCTCGTGTTGTTTCGGTGTGCGACGTAAATTAAAATAAAATCGAAACTTAAACATATTGCTACAATTATATTAATTAAAATATATATATATATATATATATATATATATATATATATATATATATATATATATATATATATATATATTATATATAATATATATATATATATAGGTCAATTCTCTACTAACAAGAGATCACATCCAAACAATAAACTCGACAAACACATAGACAGCAGGAAAATCACACAATGAAGGACAAAAGAGTAATCGAGGATAATAATATAAAATGGATGCTGCAGTGCCATGAACAATACTGACTTAGGACAGTTAGTATATAAAATAATTTATATAAAAGTGGGGTTGAACATGTTTTTGGCCAGCCAACCTTCCCCTTTATTTGTAAATAACACTGAGCAAAAACCTAATGGAAATAATGGATAGAAATATCTAAATCCATTACAAGATAGAGGTAACTTACCTAAAAATTGCACTTACAAGTGCAAACCCCGCGCTAAATCTGAGAGGAAACATTCAATTTGTTCCCAGATTCTATACCCTAATACAGATTTAAATCAAAAGAGTGGCTGAAATGTAGCACTTAAAAAAAAGATTACAAATGGAAATAAAAATTAAAATTAGTTGCATATTATAGCATAACTATAATAACACCAGAGTAAATATGAATAAAATAATAGTAAGTAATTTCTAATCTAATATTAGACTATGGAGATAACTATATCAAAATATTTGTTTATAGTAATAAGCTATTATCAATCTCATAATTTTAATTCTAACTATTTTGAATAGCTTTATTTATATAACTATTAATAAAATAAATTGGGTATTTCTGATTTAAGCAATATTTAGTAAAATGTGTATAGTTATTTATAATGTCTGATTTTTTGACACAAGAAATTTATTACGTTGTATATAATTAATAATAATTAATAATATATATATATATATATATATATATATATATATATTAATTAATATAATATATTTATATATTATAATTATTATTTATAATTAATATAATTATATATATATATATATATATATATAAGTATATTTATAAATACACATTAAGACAATTAGACACATTTAACTGGAATTATAGTTTTAAATTTTTTTAAAGAAAAGTTAAATGTAAGTGGTTAGTTCAAGGAAATAGTTTCTTTTCGTCAGTCAGTTTAATTTTAAAAGGTTCTAAAAAGGAAAACATAAACAATTTTAGGTTTAAATAACATATATAGTTATTTGCTATTGTAGCGGTTCTTGCAAAAATTATTTTTTATAACTATTGTTTTTTCTGACCTAGCTCGTAGAGTATAATTATTACATTATGCTTAAGCTTCTCATCTATAGTAATCTAAAAATTAAAATAAGGTTACATGAATAATTAGATTTTCTCAAGGAAAAAACTGCAACAGTATTTATATATATATTTTTTGTACCGTCAAGTATTTTTTAACATTTTTATTTTCTATACTTTAATCTTGTGCAATGCATATTTTCCCAGTCCTTAACTTTAAATACTTTTTCTAACATGAAAATTATTATAACATACTCTTCTCATAAATTTTTTGATGCACTTTTTCAAATTTAAACATTTGTTAAATTTGATAAATTAATCAACTTAAGAGCTGTGAAATTACAGTTTTTCCCCTTGTTTTCACTGTTTTGTGTTAAGATGTTTTTATAATTTAACTTAAAAAAACTAAAACAAATTCATCTTGCTTTTTATAAAAAAAACTTTTATTTTAAAAAGGGGAAAAATTTGTTGCTTTTTTTGGAAATTTTTTCCAGACATAATGTGCTGAACTTAACAAAGGAAAAAAGTAAGCCCATCACACTGAAACTACCAACCGAATAGACTTACATTGGCGGTTATAAAGTATGCTTATGAACTTGAATTTTTTTGTTCATTGCTACATTTGCATACTTGATCACTGCTTGACAGATTAATTGTGATGAAAACTGAATAAATCGGTGCCATTAATGAAATGAAGGCTATTTTTTTCAAAAAAAAGCTGTTTTCTTTCTTTATTGAGCAAGAAAAATGCTACACGATTTTAATTAAGTTTTGGTTGCCTAGAGTAGCGGGAAAAATTTATAATTTTCAAATTTAAGGAGAGAAAGAAAAAGCTGTTTTTTTAAACACTAAGTAAACTAATTTAATTTTTCCCCGTCCCATATCAGAAAAAAGAAAATAAAGTACACATCATCAGCATAATGACAAAAACAGAAATGAATTACGAAATATTTAAAAATAATATTTCTCCCCTTTTCTATTGACTAATATTTTGATGGAAATCATGATAAAAAAAATAAGAACAAGAACAGTAAAGAGTAGTGAAAGTTTTCTCTCTTTGAATAAACATTGTGAAGGATTTAAATCATGTACAAAAATTTTCTGAGTATTTTTTTATGAAGTAAATTTTTTCTGTTTTTATTAAAAATTAAATGCCGGAACTGAGGAGCTCGTACGAGTGTATGCTAATATGTTATACTCGTGGATTTCTAAAGATATTATCTTGGACCTGGCAAATTTCTTTCTTGACTCATTTGCAAATGTGTAAAACAGTTTCGAAAGACGGTTTGACTGGTTTGACCTCTTGACTGATTTGCCTGTACGCTGTACGGAAACTGATACTTTTCTCTTTTTATCTTTGATTTGTATGTATTTTTAATTTTAATGGTGAGGTTACCAGTGCTAGAGTTTTTTTAAGAGATGCAGTATGTCCATGGTACTGAAATACTTCTCATTCGGGATTTTCTTTGTGGTGAAGGCTGGAATTTTTCGTTGAAGGCATGGATTTAGATTCTTGAAAATATTCGATATAGAAAAGGTATTGGCAACGCCACGAGCAATGTGTTGCTTGAGAAGAAATGAAAATGGAAAGATAATCTGAAAGAACCGATATTATCTTTGTCCTCATAGCCTTGTAAGACTTCGTATTACTTCATGCTCCAAATTGTATGTGCATATATATACAAACACAATCCACAACAAATAAACAAACTATTCAATAAACCCAAAAAAATTTGTATGCACATACAAAATCTCCAACTGTTTGAAAAAGAGGTATGAACGTGAAATTTTTTTGTAAGTATGAAATAAATTATTTCAAGATAAAAAACATCCATGCAAAGTGTACTTATAAAAAACAAACATTTAGGAATTTTTGTGCTCCTCACAATAATAAAATAAAAAATAGTGCGAAACTTAAAAATTGAAAATTAAAAAAATTCTTTTATTTCCACATTCTGTTAAGTATTATGCTTAGTTATAGCAATAAAAAATAAACCTTTTTTTGGAAAATTTTGCGCAAAAAACTTGACCGCCCAAGGGATTAATATCTAATGCAACTAGCTGGAAATATAGAGACAAGTATGCTTATGTCATACAGAGATCTAAAAACTATCAAAGTACAATAGAACACACAATAGAATACTGAAATACAATATACAGAAAAGTCTGAAGTATACAAAGAAGAATTATACAAAAAGAAAAATTAAACAGATAAAAGTTACACATAAAGAGATTAAAACAAGATCAAGTCTACTCTGGTAAAAAAACTCTAACCTCCCAGTGTCTTGAGAAAGCATTGTCCTGTGAGAATGCAGAAAAGTTGAGATATTCCCAACGATCATCACTGCATCATTGCAACTAAGGGGGCACACAGGGACTATCAATTGTTAACTATTTGAAATCTGTGAAGGCGTGCATTGTGGCTAGACGAAGAGCACTACAATGCTACTTCTAGGATAGTCTTGGAGATTATAGATGTCACTATCCTCTTCTGGCTAACTCATCTGCCGTTTCATTTCTGGGAATGCTACAAAGAGCTAAATAGTATAAATTAAAACTATAAATTGTAAGGAATAAATGCTTAAAATATTAAAAAGCTAATGCATTCTGGTAGAGATTTTCTCCAGTTGGTCAAGCAAGTGAATGAAAAAATATAGCATTGATGATGAAAAACTTTACAATCAATTAAAATATGAGGTGCGGTGCATAGCACTCAGAAATAATATCGGCACTTGGAAGTATTCTTGTTAAACATAACGTGGCTGTATGTAAGATTAGTATGTTCGAAGGGAAACGGTGTCAACTCCATATCCACTTTTTCATTGGAAAATAAGACAGCTTCCAAAAGAATTCGTAAATTACCCGTTTATAACCAATTACTATTCTGCAAAATCCAGAATTTTCAGTGACATTGTATTGTCAATAATTGATAGGTAATTTACAAGAATTGTTAGATTCTAATAGACTGAATGCATGGTAAATGGCAAAAGCTTCTGAAGCAAAAATATTACAAGAATATCTAGCTTGCAACTGTATGTTATAGTCAAAATAACAGTTTTACGGTCAAAATATCCAGTTCTTTTCGATTTATCTATAAAAACTGATTGTGATTTGTTTTTAATCGATGTCAATATGGAAAGACTTCTTAGGAAATAACTGTCTCTCATTATGACAGAAATTTTGCGTACGAAGGAAGACAGATATATAAATTGACACATATTCCAAAACAGGAATTGGAAAAAAAAACTTTTTGTTCTTTATTTATACTCTATGAGTTTCTGATTAGTTTTACTCTGTCAATATGGACACTATTCGATAGGAAAATAATTCATGTCTCTCATTATGACTGAAATTTTGGCGAAACAAATGGATCTACAGTTTAAAAAATAACAAACATCGGCTTTGGCTACTCCTGCAATGCAGGATTGTATGGAAAACTTTTACAGTATTGTTCTATGTTCAGATGTTTAAATATGTTTGTTAAATACATTCTAAAACATTTAAAAAAGTATTATATTACTTCAGTATTAGAAATTTTCTGCTTCAGGGCGTAGTTGATATTTTACTTTCCTCATTTCCCGTTGTGGGCCTAAGGTTGTCATCTTCCGCCGATGACCAAACAAACAGCTCCTTTCTCTCACTTATGTTCATTCGCCCCATTCGCAATTTTGTGTGTGCAGTCTACACCTCTTTCTCTATTTCCACTTCCTTCTAACTAATTTTGCAATACTATTCGTAAACAAAAAGTCTTCATTTAGGGATAGATAAATTTAATGAAGGATCTCGCATTTTTTTTTCCTGTTCATCCTACCATTTTCTCTTTTATTTATCTAAGTGAAATATTCAGCTCTGGGTGATCCTGGGTTTTCATCTTTCCACCGATGTACCGACACCTAAGCTACTTTCTCTCTCTTATGCACATTTGCCCCATTCTAAATTTTGTGTGTGAGTCTACACCTTTTTCTCCATTTCCACTTCCTTCAACTAATTTGCCAATGCTAATTGCGTGAACCAAAGTCTTCCAATTTGGGGAAGATAAATTTAATTGGAAGGATGTCCAGACATTCTTCTCTCTGTCCATCCTACCATTTTCTCTTGTACTTATCTAAGTGAAATATCCGGTGCTAGGTGGTCCTGGGATTTCATCTTTCCACCGATGTACCGACACCTAAGCTACTTTCTCTCTCTTATGCTCATTCGCTCCATTCTAAATTTTGTTTCTTTTTTTTTCCTTTTTTACACCTCTTCCTCCTTTTTTACTTTTTTCGAACCGATTTTGCCAATGCGAATCGAATCAAAGAGCTCCAATTTGGAGGAGATAAATTTAATTGAAAGGATCTCTCTTCTGTGCCCCCTACCATTTTCTCTTGTACTTATCTAAGTGATATATCCCCCTCCAACTTCACTCAATCAACCATCCTCAAGGAACTGGATACAATGGGTTGTTAACAGCATCATCTATGACTTAAAGCCCATTTCTTCAGGTGCCCGAACAGTTTTCTTTTGTGAGGCAAATTTTTGATTTTTCAAAAATTTGTTTTATTTTTATTTTAAATAAAATATATTATTATTATTTTTAATTAGATATAGAAGATTTTACAAAACTATAAAAAAAATCTAATTATGAAATGTCACATTTTATTGAAAATAGAGTAACAAATTTCATTAAAATTTGAAAGTTACAAACACTTTTGAGGGCTATCGTATGTTGTGAACTGAAATAAAAAAAATCTAGTGTTTTTTTTTGTTTTGTTTTTTGTTGCTGCATTAGTGTTTGAAGTGACGTGATGTCTATGCCTTACATATTTTCGAATTTTCGTTGCTGTGAACTTGACTACGTTGGCAGTTATTTGTCTGCCATACGCATTGACATTAAAATGCTTGATCGTCAAATAAATCAGAAGATTATTTTTGAAACCAATAGCACCCAACATCTATACATATAAATAAAAATGAAGTGTCTATTTGTAATTTGAAATTAACAGCTTTTTACTAAATGCATTTAAAAGTATATAAAGTACTTATATGAAAAAATCAATTTTTAAAATTTTTGTCTGTCTGTCTATCTATTTGTTCGGGCTAATCTCTGAAACGGCTAGACCAATTTTGACGAAACTTTCACAAGCAGATAGCTAATGTTATAAGAAATAACTTAAGCTACTTTAATTATAGAAAAAAAATTAGGGTTCCGCGAAAATAAAATTAAAACCAATGAAATGGTGAACAATATCCGTTTCAAATAGGGATAATTTATTTCAATCGACAGTGTCAAAGGTCATGCATCCCTCTCACCCCTTGCTTGCAGCGGCTTCGTTTCATCCAACCCAGTCCTCACCCCATAGACAGCGTCAAAGGTCACGCGTCCTTCTCCCCCCTTGCTTGCAGATTCGTTTCATCCTACTGTTTTTTAGACCTGTTTTGAACTGACTATTGTATATAGAGAGATTGTTCAGTAAATTTAATATTGTATATAGAGAGATTGTTCATTAAATTGAATATTGTATATAGAGAGATTGTTCAATAAATTCAGTATTGTATATAGAGATTTATTATTAACGTATTACACATTACGGGCGTTATAAATTTAAAAAAAAAATCTTTTTTATCAGCTGTTATATCTACAGACTTAAAATTAAGCAAACGTGGTTTTTTATTTAGCTGAGATATGCAAAAAGCTTCTTTTTGTTTAATTTACAATTCCCGTAAAATTAACTCATTAAAAACTCTTTTATCCTTCAGTCTGTATTGTTTAATTTTTCAATTCACCCGTGCGAAGAACGGGTATACCAGCTAGTCAAGTAATAAAGTTCACACAGAACATCTGAATTTTAGTACACTACGAAGCTATTATTTTATTTACCTTTGTTGTATTTGTTTTCTTTTATATCACCTTAATTTAATAATTATATTATTTTCAATGAAATTATATAAGTTTAGCTGTAGTGAATGTATATCTTTCGTATTCTTCCGGTTTCTATCTAGTTGTATAAGAAGATCATAAATTAAGAATACTATTCCTTTTTATACTTAAATTAAAAAAAATTGTAATGAATGAAAGGAATAGCCCATTAGTAAGTTAATTCAGTTTCTCAAACCAAAAGATAATCGTATGTTAGAAAAAAAATCCCGCTTCGAGTTTAATATGGAATATCCGAGTAAGTATTTTAATTGTTTGATTGGCTACTATCACCGCAGTGTTGGAAAGCTAAAATCTTATTTTTTTGACAATTTCAATCAATACATTTTCAAATTATATAGATTTTAACCTTTATAAAAATACTTTACTTTAGCCTCTAGGGTAATTAGAAGCCCTTAAAACCTATTTTTAA
The DNA here is from genome assembly GCA_019973955.1 of Trichonephila inaurata madagascariensis. Lineage (NCBI taxonomy): Eukaryota > Metazoa > Arthropoda > Arachnida > Araneae > Nephilidae > Trichonephila > Trichonephila inaurata. Next base: position 117,615 of record BMAV01010702.1, on the reverse strand, counting down.
GTAATTGTTGAAACTGGACCACGCCCATTTGAATGGCGAAAAATGTAACCAACCAAAACTGATATAAATTAAAACATTTATCATTTATTCTAAATTGAGCCTTTTACTTTTTTTTTATTTCCTAGCCGATTAGAAGCTTCTCTGTATACTTTAAAATCAATTTATCTCAAAATATAAATTTTGATGTTCGATGTACCTTTTCTGAGAAACTAGTGTTCAAAGGTATGTAAATTTTTTATGATATATTTATAATGATAGCTAATGTATACTGTGAAATGAGCTTTTTATTAAAAAACTCAAAATTTCATTTTTTACAAATTTTTTTATGTGAAAAATGGGTCAAATTTTACTATGTTTGATAAATATTTTATAAATTAAGAAAAAAATTCAAAATTAGCTAAAAGCTCATTTCAGTATAATGTGAAAGGTGTACTGTAGTTATATGAAAGACTTCAAGCATGTACATATAACAGATTCTGAGAAAAGGTACATCGAAAACAGCCAATTTAACATTGTCAGTGTAGAGAGAGAGGTTTCCAACTCCCCTTAACACTGGGATTATTTGTGATGGAACATAACAATTTTGAGCCACGGTCACATGATGAGGGTGAAATTCGACTTGATCCCCCTAACTTCCTACCACAATATTCTAAGTTATTTGATTCCTGAAAGATAGCCACTATATGATGAGTATTTTGTGGTATAAGGATTCAAACATGTGATAACTGAACCATCGTACGCCATAACAACAGCCGAGGAGTGGCTATACAAAAATCTGAGAATGTGTTTATAGTTGTCATAGATACAAAAAGTTATCAATTAATTTTAAAAAGGACAATGAGATCAATTAGAATATTAACTTTCAGTGTTACAAAATTTAAAATTTTGTATTTATTTAGTGTAATTGTCTTCATTTTAGTGTAAATAAATTGGGTTATAATATCTTACTAATTTTTGAAGTTTTTTTTTTTATTCTAAAAAATATCCAAAATTTAGATCTTTTATTTTCTGACATACGACAAATCTTATGAATAATTTTAGAACAATTTATTTACTAGAAAGGTCTAAGAAATACTTAAAGCTTTTATATTATTTTGTTGTTTTTTAATAATCTTTTTGGGATAACGGATGCTATAGCAGATAGATCTCTGAGATTATTCATTGAAATATGGGCAAGGAACGTCTATTGGTCCGAAGTCCTGAAGCTCCCTAAAATCTGAACTTGAATCCTTATCATCTAGTTATAGCACAAAAATACGAAGCAATGAGGAGTCAAGTTCAAACTTTAGGATGCTCCAGGTCTTTGAACCGCTAGATGATCCTTTGCTCATATTTCAAAGTATGGCCTGTGGAATCTGATGTATCCCAGAGAAGTCATACTTAACAACAATAAAAGAATATAAAAGTTTTACAAAGTGTTTTGAGACTTCTGGGATAAATAAATTGTTCTAAAAAGTATTTATAAGATATGTCTTATGTCAGGAAGTAAAAATTTAAAATACGAAATATTAAAAAAAATTAGCATGTTGATAACAGCTTATATAAACTAAAATGAAAACAGTTGTGCTAAATAAATACTGAGTATTAGATTTTGTAACAGTAGAAGTTAAAAATCTTTTTGATCTATGTACAGGAGACGATATATATATGGAGCGCATGATATACAAAGAAAAAAGGACATATTAAATTCAAATGGGAAGTGAATGAAAATACGCCGACCTTCATTCAGCAGTGAAGGATAAGAATTATATTTATAAAAGAACATTTTCTCATCTGATACAATTTTTTGAGTTTGAATCCTTTCCTTGATTTTATTCGTAAACATTTAACAAATAACTATATGAGAAACAAAATTTCACGCCATAATCATGTCCATAGCCAAAGGATATTTTTATATGCAAGAAAAGCGCAGAATTGGGGATTTTACCTTTCCTATAACAAGTACAATGTACATGTAATAGGTAGCTTGAGGAATTTTACTACATCAAAACATGTCTTTATTGACGATTCGTACACAGTTTACGATTTCTTTCAAAGGCAGAGTTTGGTTTTGCCTGAAGATATGATACTATACCTTCTTCCTTTTATTAGAAATTTTTTACTTTTTGGCAAAACATTAATATTATTTCCAGTTCCGATTCGTCATAGGGAATGTGAAAGATAGATTTTTAATGGAAGCGCTGAGGCGGAAACAAGCAACGCCTCAAGAGGATTGGCAAGGCAAAGGAAGAGGATAAATCTTATATTTTTCAAGATAGAAATAGTTTTGAAGACTTATTTCTTTATAGAAGAACATTTATTCCTGAAAAATTTGTTATTGTATTCAGAGATATCCAACTAAAATAGGTAAAAGAAAGCTATTTTTTGATACAAGTATGCTTATTTGAAATAATCATTTCAATATCTTGCATCATATTGGAAGTATAAAGAATGATAAAATCTTATAAAATTCTTTATACGATGAGGTACACATTCAAAAATTAAATAAACGCTAAATTAAATATTTTCAAAAGAGGTCAACATATTTCGTAAATAATGATGATAAGTAAATCGGACGATGAACTTAAATCTACATATGTCGCTAGCTTTTACATGTATAGTTAATTCTAAAATAAAATTTTTAAAAACTACTTGTAACTTTTAGTTATAATTCAGAATACATTATTAGTTTTTTTTTATAATGTTAAGGCATATCTAATACTTACATTTAGAAAAATCATTCCTGATAAAGTGTAAAAAGACTATGTTTGTAATAAGGTCAGATCTTCCTTTTGGACTTTCAGTTTTTTTCGTTAAGAAATCCTTTAACGTACGTTACCTTTCAAAATTTAGTTTGCCTACAGGAATTTCCTTATCACATCTTTAAATGGATATTTTGTATAAAATGAAAAGAAAAATATTTTGTATAAATCGAACTACTAATGAGATGGTTGTTTACTTGGAATTTTTGGCACTTGATTCTCATGGGAAAGTTCGGTCAAACTCAAAGTGAAAAATATTTCATTTAATATAAGGATGAATTTAAATCAAGGTAATTCATATCAAGACGGAATCAAATTATTCAGTAATAGAATATTCTAAGCCAAATGAGTATAAGGGTTATTATTATTATTTTTAATGACGCAAGAATTTTAACTTTAGCTGAACTTCATCGTAATTTAGTTTTAAAATTAGCATATTTTAAGCAAAATTAGAAGAATGGTAGGGAAAAATCATGAAAAAAAGGCAAGGTATAAAATCTCATACATAATTTTAAAAGTAGTGTTAAATAAAAAGAAAATGTTTGTGTGAGGGGTGCTTTCAAAACAAGTCAGACATGTGTAAATGAGATTAATGGACGTGTAACGATGATAAAACATCAGAAAATCAATAAAATAGTGAACATTTCAAGCAGGATAATTTGAAACACTTTCTCTAAATATTATAGACGTTTGTGGGTCAGTGAAGTGTATCCATTGCGAAGCCCATTCAAGCTGTCATCAGCTTTTAGTAATGAAGAAACAGATAATCCTTGAGAAGTTTCGCGAATTAAATTCTTGCTATTAGTCTGCAATGCTTATGTTTCCTGTAAATTGCCAGCTACAGTGATGTCAAAGCCGAGTTCCTAAAATACTTTAAAGCTTGGTTTCCTACAAACTTTGGTGTCAAAACATTGGAGTGGTTGACATATGACAAAATACATGGAACTTGGAGTTTATTAGTTTGAACGCATGTTAAATGGTGACAGCTGAGCATTATAAATTCTACAAGTGATTAGGTAGTCACATGACACTAACAAAAATGATTCACAAACGTTAGAATCTTCAATTTGATTCCTACATATTTATTTCATTAATGATTAAACAAGTTTATAAAAAAAATTTTCTATCAAGAAATCTTCTTTTTAAATTCTAAAAAGTGATTCAATTCTCTTTTTATTGCTGACCATTCAAAATGCAATCATAGACCAGGACAAGAAATATCAAAGACAAATATTTTTTTTGAGATATAAGACACATTACTAAGATGAAATGATTAGAAATATAACTTTTTGTGAGGTAGGCAAGCATTGAAGGGCAAATAATCAGTATTAATCATTGCTGCAATGGCTGTAAATAATTTCTACTAAGCGCTTTCTAATGAATGAAAGAAAATTTGGATGACTTGTTGGCATATGGGACTCCACACATTGCTCAAGTTAATCGGATGGTTCATACTGGACCAGCTGTTCTCCTATCATTGGCCAGGATGTTAGGCAATAAATAAGTAATAAATTTGGAGAATAGACAAGTGAAGGTAGCAAAGCATTTTGGTGGACGATCGATTGATCGATTGATTGATTATTGGTAAATTGGCTGTTTAGTGTTGCACTCATCAACTACGTGAGGACTATTTGCAACTGATCTCGTAATTTTGAGCTGCGATCAAAGATGAAAACCATTCCTGAGCTAGTACCCCACACTAAAGTAATGATTTTAAGCTTTGACATATTTAACGTGCATTAGTTCCCGTACACGGCAAGTCTCTAGTAGCACTGGGACACTAATCCTCGATTTGTCAGAAACAATACTGTTCACAAGTGCGTGAAATGTACACTCAGCTCACATTGGATAAGAGAAGCCTTTTCTATGTTTTCATTTACTCCCTCTGAGGCAGTTTTTCAGTTTGAGTTGGTCAGCTGTCATTTCTATTTTCAATTAAATCTTTTAAATAGCGTGGAACAGTTTAATTCTGGTAATAACTGAGAAAAACTGAACGGAACATTTTGAAGGAAATTCTGCATATTCGCACTTGACCATCAATTTGACTGACCAGATTCGTCAAGCTAGGCGATTTTTCATTCTTCTATGGTCCACTTCCGAAATTCCATGACCCATTGCAGGAGCTATAGGTGACGATGCGCCTCCAGCACAAAGACGTGACTCGGGCACTGATTACGCAAGCCCATATGCTGTGCAGTGCAGTATGCACTGCAGTGTTTGTTGATTCACGCCATCTGGCTCACCGTTTTGTAATTCCTGGTGGTATCGGCAGTTGTAGCCGTTTGATCATGGTAAACATTGTGTAAAAGTCTGCTCTCCTCTGGAAGCAATGCTCTAAGGTTGACAAATGTCTGGTCGAGGATGATATTTCACCATTTATACACCTCTTTCGTTTACTTAAAACGGCTGCACATAAGCAGCCCAACAAACGCGCTGTTTCTGAAATCAATGCTGTCAGACACTGAGCCATAACAATATGACTACTACTGAAACCTAATAAATCAGCCTTTCTTCCTAATATGTCTCTAAACGCTCTATTTGGGGAAAGACAGTACATGGGTGCTTTATACACTGCAGTATCAGTCGTTATGTATGTCAGGTTTTGTCTTCAGGCAAGCTCATTGCTCATTGCCCTAGGTGAGAAGTGGTCGCAATATTCGTGAAATTACGACCACCCTTCACCGTTTTAGTAATTCGTAGTAACGCAATTCACAAAAGACAAGTGTGGAAAGAGATAATTAAGTTTAGTTTAAATTAATATCTTTTTTGAGGCACATGACAGATCTTTTAACCCCTTATCTACCGCATTATGATTTACAGCAATTTTTTTCGTGCACTATTTCTTTTTGAATCACTACATTGAAAATTAAGAGATATACATAAATTAAATACTCAACTTTGGGGAAATTAATCCGTTAGAGCTAATTAAATAAATTGGTGCTTTAAAGTACCGTCAATACACGAAGATCTAAAATATTCTCATAATACAAAAATACTGAATGGCTTTTTTAACGGTTTTAACTCTTAAAAATGCTAAATGACCAGAAAACACTAGTATTTTACAGCACAAAATATTTATTTTTGAAAATTATAAAATTTAAAAATTTATTTACTTTTTCTTACAAATAAAAGCAGGTTTAATACTTAAAATTAATTTGATGATATTAAAAGAAACAGTTTTTCTCTTCATTAATACACAAAAATTCATTACATATTGTGCATTTTGTGAGTGAGGTTTCGAATGAATGGCTTTTTAAGGCACTGTATCCTGGGGTAGGAAATACTGTATTTTTGAACATGAACTACTGCACCTTGAGACTTGTTCAATCTCTTGATCGTCCTTTTAACGAAAATTCCATCAGATAATTTGCTAGGACGTCTTCATCTGAAGAATCATCGGTTAGTGCATCACTGCTTTCAGATAGTAGGGTTTTGTAATAAATCCAAATCCTCTTGAAGACTTGAGATCCTTTTTTCTAGACACTCTAAGACAATGCTTCTCAAAGTTTCAATACCTGCGATCCAGTTTTCAGTTATAATTTTCTTCGCGCCCCCTCCCCCATCCAAACTATAACAATGTATTGAATTCAATAATAATAATGTACTACGACGTAAATCTACAATACAAATTTAATTACAAACCGTACAAATTATCAAGATCAGTATTACATTTTTTATATCATTTTATATATGAAAAGCCCATGGAGTCACTGGTAATTGTTAAACTTGTTCTTAGCTTGGTATTGTTAAATTAATAATCAAATACAGTGTGCAGTACTGATACATTTATAAATATATTACATCGGTGTAAAAGCGTATTTTATTTTTTATTATGTCGGCATGTATTTTATTTTGTTTCCTTTCATTAAATTAATATTTTTAAATAGTGGTTTATTTTCGATATGTTCGCCCCCGCCCCTCGTTGGTTTATTGCGCCCCACAGTATAAGAAACGCTGCTCTAAGAAAAGGAAAACAAGAATAATATTAACACCTTGAAAACCTCCTATTATTGTTAAATATCAGTTATAGGAAGTTAATCAGGAAATTAAAATGTTGCTAATTTATGAATAAATTATAGATAATTCATTTAATTGTGTGGTAAGAAAAACAAACTCAGGCTCAATAAAGTTTTTTGAAAACGTTAAAATAAAAGAATAAAAAAATAAAATAAGTAAGTTAAGCAAAAAGAAATGCTGAAAAATGCATAACTATATTACAATATAGTGATGACGCTACAACACATTAAAAAACAACAATAAGCTACACAATTTCTAACACTCTGTGTGCTGTTGATAGTTATAAGTACCACAAAGTTATTCAACTGTAAAATTAATTATGTACATTGTTCACTTAAAATAAATAGACAAATCGTTTTCTAAGGTTTTAAATAACATACAAAAAATAAGGTACTTACCTTTTGATATTAAATACTTTTTCGGAACAAAAATGACAATCTACTCAATCCAATCAAAATGTCAACTGAAAACGTAACTTCTGATTTAAAATTATTCACCTTCCCCGCCAAAATACTCTTCATAGAACTTAGTATCTATGTATCCTGTGGAAGAGCGGAGTTAAAAAATTAAAAAGTGTTGCTGTGTGCTAAATATCTTCAGAATATTCGTAAAAAAGGTTGATCTAAGTAATTTGAAAGTGAGTGGTACTTATAAGTACCAGTAGATAAGGGTTTAGATAAAGGGTTAATTTCATACCACTGTCAAGTGACGAGGACGTATTAATTGGAATTTTATTCTCTTAACTTTCATAATGAACCACAAAAGTACTGTTAGTATCTGTTTCCATTTGACGCGAAAGAATTCCTCAATAAACGATAGATGAAGCGGATTTAAATTTTCTGGGCTCCATTTGAGTATAATTGCCCAGGAACTGGTGACCATCATCACTAGTTGCACCTGTCTTTATTGAACCGAGAACAACGAAGGAATAGTTAATAAGTAGCTTAACATCAGAACCTCACGAGACAAAAAGTCTTGTGATTATTTCATATACAGATTTGTTTATTAAAAATATAATAGAACCGAGATAAAGAACATTTGAGAGCATTCCAATAACAGTATCTTTGTTAAATTTTATGTGAGATTCCTTACCACTTTTCTTCCCCAACTCTTCTCATAAGTTAATTTTTTTTGAAAACAATATAAATAGATTTATATTAAATGGAACTCGTTTCATAAGGAATTTGATAATTTTATTGCCATTTATAGCAACAGAATTTTGAACCCATTTTGTGAAAGATCAAAGGATAATTTATCAGTTTAGCAAACCATTTATTCCTCAACACATGACACATATAAGAACAAAAAAGCCTCCTTACCTTCTCTTATGAAGAAAAATAACAATCGTCGGATCATATTTTATAAATGATTTATTTATAAAATTCCTAAGATCCATTGTGCCTTCTTTACGATTTTATACATTTGGCAGAGGTTCAAGTTACTATATTTAATGCAGCGTTATACGATAATCTTTAATTAATCTTCAGTTAAGGTATCCGACTACGTTCGGAACCATGATTTTAAAAAAACACATAAATGGATAATGTTCATGATATTTAGTGTCACTTAGATTAGAATACATGTATAAAATTGAAAAAAGTTTTAAGGACATATGAAAAAAAAAATTATTTAAATACAATATTTAGTCAAAAAATTAACTTAGAACAACCTTTTTCAAAATGTTCTCTGTTTATAAAAAATGCTTCTATAATAATAATATTTATAAAAAATGCTTCTATAATAATAATATTTATAAAAAATGCTTCTATTAATAATAATATTTTGCTTATATAAAATAAAGACTTCTCCAGAGAGTCTGGACTATGATGTTTGAAAAATTCACATTATTTTCAGAGTTACAACCCATTGAAATAATGATCGGCGTTTTTTTCTTAAAATTTTTCCTCTCTGTTGTCGTAAGACATGGATAAATCCACTTCTAAGTTATATATTTCAGAAATTCTAGTTGAGCCTCTGTACAGAGGTCTGAGCTATATACAGGCAAAATATTATTATTAAAGAAGCTTTTCTCATAAAAGGAGAATGTTTTGAAAATTAGTCATTCTATGTTCATTTTTTGTCAACATATTGTACTTAAATAATTTTTTATTGTAATAATATTCTTAAAACAATTTTATATACGTTTTCTGATCTAAGTGACACTAACTATCATAAATATTACCCATTTATACGCTTTTGCAAAATCACAGTTCCGAACGTAGTCGGATACCTTAAAATCATATCCTTGGTAAGTTGAAATTATTACTTCTAAAAAATTATGATGTATTATGAACCAGTTTCGAATAGAAATTTAAAAGTGTATGAAATCTTTACCAATTCTTTCACAAATCAAGAAACGATCGTATTTAGACTCATAATAAACATGCCATTGGATCACATGAAAAATTAAATATTTTTTTCATTGTAATGTTTTATGATATGCTTCTTACTTTTGTTTATGAAATAATTACAAATTTCACCTTCCAATAAATTACAGAGGAAAATGTAAAGCACAATGTATTGAAACAGTCTATGTGTCATCTGATTGTAATGTGAAATTGCGAGATATATCGTTTATAATACATTAAAAATCTTTTATGCTATTATATAAAGCATATGCTAGTTGCAATACAAACAAAACTATTGGAAGAAAAAAAATTGTATTTTCTGCTTATACAATTGTTTACAGTGACACACTATAAACTCGAACAAAAAATTATTCGCATTAAGATGCAAATTTAGAAAAAAATGTATTAATTTCCCTTACATAAATTATATTAAATATTTTTAAACCAAATATAAAGTGTGAAGTTCTGGAAAATAAATAACTTATGCAAATAAAGATCTTAGTAAGGTTTTTATTCATTAAAAATATCTCAGATAACGAACTTTTAATAAAGGGATTTTTATTCGATAGTTTTTACAATACCAGGTGATCCAAACGTGTCCAAAACTTTTTAAAATTCAAAAATTTCCCCATTGAATAAAAATTGGAAAGGGGAAAAAAAATTGACATACATGCTTAAAAAATGAAAAAGATTTTTTATTAAAACCCAAAAAAAGTTCAAAAATTATGGCCAACAAATGGAGCTTTATGTAACAAAAGCAAAAATTAGCATAACAATTAATTTTAAGCAGTAAACGATATTCTTTATAACAAATGTTAAATATGTCAGCCGTCATTCATCAACAATACCTCTAGTCAAGGGACCATGGTAAGAAGAACACTGTATCGCATATCTGAAGGTTTGATCGTCATAGACTTGCTACTTCAGGTAATTCCAAAATCAATAATCATACGGATTAAGGTCTGGGACCTGGGAGGCCAAGCATGAAGGAAGTAACTGTTAGCACCTACCCCATCAAACAGGGCCAAAGTTTTTTCACACCCCTTCCCTGATGGTGATAGAATAGTAAGGGCTATCCATTCTGATAGTACAACTTTACTAACCATGCCTTTTCTGATAAAGTCAACATAGTGCAACTTCTAGTGCATCATGCTTCCTCTTTGACTACAACTTATTTTACACTTTCAATTTTAATTCGGCGTCACTGACGTTTTGCTGTTCAACGTCATTTGTTGCCTATTTTTTTGTACTTTATTGGTTTCAATAAAATCTTTGGTCATTTCAAGTATGTGTGCTAATTTTTACCTTATTCCACGAATTATTGAATTTTCAAATGTTAACGGACTTTTGGATCACCTGGTACATTAAAATGAAAGAGAAATTTAATCAAACAATCTAATATAAAAATAACTTTTAACATCATAAATATATATGTGTAGAAAACTGCAAATGTTTAAAGAAAAGTATAGAACTGCTGCCATCATAAAATGACAAATTATCTCAGGAATAAAACTGATTTCAAAAGGATTTTAAATTAAGAATGGATGACGTTATTTGACTTAGGTAAAGAACAATTTAATTGAGATCTGATATTAAATTTTAGTCTTATTTAAGTGACAAGGATGATATCCGCAGAGCTTAACGGAATAGCGTGAGAGTTATATGCCGAAAAAAAACACGCTTAATTAAGTAAGGGAAATATCTATCGCTGATAATTATTATTTATTTTATATTATTTTTTTAAAACTTTAAGTACATACTGAAAAATGTGGCACATAAAACTTTTTCTAAAATTTGTATTGTTTTAAAACAGCGGAATAAATTTCAAAAATAAGAAAGTATTAATTCTGAGCAGTATATTGATCTTGAAATATAATTTCCCTAAGACAATTAGAAACTTTTAAAATCCTCTGTAGCCCAATAAAATTAAAACTTTTCTCGTCTAAACATATATGTTTCTAACGAAATTTGAGGGCAGGCCCTCTGGGGATCCAATCTCAGGATTTTGAAACATTATTGGCTTTTTAGAGATTTCGGAGAAAAAGAAAATGACAAAAAACATTCCTTTTTCGAAATAAACGTCGATCGCCTTTTAAATGAAAATTGCTATGATTTTAGCTCAGAATAATGGAACAGATTAAAAAAAATTATGTAAGCATAGTTCGCATGCTGTTTATTAACTAATATCGAAGAAACATATTAAAATCTTGCAAATATATTTCATTTTTTAATCGCAATATGCTTACGGATACGATCCTCACGAATTCAATTAAACGAAACCCTTTGGTACAATGTTTATGTAATTAAATATGATCAACGTTATTTAATGAAAGAAAATCTGATTTTGTGTTTTAGGAAAATTTCATAATTATACATTTATTACTAATATATAAAACATATTCCTATAAAGTGCTTACTGGCGTTTTATTTTTTTTAATTGAACAGGATTTTAGAAAACTATGTACACTGCTGTGGCCACCGTAAATGCAACACCAAGAAAGACAAGAGATAGCACAACAAAATTTATTTTGTAGATAACATGTTGACCAAGTATCAAATGATTAAATTTATAGACTTCTGTGAAGTGTAATTCGTGCCAGAATCAGTAGCCAAAGTAGCCGCCATTGTTGGAGATCACCGCTGCAACACACCTCGGCATTGATTCAAATAGACTTTGGATGTGTTCTTGGGGGAACAGCAGACCAAGCAGCTTCCACACGTTGCCAAAGTTGATCTAGTGTGGCAGCTGGGGGTGCAATCGGGGTCAATCGTTGAGCAACCATGGACCACATGTTTTCTATCTGCGTAAGATCCGGAGAGCGAGCTGCCAGGTAAGCAATTCAATCTGGTGATTGACAAAGAACCTTGGGCAATGCGTGCCACGTGTGGTCGCGCATTATCCTGTGAAATATGGCTGAGCCAAGCCCTGGGAAGGAAGGAAGGACAACTGGCTCCAACACCTCGGAGATGTAGCGTTGGCTGTTTAAAGTACCGGCAATGCGTACTAGAGGATTGCGAGAGTGATATCCCAAAACCGCCCCACATAATACCCGGTGCAGGACCAGTGTGGCGGTGCATAACACAGCTATTCAGAATCCTCTCTCCACGGTGTCTCCAGACTCGAATCCGACCACCGTGGTGTTGCAGAGAAATGCGTGACTCGTCGGTAAAAACAACTTCATTCCATTCTGCCGCCCACATCCTTCGTTCATCGCACCATTGGCGACGGAGACATCTGTGGTTCTGCTTCAAAAAGGGAGACCAAGCAATGGACGTCTTGCGGACAGAGCCACTCCTGTTTAAAAGGCCTGAATGGTACGCGCAGACACTGAATGATGCGTTACAAATTCAATCTGCTGTGGTATGGTTCGTGATGTGACTGAGCGATCCGTCACTGTCCCTGCTCAATTTGCCTGTCCTCACGTGGTGCACTGAGGTGGATGCGATCGACCACGTCGGTCCGTCGTACCCTCCTGCATCCCAAAGGTACATATCCGCTTTACAGTTGTTTGGTTTCGTCAACACGACTACCATTTCCGAAAGATAATCCACAATCTCGGTAGGCCACTATCCTTCCTCTGTAGAACTCGAATACTTGATCAAAAGCTGATCGCTGTTTTCTACGAGACATAATTAATCGTTTTTAAAAACCACAAGAAAAACACAATTGCCGAACCTGAAATCGTCGAAATCTCCAAGTCTTAAATAGTGCTTTGAGGCGGTGCCACAGGCGGTCATGATGTGTGTCAGAGCTGAAATTCTAATCATTTGCATATCTCACCTCTGCTAATACATGTTTTAAATTTCATTTTATTTGCACGCTTCCTTCAGGGTGTTGCATTTACGGTGGCCAGCAGTGTAGTTATAGGTTATTGTTTTCAAACTAGAAAAAATATAGACTACAAACAAATGTTTGAGATAAATAAAATTAGAATAATCTTATTTTTCTTAATATTTCATATGAATAATATATGACAGTGCCTTATGCAAAGTCATGCTGTGTCTCTCACCACGGTGCCACTACTGTCGAATACAACCTACATTGTATTGATGAAGCAATCATGATTTTGCTACAAAAACAATATCTAGCTATTTGTTTGTCCACATCCAGTGTTAAAGTCATCAGTGAAGCCAGATACTCGTAATCTATCAAGTCAAAGGTAATCGTAGTGATGGATATTTTAATGAAATTTCTTACTATTGCGGGCAACGTTGATTGGTATGGGTTGACAGATTGTTGTGCACGATCCTAATTCTGGAGTTTGGGTTCCCAAAGTTGATGTGTGATGCGTCATTACTATGCATACAACATATTCATCTTTACAGTCGGAGGAGTGGTGAGGCTGGTACAATTCATGCAAACATCTAGTATTTCATTTTATCTTTTTCAAGCGCTTATTTCTTGGAAGAATTACCCACAATTTCTGTAAGCCACGATTATTTCTTGGCAAATTCAGAAACTGCTCGACTGACTTCCATATATTTTGTTTAGGTGTTGTCGAACGCTTGAAATCCAGACACAGTATGAAGTAATCCCAAACAGTGGTGTCATGTTGCATATTTTATTTATTTCTAATAATAATGCTGTTTAAAAGTTTTTACGTCTTGTTGTGAGTGACAACAGTTTTGTTTTGTGTACAAAAGAATAATAAAGGAAGAGGACGAGAAAAATGATGCTGTTGTTTTAAATGTTTATTTAATTTCTGTTTTAATGTTTGATTATTTAACAGGTGTACTGAGCTTTGCGACATAGCCATCCTGTGATGACTATGTCTGGGTAGATTCGCGTAAGAGGTGGTAAGGATTATCTAAATGATGAGACATTATGTAATTCTTAACACAACATTAGAATAACTTTAAGTACTTAATTCTTATTAACAACTTTCTTAAAAGTGAAAATGAGTCAACAATTAAACCTTATATTCCAAGAGTCAGATCACGCCACTAGAACATTTATCTTAATTATATTTAATTAACTGTCTAATCTAACTTCTTATACAAAATATTACCTTTTATAGAATCCACCTTCCTTCATAGGTTGAGAAGAAATACCTATTACGTAATTTTAGATGAGAAGATTCAGACTTCTTAATCTTTATTATATTTTAGTGAGATGAACGTATCCTTCTTCCAGAGCTATAAGACGACTAACACTTGTTCCGAATTATTGATTCCACACTAAGTTATCTCTAGGCTTGCCGCTATTTCTCATCAAACTTTCTATCCTTTTAAGGAAGTATAACTCATTTTTGCATATTCGATCCGTTTCTCTTCTTGGTATTGGGTTAGCGGAAAAGTTTTTTGCCATTAATCGTGGCCGTCAAAAGAACTTAGGGTTATGTTGTTAGAAGAAGGACGCGAGACGTCACAACCCCCTCAAAGAAGAAGAAAGAGCATCATTTTACTGGAGAGTTTCTCAATGCCCTTAATAGATTACGTGCCCCTAAATTTTTTATTTCTGAATACTCTTCGCTTTTCTAAGTTTTTATTTAGAATTTTAAATCTTGGATCCTCATTTTAGCTTTTTATACGTATCAATATTTATCTTGACTTTAATTTTCATTACTCATCCTAGAATTAAATTTAATATTCAACTAAATTTTAAATTTAAACTCTTGACAATAAATTTTTATACTCCATTAACTAGGCCAACATTAATAATTACTGTTTAAATTCTTTGCTCCTCTCCCTTTTTTACATATATACTCTTAAAATAACTATACACTTAAATAACAAAGGAATTGTCGCATCTCACGAAGTCATACATCAAGCAAACAAATGTGCAATTACAATTGTTTTCTCAAGAGAAATTTTTAACAAGGTAAAAGTTCAAAAATAAATATACACTCATTGTAGTGTTAACTTTTACACTTGGCTTTATAACTTTAAACACCGCCCGAGACTTCTTTCTTTGCAATAATTCTTCCGACCACTTGTTGGAAGATCATAAAAAAATGAAACAATACAACCTGATTTTTTATATTCGGTCTCCCACCATGACGTCCAATGATGAGGTGCTACCATTGTTCTTTCCTCTTCTCATTCCTCAGTTTGCACTTCTGGAATTCCTTATGATGATTGCTGTAGGGCTTATGGCTCCTTGTCGGCTTTTCCTTGTTTTCCTATTTGCTTCCTTGTGGACGGTCGGGACTCCTGATCGTTTCTTTGTAGCGTGGACGTAAGCTGTATCTCGTTCCATCTTGAACTCAGTTATCTCAAAGCTTCTTACTCTTCTTTTCACTTCTAGAAATAGTATTGGATGAAAAGGTCTTTTTATTGTGTCCTTTTTGTGCCTCTGTGGTCCACTTGCCCTGATTCCTGTGATCTCTTTATTCCCTTACATCAAAATTTACCCTTTTTTTACTTTTCCTTTCGTTTCTTAAATGAACTAGGAAGCGATCTGACCAGTGATCACCAAAAGTTTTATCGGTCCTATCTGTATTTTTATATTGTTTTGATTGGCGATTATCCCTTTGCCTCTAACTACGTTTTCACCGCAGATCTTTCTTTCCCATGGTGTGACTCATTTAATCCTTGATGTACATTTTCGAATTACTAGTTTCTGACGTGATATATATGAGTACTATTTGGGCTACCTGTTCCTAACTCGACCTCGTCACATTTCCTATGACACGATATATATTCTTATTTGATCAACGTTAACCGTTAATCTTTTTCCTGATTTCCACCATTGTTATTTTCTTACTTCTAATACTCTATAAGGTCCTTCAAATTTTTTGTTTTAAATTTAGCGCGAACTTTGTTAGCTGCTGAACTTAAAGGATGTGTTTCTAATAAGACCCAATCAAATTTTACCTTAATTTTTATATCTTTTCTACGTCTATTATAATATCTTTCCCACCTTTCCTGTTTTAATTTTCGTACTTAGTCTAGCTTCCCTGAAGATAACTTCTCTATATATTTTGTATTTTGAATTTTGAACTTTTTAAATCATAACTAATTTTTTGAAATGGGGTAATCAATTTTCGACCCAAAAGAAACAATTCAGCCTTGGAGTGATTTTTCGTTGTTTCATTTACCGCCGTACGAATAGCGTAAAGCAAACTCACGTAAAATTGATCCCAAGTATCGTGTTGATCATTAACATAATTTGCAATCATTTGTGCTATTGCATAGCCATCCTATGATGACTATGTCGTTCGGACCACGTAAGCTAGAGGTGTGGGATTATCAAAATGATGAGAGGACATATTGGTTCTTAATACAACTTTTATTAAGAATAGCATATTGCCAAATTCTAATTGACAACTTTTATTTAAAGGGAAGTGAGGTTAACGCAATTAAACCTTGTATTCAAGTCAGATCACGCAACTAGAACATTTATCTTAGTATAATAAATAAACCGATTCATCTAACTTCCTATACCAAAATATTATCTTTTTGCAGATCTCTTTCCTTCAGTGATTGAGTGATATCTATAATGTAATTGAATATGCAGGTTTCCAACTTCTTTACTATAATGAACTTCCTGGCTATTTCCAAAGCTATGGTAGGACACAGCCCCAACTCTTGATCTGAAAGATTCCACACACTAAGCTATCTCTAAACTTGCTGCTCATTATCATCAAAGCTTCTATCCTTTTTAAGTATATCTCATTTACATATTATATTCGTTTTATCTTCTTGGTATTGGGTTCAGGAAGGTTTTGCCATTAATCGTGGCCGTCAGAACATAGGAGTTATGTTAGCAGAAGGACGCGAGAACGTCACAACATGATTTACTTAAGGGTTCTCAATGCTCTCTTAATAAATTACGTGTCCTAAATATCTCTATTTCCTGAATTTCTTCGCTTTCTGAGTTTTATTTAAATTTTAATCATAGAAGCCTCATTTTAACTTTTATAATTTCCAATATTTATCTTGACTTTTAATTTTTCCTTCATCTTAGAATTAAATTTAATATTCAATTTAGAATTTTAAACTCGTGATAATAAATTTTACTCAATAACTAGGCCAACATTAATAATTACTGTTGTTTAATTCGAAAGCGCCCCTCTCACTTTTTAACATACAATCACTTAAAAACTATACATGGAATTTTCTAAAAAAGAGGTATTTTCTGGTGCACAGACCCAAACTTTGCATCTTTTATCATTACTGCCTATGGAGCTGGGTTTTCCGTTCCATTTCTTGTTGAAGTTATTTGCATGATAATTTTCAGGGGTCTGTCTCCACAAGAAAATGAAAACTTTCTGAATCATTGTTTCCAATTTATGTTTACATAATATCAATTAATTTCACAATTTTTGTTCATTATATATTATTTGTAAATCACAATAATTTTTCATCTCCATCCCCACATCTGGTTCCAAAAAACTCCCAATGAGCCGCGCAGCATCGTTGTGTTATTGTTGAGTGCCCTGACTACGCCGCGTTTCCCTGAACCAGATGCCTCATAATACTTAACAATACAACAACATATATATATACACATATTATACAATTACAAACATTTTTCAATAAACTATTATAACAAATAACCAAAGGAATTTTCGCATCTCACGAAGTCATACATCGAAGCAAACAAATGTGCAATTACAAATGTTTTCTCCAGAAAAAAAATTTTTAACAAGTCAAAAGTTCCAAAAATAAATAAACACTCATTGTAGTGTTTGACTTGGCTTATAACTTTTAAGCACCGCCCGAGACTTCTTTCTTTGCAATAATTCTTCCGACCACTTGTTGGAAGATCATAAAAAATGAAACAATACAACCTGATTTTTATATGTGTTCTCCCACCATTACGTCCAACGATGAGGTGCTACCGCAATTCTTTCCTCGGTTGCATTGGAATTTCTTGTTTTGCTTGTTGTAGGGCTTGTAATCTCCTTGTCGTCCCTTTCTTGATTTCCCTGTTGTCTCCTTGGCTGGTCGGTATTCCTGTTCTGTTCTCCGGCGTGGCCTTAGGTTGTAGTTGGTTTCATCTGGAACTTCAGTTGATTCTCTTCTGTTCTTTTTTCTACTTCTAGAAATAGTACTGGATGAAAAAGTTCTTTTATTATTGTGTCCCTTTCTCTGCCACTTTCTTTGTGGTCCACTTGCCCCTGATATTCCTGATCTCTTAATACCCCTATTATACCTTATCCTTTTTTACTTTTACTTTCACTCTCAAATGAACTAGGAAGCGATCTGACCAGTGATTTGCGTTTATGGGGTCCTATCTGCATTTTATATTGATTTGATTGGCTACCAATCCCTTTTGCCTCTAACTTACGTTTCACCGCAGATTTTTCTTTCCCATATTGTGACTCATTTAATCCTTGATGTACTTTTTCCGAAGTACGAGTTTCCTGACTTGATCTTATACTATTTGGGATACCTGTTCCTAATTCGACCTCGTCACATTTCCTATGACGATATATTCTTATTTGATCTACGTTAACCGTTAATCTTTTCCTGATTTCCATATTACAATATTATTGTAATTTTTAACTTCTAATACTCTATAAGGTCCTTCAAATTTTTGTTTAAATTTAGCACATACTTTGTTGGCTGCTGAACTTACAGGGTGTGTTTCTAATAAGACCCAATCATTTACCTTTATTTTTATGTCTTTTCTACGTCTATTATAATATCTTTCCCACCTTTCCTGTTTAATTTTCGTACTTAGTCTAGCTTCCTTAAAGCTTTTTTCTATATTTTGTATTTTGAATTTTGAACTTTCCGAGATCATAACTAGTTTTTGAAATGGTGTAATCAATTTTCGACCCAAAAATAATTCAGCAGGTGATTTTCCCGTTGTTTCATTCACCGCCGTACGAATAGCGTAAGCAAACTCACGTAAGAATTGATCCCAAGTATCGTGTTGATCATTAACATAATTTGCAATCATTTGCACTATATCTCGATTAACTCTTTCAGTCCGATTTGCTTGTGGTGGGTATGAAACAGTCTTCACATGCCTTATACCTAATTTTTTTCCCTTAAGTGCCCCCAAAAATTTCGGATAAAATTGGGGACCATTATCACTTATTAATTTTATTGGGCCCCCCATAACGCGATATAAAGTTATAAAAAAATACCCGCTTTATACGAGATGGGGCCCTTTTTTAAAGGGGTAAAATTTTAAAAGACCATTTCCCAAAATGATCGGTTATTACAAAAAATATAGCGGTTACGTTTTATTCTCGATATAGGATACGGGCCTAACAAATCAAACGTCACTATCTCATTCGGATAATTCGATAAAATTAAAAATTTAAACCCGCCCAGCTGGTAACGCGGATAGTTATTAATTTGGGCCAATATGGCATGTAGAGACATTTTGATCAATAAATTTTTTCTCATGTAGGGGGAAAAAACCCCAAAACGGGAAATGATACGTTTTAAATCTGCCTAAGTGTCCAGCAATTGGCTTGTCATGGGAAAACTCTCATTATTTCATTCCTTTAAAAATTTTGGAATGTATAAAGCATTTCACCTAATGACGTTGCGTGCCATAAAAAAAACAATCCTTCAATTAAACGGAAATCGTGGGACCAATTCTCACATATCGGTGCATTAACCGAGTTATCTTCCGGGTTTTCTAAATATCTATAGATATGACCCAATTCTGGGTCATTTTTTTTGTTCTGTTATTAATTGTTCCGCAAATAAGTACCCCCAAACCCCGATTATGGCACAATTAATTTTATCTCCCAAATTTTACTTTTAGGGTTCCTTGAAAAAATGTCAGCCACTGCATTTTGAGTTCCCGGGCTTGTTCCCATTCTTTTATTGAATTCTGCTTTCTAAATTGAGTGCCCATCTAATCATCCTACTCGAAAAAATTTTTTTCCATGTGGGGAGGAAATGTTAAGGCCGCGTGATCCGTTTTTTTACTTTTTAAAGGGCAATATTCCCAAATATGTTCTGAATTTGTTCAACGCCCATACAACTGCTAGACATTCTCTTTTTGGTTACTGTATAATTCCCTCTGCGTTGTTCAGTGTACGTGACGCAAAAAACCACAAGGGCTGTTTTGTTGATTAAGTACTGCTCCCAAACCGATCGAACTGGCATCTGTAAATAACTCGAATGGCTCCAAAATTTGGTAATTTTAAAACTGGCGCTTTTTTTTTCCCCTTTGACCTCTTCGAATCCTTTTTTGCTTCATTAGACCAGAAAAATTTTTTTTAAATTTTCGTTTAAGATTATAAAGTGGCCACAAAGATCCTAATTTTTTTAAATTTCGCACCATTGGGACATACCTAAAACTTGGACACCTCTTTTGATTTAGGGGGGGTTTTCATCTCTTGTATGCTCTAACATTTGTCCATCCTTTTTAATTCCTTCTTTACTAATAAAACCCTAAATATTTCAATTCATCGCCCCCAAATTTACACTTTTCCTTATTTAATGTCAATCCTGCATCCTTTAACAACAAAAAAAATTTCCCCCTTAAATTAACATGGTGAAATGATGGAACGATATAATAACGTCGTCCATAAAAAACACTCAAATTTCCCCTATCACCGGTTTTGGGATTATGTCAATTCCCTTTTTGAAAATTGGGAGTGCCCCTGATAAAACCGAATGGCACCGCGAAAGCATAAGTGCCATTTTTTACAAAATGCGGTCTTAACAATAACTGGGGTTTACTGCCATTTGAAAGTACCCATTTTTAATAAAGAGATGACTTTATTGTTGTATATGGGATGTTCGTTAATAAATATCATTAACGGTAGGGGTATCGCGGATACTTTGTGATCGAAAATTTTTCTATAGTCTACTGCAAATCTATATGCTTCCGGATTATCCGGTGGTAACCCTTTTTTTTCTTGCATAACACAACGGGACGCGTATGGGGATTGAAGGAACAACGTTTCCTCTTGTAACATTTTTTTTTATGTGAAAATCTATTTTGCTTGTTTAATGCGATCATACCTATACGGCCTTGAAGCTACTGGTGGGTTATCTCCCGTGTCAATTTCATGGTATAACACATGAGTAAGACCTGGTTTGTCTGAAAATAACCCTTTAAAACTACTAAACAAATTTTGTAGTTTTTTTTTTTCCCTACCTCCCCAATTTTGTCTTAGATAAATCTATCCCCAACTTTTTATTCTTTATTGGTTTTCAACCACCGTATTTATTTGAGAATCTGGAATTTTCAACGATTTTGATCAAAATCTAATACTCTCTTTGACCCACTTATAAAATCAATACCGAGAATACATGGGTTTTTTTAAATCCGTCAACAATGAAAATGACCAATTTCTTTCGAATTGTCTGATGCGAATATTCAATTCTACGATCCCCATGTTTGGCATTTCGCACCTGTGCTGTTATTACCTGGGCTCGCGATTTTTTAATTTGCTTATAAAAAATATTTTTTATATACTCTTCCGATATAAATGATTTATTTGCTCCGGTGTCCCATAGCGCTTTCAAAAATGTGTTATTTAATAAAATAGGAACGTGGGGAAGTTCTACGGGTGATATACATATCGGAGAAAGCTTAATTGCGTTTCTCTTGATACTTTTTGAGGTTGATCTTTAACTTTTACAATATTTAATCGTCCCCTTTGCATCCTATCGCCTCGACTGAAATTTTCACTCGAACCTCTATTGCTACGGTCCCCTCTATTAAAATTATCCTTTCGCTCATTTCGAAATTGGTAACCCCTGTTGTTGAATCTCTGATCACTATTCTGAAATCTATTCCTCTCGAACCCTCTATTACTTTGACGGCTATTCTCATAAAAATCATTTCTACCATTATTTGGTCTACATCCAACTTCAGAATTTCTCCAGTTTCTACCATTAGCATCAAAATTAGGCATCCTATGCGCATTTTGACCTCGTCTTTCTACATTATCATTATTTTGTGAACCTCTTTTTAATTTGCAAGAATACCTCTCTTCGAATTTAGCTAAGACTTCCAAAAGTTGTACCGTGTTTTGCGGATTGCGCACTTCCACATAGTCCTGGATCTGTGGTTCGAGTCGAACTAAAATATGAACCACCAATTCTGCCTGGGACATTCCTAGTTCTAAATTTCTCTCAATTTTTAATAAATCATACACGAAATCAGTGGGTTCTTGATTTCTTCTCTGCTGTGAAGCAAAAAATTTAGCTTGTAATTCTTTCTTATTTTTGACCGCGGGAAAAGCCTTCGCTAATTCGCCTTGCGCGCGCGAAATCCGTGGCTGTATTTTTTCACTAACACCGATCCCAAAAATTGAGTACCAACTTGAGGCCCTTCCCCGAGATGACTTTTTTAAGTAAGCACATGACAGATTACTTGGGATTTCAAGTAACTGTATTTGATTTTCTATTGTTTCTAGGAACTCTAAAATGTTCTCTGACCCTGAAAAATACATTTCAGGTATTACATTACATCCACCTGCATTACCTAACCCAGAATTAAAAAAGTTCGGGCGCCATTGCGACATAGCCATCCTGTGATGACTATGTCTGGAGTGATTCGCGTAAGCTAGAGGTGTGGGATTATCTAAATGATGAGATATTATGTAATTCTTAACATAACTTTTATTAAGAATAACTTAAATTACTTAATTCTTATTAACAACTTTCTTAAAGTGAA
Organism: Trichonephila inaurata madagascariensis; assembly: GCA_019973955.1. Lineage (NCBI taxonomy): Eukaryota > Metazoa > Arthropoda > Arachnida > Araneae > Nephilidae > Trichonephila > Trichonephila inaurata. The sequence goes on along the minus strand of BMAV01010702.1, from coordinate 94,960 downwards.
AATGAGTCAACAATTAAACCTTATATTCAAGTCAGATCGCGCCACTAGAACATTTATCTTAATTATATTTAATTAACTGTCTAATCTAACTTCTTATACAAAATATTACCTTTTATAGAATCACCTTCCTTCATAGGTTGAAGAAATACCTATTACGTAATTTTAGATGAGAAGATTCAGACTTCCTTAATCTTTATTATATTTTAATTGAGATGAACGTATCCTTCTTCCAGAGCTATAAGACGACTAACACTTGTTCCGAATGATTCCACACTAAGTTATCTCTAGGCTTGCCGCTCTTTCTCATCAAAGCTTCTATCCTTTTAAAGTATATCTCATTTGCATATTCGATCCGTTTCTCTTCTTGGTATTGGGTTGGAAAAGTTTTGCCATTAATCGTGGCCGTCAAAGAACTTAGGAGTTATGTTAGAAGAAGGACGCGAGAGACGTCACAGCTTCTCTCGCAAAAAACAATAGGGAAATAATTTCTCTTTTTACAGTGCCACCAACAAACACTTTTACTAATATATTTACCTTTATCAATATATATCTATGCTAATTAGTTACTTGTTACATCGATATCGTTGAATGGAATGAATTTCGAGTCAACTTCAGGCTTCCTACGTTGTTCAATTTTGGTTGCAACAATTTTTCTCATACGTAATAAATACATGTGTTATTTTGCTTCATGGAAGTATATAATACTTTTTTTATTGTCTTTTGAACACAGCAAAATTGTTCTTAATAAAAATGACTTCAATTAATTTTGTTTAAAAAAATTGAAATTCTTCCACTCTTTAACTTCACTCAGCATAATCTGAATAATAGTTACTAATTTTGGAACAAATGATAATGATACAATAAAAACGCTTTAAGATAAATGAAAAAACGAAACTACTCTTAATTGAATAAGAATAATTGCCTCTTATGAATTACATAAATAATTAAGGAATTTGAAGTTTATTTTTAGGTACCTTAATTATTTTTGGTTGTACATATAAGTCCATGCATATACACTCTGATACAGGTCTGCTTTTTTTTCTTTTGCCAAATTAAGGGCTTGTCTTAGAAAAATTTGCTTTCGAATCAGTCACGTGATTTTGTAGCTTGAAAACAATTCCCATTGATAGAGTTAAGTGAATGATAAAATAAAAAGAAAAGATAATAATTCCAATCTCAAGGAAAATTACTTTTCTTATTGGTTTTCCTCTCTCGTTCCTTCTTAGCTCACTTAGTCTGATATGAAATCGTGTTCAACGTCAGAGAAATATTTTTGCTCCACATAAGATCACAAACAAACCTCTCTTAATCGAACATTGGTTGGTATTTTCCTTTTTTGTTTGATTTTCGAGATGTATTGAAAAAGCGAAAGAAATTAAATATGTTATTTCTTCCTTCTTAATGTTTTATTGTTGAAGTAAGAAAACCTCGTTTTCTATTTTGTTTTAACTTGTAAGTAATTAACTTGTAAGTAAGTAATCAGTATTGTCTTTGATGTTTGATGTTTTATTTTATATTACACTGAATAGCATTAAGTTAATTGATTTAATTCGGATTCTATAAAGTTTTTATCAATGACTACAACGCACACGTGCGCACGCACTTACACACATAAATGCAGTTTTTAATAATCTCTATAGAGAGACAGAAATTATTTTAACATTAAATATAAAAGAATCATATACAGATTTGAGAAACTTGAAAAGATGGATTCTGCAGCTTTATAAACAACGCTATAATGACAGCTTTTAATTTTATATATAAAAATGGGTTTTTAACAGTTTCGAAGGTAGGCAATCTTACCCTTTTTGTTTATAATACTAAGTGAAATTTTAGAGAAAATTATGGATGTAAGTTTGTGACGTCTCTCGCATTCTTCTTCTAACATAACTCCTAAGTTCTTTGACGGCCACGATTAATGGCAAAACTTTTCCAACCCAATACCAAGAAAGAGAAAAAAGAACGAATATGCAAATGGGATATACTTTAAAAGGATAGAAGGTTTGGTGAGATGGGACGGCAAGCCTAGAGATAACTTAGTGCAGGTATTCGGAATAAATGTTAGACGTCCTACAGCTCTGGAAGAAGGATACGCTCATCGTCTTATTATAAGAAGGATTAAGAAAGCCTAAGGTATTCTCACCTACAAATAACATAATAGGAATATCTTCAACTTAGGAAGGAAGGTGACTCTATAAGGTAATATTTTGTATAGAAGTTAGATTAGAAAAGTTATATTAATATATTAAGATAAGTGATCTAGTTGTGTGATCGACGTTATTCAGTTTAATTGGTGGCTTATTCTCCTTAAAAAAAGTTGTTATTTAATTAAGTAATTTAAGTTATTTTAATAAAAGGTGTTAAGAATTCAAAATGTCCATCATTTTAGATATTTCCCACTCCAACTTACGAATCACCCAAGACATGGCTATCGCAGGATGGCTATGTCTCAAGTTTTAAATTAATTACAGCAAATAGTAACTTACCTAAAGATGTACATTTAAAATGCTTAAATTACAATCAATCAATAAACAATAAGGATGCCAAATTCAAGATTCAGCTACAGATTCAAAGCTATAATAAAATTGCCTGAATTATATATATATATATATATATATATATATATATATATATATATATTTATATCAAAGAGACACCTTACAAAAGAAAATTTTTAAGATGAATATTCTCACGGTTGATGAAAATAGAACCTACCTTGACGAAATCGTGCTTCTACCTTAAAATTTTGCAAGTAGTAAAAGAGGAACTGCTATGCCAATAATTTAAATATCGAGTGATGGCGCCTGCTCCAAAACCCATCATACATACTTGAAGTGGTACATACTTGAACCGGTTGTTTTATACTTGTGTCTTGTAGAATCCGTATGATCACGAAAGTCATTGAATAATGCAATGACGTGTCCGAAAGAGAAATAATGCCTTTTAGATCCAGTGGTGAGGATTTGAACATTTGAAAGAATACGATACAGGTCTGTTTGGTTATTGGGTTGAAAATCGTAGGTTGGTTGGTTCACCATAATATCACACGGCTAACTGGTTCAGAAAGTATCACACGAAACCTGTAAAGATGACAAAATAATCGGTCATTAAGCAGATATTAATATAATGGCTACAAGATTGTCTGTTAATGAAACTGTAGAGTCTCTAGTGGGTGTGAAAACGATCTGAGATACTAGCGTGTTTAACGAGTTCCATCCTTTAATACCAAAACATTGGCAATTCTGATTGCAATGGTCATATCAGTGCAAAGTAGTGAATGGTGGAATAACGTACCTTTTGTTCAGAAAAGAGTTACACTTTGTATTAGGGTCAGATGACCATTGTATCCGGACGTGGAAGGCTCATAGACAGTGGTTCAATCGTATTTTTAATGGAGATATATTGAATATTACTTCCAACGGTATGTTAATTTTAATGCATTCATGAATATTGAATGAAGAAAGACATCTCCTCGTGTTTTTATAGAAACTCTCTCTTATGGCTCTAGTGCCGTCTGAAGGCGTTTGCGACCATATGTTGCTATGTGATTTTTGATCGTTATTGTGTACCTATTTTACCATGCCAATTTGCTAAAGAATTTTTGATCACCATGCCAATGGAAAATTAATTATAATACGCTTTAATTGTAGTAACATTTTCATATTTCATTCTTTGTAAATTGAACTTATTATCTCAAGTAATTTTTTAATGTTGTCACAGCTGAATTTTATACTGAAACTCTCAGGTTATTATCTCTTTTATCCCTTTAATTATTGCGACATTTTCCATGTGAACTGGAAATGTCAAGGATATTAATATGGTGATAGAGAACTTGTTTTAAAATTGGATACCGCATATAAGCCGAAAGGGAGTTTTTTCTTCAACAGTTTAACCAAAATTTGAAATCTATATAATATAATATTTCCATTAGTCTTATATTAGGAGCCTAATGGAGAGCGGGGAATACCTTAAACAATCCAAAGTTATGTTGTGGCGAAAAGCTCAATAGATGACACTCCCACATTCTCTGTGAATATAAAATGTTTTAGCTTCGGTTCTGATCCAGTTCTGCCTTTGTTTTACCGAAACATGTTGATGTTTTGCTTAGCTCAATTGTTTTTGTTAGCCTTTAGGATTAATAGACGGTGCTCATTAAATTCATGTAATATGTGTAAATGGAATGTCATTAAAAACCCTAAGACTATCTGGCTGGTCATGAATTGAGTTTCGTACAATTTATTTGTAGTAATCAGTTAGGCATTTCTACCACGTCCAGTAGTCTATTAAGATGCGCGAAAGATGTCATGAGGGCTAAAATGTTGTTAAATGGATAGAATATTTTCCAACAAAATTTCTGTAAGGAAAACCACCAACTTAAATATATCGAACATCCAACAAAAAGAAATTTGTAAATGACACGTGATCGTCGACATATGTTTCCTATCCTGGAGGGGAAAACTCACTACATTAAGGGCCCATGTTTTCAGATATCCCAATTGGCAAATGTGAATTTTATGAACTTTTCGCCAATTTGGATTCAGACCTGATTTCGAGGGATTTTTGTAGCATTTTCCGCCTTTAGAATAAAAATTCCATTAAAAACACCTTGAAAGCTAAAAGATTAAAATTGCTTTTCGTGCAGCTAACGGAAAACGATTACTTTTTCCTAAGCCACATCCCCCTCCGGATTAGTAGATCCATATGTAAACCGAATCTCTTAAAAAAGTTCCAAAAATTCTCGGCTTTATACGCGGTAATGTACAGTAATACATTTATTTAATAAAAGTATCAAACGTTACGGTATGTGCGAAATTTTCTTTCTGAAATCCCATTTTGGATAACCTTTTTTTTTAAAGAAAATCATCATAGTGCTTAAAAAAAAAACCCCACACACATTATCTTTTGAAAGATTTAATGCAAACATCAAACGGTGAAGAAAAGGATTAACGTATCAGTTAAAATGACATTTCTTAAAATCTGAATACTTCCCCCATAAGAGGATGTGAAGGAAAGATATATGCACTGCAGGTGTATTCTTCTATCTCTTTATTTTCTCTTTCTAATCTCATTCCGCTGAGATAGACAAGACTGTCATTTTATATTTAATTCAGTTTGCGATGCATCATGATCTAAAGAAAGATTCTCTTTCGAGTAATCGTAATCTATCCATCGGCGTTAAGCGTTCTTCCCCGATGTCGTTCATTGCTTTTTTATTGGATGGGAAACAAACACCGTTTCTTACAATATAAGGAGGAATATATCGTTTGTTTAGTAAGAAAACACATTTAGGAAGCCATTTGGAAAGCAAGAAATACTTTTTCATTGTTTCGAAGCAGAAGACTGACATTAAAGCTGCCATTGCAGGGATTAAGAATGATTTGTATGGAAAAGGAGACAAAACCTTACTTTTATATGATGGCATGGATTTTCTCTTTCCTAGAGGTTCTTTTGTCGCATTCCACCTGCCCTTGTGTGTGTATTCTACCAAATCCCTTTTGAATTACAGATTATGTTAAGAAAGCAAATATATGTTTTCAGTAGAGTTTGCGATAAATGACTAAGCTTTTATTTAAAATAATACATCAAATACAATTATGAAGTTGCTTTATTCACTATAATGATACTATGAACTTCATTACTTCATTTTCGTTGTCTTTGGAATATTGTGCTGAGTTTACAGGGAATATAATAAGATGCATTAAATTCCTCATTATTGACAGTATAAAAGTATGAGAATAAATTGAATTTTTATTTTTATTTTTAGAATAGATAAAAAACAAGGGTTCAACATATCTCATTAAAATATACTAACTTAAATGATATCATTGAAAAAGTCTATAAGCATATCCTGTTCTCTCAAATGGTTTCAACTTCTTTTACCGAATGCAACAGATTTCAATATTGCTTTATTTGCCTATCTATAGAAAATTTATAAATGATGGAAATATTTTGATGCATAATTACTATAATAAATAAATAGCGACATGTGTTTGTGTCTTAATTATCTTTATCAATTTATTTCCGTCATACTTTGTGACTGCTCTAGCCTAGAGAGGTAGGTGTAGAAGGGGACGATGAAAGTTAAATCCTTCGATGCTAAAATGTCCTCCAGTCGGTGTGGTGTGAAAGATAGGATAGGGAGTGCCGGATCAGGGCGGTGTCATCCTCATCCCTTGAGCGTGGTTCAAAGCAAATAGATCCGTCGTCAACAGCCCTTTTGCAGATTTATAGTGCGACATTAATATAAATCTCATTCACTTATTCAGACAAACTTTAAAAAAATGCATTTGTTTTATACACTCTCCCCAAATGAGTGTGGTGGTGGTGGCTTAGTGGTCTAGGTAACGAACCCGAGGTGAGCGTGCCATGAGTTTGAGCCTAGTACCACTGAAGACCCACCGTTTAGGGGAGCATGCACGATAAAAATATGTCGAGAGCTCAAACGTCCTCCCGTTGGCATGGTGTGGTAGTTAGGAGAGAGGGGTACCAGCTCAGTTGTCGTCCACGTCACTTGACTATGGTTCAAAATTACGAGGTATGTCGCCGAAAGCCCTCGAGTAGCTGAGCAGTACGACATTAATATTCCTCACTCACTCGTTAGCTCACGCAAAGAAACCGAAGCACCAAGAAGGACTTGTGATGCAATTTTTTAGGCAAAGATATCTTAATCAAACATGCAAATGATCAAATTGTAAATGCCGACGAACAGGAATTGCGGTAGTAGCGCGCATTTCTGTTGAGCAACTCGCAAAGTACGTTTTCGCCGTTGTCATTCACTAGAGAAAAAAAAACGAATTGTGCCATATTGAAGTTTTCGAATATATAAGAAACTGAATGATAGCATTATCGGAATGCGTAATGTTGGGTGATCATAACGAGCAATAGGTGATCACCTGCTAGGACTAGACACAACTGTTCAAAGTAGCTGGCAGCAATAGTTGCTGCGTGGAACTTAACGATGAAATATAGTCTACGGAAGGCCAAGATGCACAAATGCGAGGAAGATCGGATGGTACGAGCTGCCACAACGGTATCATTGTCTACAATTCAAAGTATTACAGCCTCTTCCATAAAACCCCCTCCCCCTACTCCGTGGTACACTCCACCGTTTCACGGCACCTGGCAGAGGTGGGGTTACGTCACAGTGGTCCTTAAGACGTCTGCCGTTGACCCCACAACATAAGCGGAATCGTCTGGAGAGGTGTCGTTCATTTTTCATCATGGTTGTGATGAGACTGGCATCGTATAGTGTTCAGCGATGAATCCTGCTTTGCTCTTGAAGTAGAGGACCATCGTCTTAATGTCTGGAGAGGCCAAGGCAGCGGTCTCAATCAGCTTTTGTTTTACAAAAACACATAGCTATAACTCCTAGTGTGTTAGATGTTAGAGTGTGGTGCTATCTCATACGACAGCATGTTACCTCTAGTCATCCTCCACTCATCTTTTACAACTCAACAATATGTTGATACCATTTTGCGGCTGATTGTATTACCCTTCATGGCACAAAATACGGAGGCTAGTTTACAACAAGATAATGCCAGGCCTAATACCACTCGCATGTCTCTGGACTACCTTCGTGCCATTAATACTTGTCCTTGGCCAGTAATGTCTCCAGATCTTTCACCACTTAAGTGTATCTGGGACGTGGTAGGGCTCCAGATTCGGGCACCCCAAAATATCTCAGATCTGGAGCACAAACTGGTGAATGCCTGGCAGAATGTATCACAGGATGACATTAGGCAACCTCTATTAATCTTTACCGAGGCGTATACAAGCCTGTATGGCCGCCAGGGGTGGTTTCACCAAATACTGATTTGAAAATTCAAGTTTTTTTTTGTGAGCCGTGAATGGGCATTATGGCCTTGATTTTTATTTTTATCATATTATTATCTGTGTATGAGCTGTAAACATATTTAATTTCATTAAAAAAACCACTACCTTTATGGTGTTTCGAGTTTTTTGCAAAATAGTGTACGTAAAAATTAGGATATTATCAAAATCATCAATAATTCGAGAGCACCCTCTAATAATTGTTTTAAAAAGAAGTCTTCTTTTATTGTTTGGTTGATGTATTGGCCTGAAAATAAAGAATTGCTTACTTTTCTGGGTTTTCATTCTCTTTTTTTGAAGTTCAGAACACTCAAGATGTCTTTCACACTTTATGGAAATATACAACTTTATAGCTTAACTCTGTGAGCAATCTGAATTCCTAACACTTAATCTGGAATTTTAAATTATTGAAAATCACTTAGCTTCAGATTCTTGTGAGAATCTTTCTCGTACTCCTATAGCTCGGTCAGCTGCAATGCTATTTACTTCCACAACTCCTGGTGGATTCTACAACGAATATTAATTCCACGACGTGCGACTTCTCAATCTCAATTCACATTCTCTTATTATTAGACTTCACGATTAACGATCAACTATTAGCCATTCACCTCACATATCCAACGTCAGGGTTTAAATAGTAGTTACATTTGCATAAAATCAAGTAATCTCTACGGAAAGCAGTTTTTAAACTAAAATCACAGTTAAAAAATAGTTTCCCCAGGAGGATTAATAGAAAAACCCGAATAGTACCCGTTACAAAGATTCTTGGCAATAGAATAGTTCAGCGTTTCTCAAACTGTGAGGCTCCCCCTCCCCTTGGGGGCCGTGATAACCCTGCAAGAGGGAGATATATCAAAAAGTTGAAAACAAAAGATTATTTAAACAAAAATTATTAATTAAATGAAAGTAAACAAATAAAATAGATTCTAACATAATAAAATATAAAATACACATTTGCACTTATATAATATAATTATCGTAAATGTATTAGATATATATACGCAATGTATTTGATAGTTAATTTAACAATAATAAGTTAAGAACAAGTTTAATAATTACCAGTGACCCTATGGGCTTGTCATATGTATTACAAATTGCCGACTAAAAGTTACAGGATTCGCTTCCCAATGCCACCGTTTTCCACGTAGGGGCGCGTATGTAATGTATTAGACGGGAGGGATGAAAAGGAATAAATAAATAAAAACTTCTCTGAAATAGGTAAATTCTTCGCAAACTCTGTCAAGGTCCTTTTATTACATTCAAACCCTTCAAAATTTTATAGATAGCAGGCACTGAGAAGATTGTATATAGAAAAGACGTATATGTAGGGGCCATTTTAACACTTTGGCGGGGAGTGAGACGTTTATATACCCCGGTGTTTTAAGAGGTTAAAGTTGTATTGTAGCCAGCATCAAGGTATGATTTTTAATTTTTATTTGTTTGTATAGAGCAGTGTTCTCAACGGGGGCCCGGGCCCCCAGGGGGCGGGATAACCAAAAAAGGGGGAGTATATTGAAAAGTAAAACGAAGATTATTTTAAAAAATTAATAATTTCTAAGGAAAAGGGAACAAAACAAAATACATTCTGACATCATAAAAAAACAGATTTAATGATATAATACACTTATAAATGTATCAGTATGCACAATATGTTTTTAATTAACTTTAAAAGTGTTAAGTTAAGAACAAATTTTAAAAATTCTGACCCTATGGAAATGTCATAAAATTATATGCAAAATTTAATTTTATCTTGATAATTTGTAAGGTTTTAAAATTAAAAATTTATTTACTTTACAAAATATATTATCGTTGAATTCAATACATTATTATTGTACGGAGGGGGGCGCGATGAAAATTCTGATTGAAAATTGGGTCGCAAGTACAGAAAGTTTGAGAAGCACTGGTATAGAGGGGAGTGCGATGAAACTTATGATTGAATATTGGGTCGCAAATATTGAAAGTTTGAGAAGCATTGGAATAGTTGATTGGTTAATTATTTTTGTCAGAATAAAAATGTAACACGATCGCTATTGTCAATAGACTTTGTTGTTTTGAAGCATGATTGTAAAAGCCTACACCTGTGATAAATATGTGTGTATAAAAACCTATACCCGTGTACATAAGACTATACCTAATATGTATAATGCCTTTGTATAAGATATTTAATGCCTATGCTAAAGATATATAATGCCTATGCTAAAGATATATAATGCCTATGCTAAAGATATATAATACTAGATAAAGATATATAATACATGTGCTAAAAATATATGATACCTATGCTCAAGATATATGATACCTGTGCTAATAATCTCCTATCTTATCTGGCCTTTGAAGGATAGAGTAACACCTTGAAATTCGGTAGTAAGTCCGAAAAAGTTTATAAAATGTTTCCATTTTCATGTCCAAAATAATTTTTTATCAACAGTTTCAGAAATGAGTTGCAAATTCCAGAAATTCAACGAGTAAAAGTTTTTTCCTCCTGTTTTGTGAAAAAGTTTGTTTTTTTAACATTAAAACCATTTTCTGGTTAGTTTGTTTCGAACTATATTACTACCGTTAACCGAGCTTAACTAAGAGATGATGAACTGTATAATTTTAAACTACCAGTAGTGGGAGAAAAACACTTGAATAAGTATCATAACACCCTAGCTGCCACAACTTCGAAATGCAGGGTTGGCGTTATTCACTTCTATTCATGGCTAACCCATTATGGTTGAAAATGAGGAACACTGCACGTTAAATGGTACTGACACACACACACACACACACACACACACACACACACACACACACACACACACACACACACACACACACACACACACACACACACACACACACACACACACACACACACACACACACACACACACACACACACACACACACACACACACACACACACACACACACACACACACACACAACACCACACACACACACACACACACACACACACACACACACACACACACACACACACACACACACACACACACACACACACACACACACACACACACACACACACACACACACACACACACACACACACACCCCACACACACACACACACACACACACACACACACACATTTTCTTATATATATATATATATATATATATATATATGGGAAATCACGAGTTTCACAAATTTTTAAAATGACAAAATTTTGTAATTTATGCATTCAAAGTGCATTGAGGTGTATCTGTTTCGTAAATCTTTCTGAAATTAAAATTTCTTTTTATAAATAAATTTCCAGTCAGAGTTTTAAAAAAATTTATAAAAAGTAGCTTTTAAATCAATCCCGCGTGATATTTCAATTTAGAAAACATCTATTAACTGACATAATTTTTTTTTTTAAAAAAAATCCATAGATAAAAGGATTTTGAAAACAATGAAAGAAATGGATTTTGATTTGAAAGAAAGTTAATCTCATGCTTAGTTTTCGCATTTGATGTGTTCCCATATTTTTTTTTATTATATTATCATAATTGGTTTCTGTGTATTAGGAATTATTTTTCTTCGAAAATGAAGGAAACTAAAGAAAAAAAAACAGTTCTTAATCGAAACTTGATCGATGTTTTAAACTTTTATACATAATTATTTTGTGGGAAATATTTTTTTGTTTCAAAGGGAGTGAAATAGATCTTTGATTTGAATTCTTTGTAGTGTTTTTATGTATTAGTAGAATGTTTTATTTATTTCAATTTTTCTTGAGTTTATTACAGAAAAACATTTTAAAGGAATACTTATAATTTTTTAAAACTTTCTATTGCTTTGTTCCATTTTATTTTAAAGGTGAAAATGATATAATTAGACATGAAAGCTGAATGGGAAAACTATTATTTTCTGAGAAGTAACAAATTGTTCAAAAGCCTGTAATATGCAAATAATAGAAAAAAAAACCCTTTTAAAATGTTCAGCAGCTATCTAAATTTCCTTTTTTTTTCTTTTAAGAAACGTTTTCATTTTATAAACGTCTTCTAACTTGAACTAATATATAATTGTCTGCGTGCTTTATTAGTTTTAGTAATGTTGCAAGCTTTAAGGAAAGTGTAAATCTCAAGTTATTTTACAGTACTGTATCATTTAGAGGAAAGTTAATTTTGTAATCCTTCTATTTTAGTAGTTTTTTTTCTGTATTAGGAAACTGAATTTGTGTAAGGACACGCAACATTAAGTTTAAATCTAGAATAACTAGAAAGAAATGTTTGTATAATATTTTGAGGAGCTTCAAGTAATTCAACTTTGTAAAATTGGGATAAGGTTATACATTTTGTTAAGAAGTCTGTGTTTAATTGATATGAGTTGTGTAGCTGTAAATGTCGTTTAATAGTATCATTGTCATTAAGTCACATAACAATGAAAACGATTTCTTATGCGTAGCTAAATACTATCACAAAAATCTCAGCTCTATAAGCAAAATAACAAGTTGTAAGTAAATAAAATAAATGTTTTGTACAAAATTGGGAATATAATGCAACTTCTGTATTAATTATTCATGGAATTAGAAAACACCATCAGCCTGAATATAAAGTCTGTATATAAACCTTCTAATCCCGGGGTGAGCAAGGTAGACTCAGCCCATCCCTTCAGTGGGTCGATAAATGAGACCAAATGCTTGGGGAACCAATTGGTATCGCGCCCGACCGATCACTTGACCGATATATCCGCACATACCCCGCGCCAAGTTTAAGTAAAATGAGATAGGCACAGTGTCGACCTCAAGGCGAGAGATCATACTGAGTTCAGTTCGGTTCGGTATATAAGCCTTCAATTCAAGGGTAACTTATTATTTTTAATCGATTAAATAGTATTATCTGGTGTAAGTACCTCAATTAAACTTAATGACTTCAGCTAAATTATATTTAATGGGGTTAGAAATAAGATTTCCTTAAAACTTGCAGATTTTCGTTGCTTTTGATAAAAATGTACAAAAAATCAAGATTTTTCTTTTACATTTTTAACAAGCAACTTGATCTCTTGATGTCGTGTTTGTCAAATCATCGTGATTGGGAATTCGTGGCTGGTATTGTCTCTGTCGTGTTGTGGGGTTCATGCCCTGGTACATCTTAAAAACCCAAATTTATCTCATTTATTCAATCTTTGAATAATCACAATTGAACACAAAAAATATATAGATCAGTGCTTCTCAAACTGTGGGCGTACCCCTAGGAGGGCGTAATAACTCAAGGAGGGGGTGCGTGAGCCTATTGAAAAGTCGAAAACAAAAGATTACTTTAAAAAATTATTTATTTACTAAACATAAACAAACAGAATACATAATAAATACACATAAAAATACATAATAAAATACACATTTACACTGATATAATACACTTATAAATGTATCAGTGCTACAAAATGTATTTTATAATTAATTTAACTATACTAAGTTAAGCACATTTAATAATTAAGAGTGACCCCATGGGCTTATTATATATAAAATTATATACAAAAATCAACACTTGTCTTGATAATTTGTATGGTTTATAATTAATCTCTTAAATGCCGATTAAATGTTTTGAGATTCACTTCCCAATGCCACCATTTTCCACGTAGGCGAGCATATGTGATGTATGGAGGGAGGGGTGGGAGAGGAATAAATAAGGAAATCATCTGAAATAATTGAATCCTTCGCAATCACTGTCAGGGTCCATGTATTACATTCCAAAGCCTTCGGAATAATTTTATGGATAGCAGTGAGCAGAAAAGATCGTATTTCGAAAAGACGTATGTATACGCCCGGCGCAATTTACGCACTGGCTGAGAAAGACGCTTATATACGCCGGCGGCGGAGAGTTTAAAATTGTAGTGTAGCTTTAGCTTAAAGTATCGTATTATCGAATTCAATACAATTTTATTGTATGGAGGGGGGCGCGATGAAAACTGTGATTGAATATTGGGTCGCAAGTATTAAAAGTTTGAGAAGCACTGATATAGATTGATATTTAACATAACCCGTTTCTATCCAATATATTTTACTAGTAACGTTTCTTTATCTTGTGGTCTCTAAACAGGGATTTGAATCTCGCGCTTTGTGAATTTCTTCCGGAGGGATCTTCTGACTTCAGTAATAAGTTTTCCTTCTTTCTCTCATTCATTAAACTACTATTTAAATATCATTGCTCATTTGCATATAATATGCATGTGAATAAGCAGTGCACACAAGTGTGTTCTTTGTAAGTTAAGGTTTTTATATCATCCATCATAGTAATGTGGCTCTAGAGAATAGTTAAGAGAAAGGCGTATGAAGACCCACACATTCTTTATAATTTTTCCACTCTAGACTTTAAGTATTTTGTCACCCAATTAATGGGTGTATTTAAATAGCATTTATTGTACTTTTCACAATTATAAATTTTTAATGTTTTATCTCGCAATTTATGAATGTATTCTATTAGAAATGATTGCAACCCTTCAAATAATCGCTTATCATTTGATGAGTGCAATTAGTTATTGTATAAATATATTCTATTATGCACGACATAAGCCAATTTGCATTCGCATAATTTTTTTTTTCTTTTATGTACGACATAAGCCAATTTGATATCGAACATTATCTCTACATATTTAAATTGGACATTTAATGAGATCCATTGAGGTTATTAGAATGTATTTGAGAGCCCAAGAGGATATTGCAAAAGATTAAGAGAAATTCTTCTGTAATTCTGAAGAAATATTTTAAATCATAATTGGGAGAGATGGTTCCCTTGATATAGTATTTTATTAACTAGCTGGTATACCCGTTCATCTCAGGGGTGAATTGAAAAATTAACCAATACAGATAGAAGGATAAAGAAGTTTTTAATGATTTAATTTTTCATGAATTGTAAATTAAACCTACAAAAAAATTATATCTCTGCAGTACAAAAAATCGTATTTCTTAAATTTTAAGTCTGTAAGTCTATAATAAGTTTTTATAACCACCGCGTAACTCCCTTGTGGGTGGATTTTTGAAAGCACTTTCTAAGCGGATATACGCTCAGCTAGAGTAACATATTGTTACAAATTTTGTGTAATGGATGCATAAAATAGTGTAAATAATTTATATCTGGATGTGTAAAACGTTAACATTATTTTCTGTTGTATTTATTTTATGTTAAAATTGTAATATTTACAAGCAACGCCGTTCCTTACTCTAAAATGGTGATTCAATGGAAACATAGCGAGATGTTGGCGATGGAGCTAAGTTGGCATCATTTTTGGTGACCATGTTGGAAACTTGGCGATTTATTGAGCGGTGCAGAAGTTGATATGCTGTAGCGCCACCTGGTGGGGAGCTGCAATGAAGAGGATAACACAAAAATCATCTCCACAAAAAATACGCATACATACTAATTTTCATAGTGATCGTTTGAGCGGTGTGGGAGTCAAGCGCAGGCATCAATTTATATGCATCAATTTTTATACAACGTCAATTTATATACATATAGATATAGTAATACATACTTCCCTGTTTGAAACGGATGTTATTCACTATTTAATTGGTTTTAATTTTGTTTTCACGGAATCTTAATTTTTTTTTCTAAAATAAAAGTATATAGCCTGAGTTACTCCTTATAATATCAGTTATCTGGCAGTGAAAGTCCTGTCAAAATCGGTCCATCCGTTTCAAAGATTAGCCGGAACAAACAAATAAACAAACAGACAGACAGGCAAAAATTTTAAAAATTGTTTTTTTTTATATTAGTACCACATATATACTTTTAAATGTGTGTCGCCATCACTATTACTTATTACTTGCAAGGGGCACCGCCACATTATAAATAGACTCCGCTATTTAACATTGCAAATAGACACCACTATTTTTTTATCTCAATTGTTTTTATATATGTTGATCATGCTGGGTGTGAGTTTGATAATTACCACTATTTTAATTTTACTGTTTTGTATATATGTTTGTGTAAATTCAATAAACCTAACAATGCTTGTCCGATTCGGTTGCATGCTTTGACTAAGTATGTGGATTAGCTTTCCCCACAAATGCATTTAGTACAATGCTATTAATTTGAAACTACATACAGACACTTCAGTTTTATTTATTTGTATAGTTACTAATGCATATTTCCCTATTTGAATAGGATATTGTTCACTATTTTATTGGTTTTTCAATTTTGTTTTCGCGAACCGTAATTTTTTTTTCTGAAACAAAAGCTGCCCAACTTACTCCTTGTAACATCAGCTATCGGCCAGTAAAAGTCTGGTCTAAATCGGTCCATCCGTTTCAAAAATCAGCCGGAACAAACACATATATAAACAAACAAAAATTTAAAATTGTTCCGTATATACTTTTAAATACATTTATTAAAAACCTGTTAATTTGAAACTACACAAACAGACACTCCAGTTTTATTTGTATAGGTAATAAAACAATATGTATTTAAGTTTGTGACGGGCTCATCGCGCTTTCTATTAATTTTCCTCTTGAGTTCTTTGGGGCCGAAAAAAGGCAAATTCTTTCCAACCAAATCCAGTAGCGAAACGTGAATATGCAAATTAGGAACCTTTTAAATAGCAGAAGTTTAGCGTAAGTGGTGTGGTCTTTGGGGAAGTGGTTATGCTAGTCTGAGTTTAAACGTGTAAGCTGAAGCAAGCCTATATTCCAGTATCAGCTATCCGTGAAAGTGCGTTCAAGCAAGGTGGATACCATTCCACGCGAGTTAAGGAAATTACATTGAAGAATCGAGAGGGTTGCTGCTACCTAGGATCTAGAGGTAGGACTGTTCTACTAATTATTAGGAACTGTATATAAACAGAGGTTAGGTGTAAGCGTTAAAGTTAATCATAGTGGTCAGGATCGCGCTTATTTGGTAATACGCATTGTATTATCATTGTTAGTGTTTAAGTTAAGATATTAATAAAGAGATATTAAGATTATGGCAACGCCTGGTTCTTCATTCACTCCCACACCTCTAGGTCACGAAGATAACTTAGAAGTAAGGCATCACCCACGGGCGAATGCTTTACAGGTTAGTTATGAATTTTTTATCTATGAAATTGTATAGCATTACTTGTTTTATGTGCATTCGCACTGTATTTTACACGTACAAGTAACCATTCAATTTTAAATCAATAATAATTATTATTACAATACAGTTGTAAAAATTCGGGAGTACTTTATTTTAGATTTTTCTTTTAAAACTACAATTGTATGTGTGTGATAATTTAGAATACATTAAAGCAGTATACTACCTAAAAAGTAAATATTTTGATATAATTAGAGGAACAAATCACAATACTCAAATATCATCAAACTATGCAGCATTGAGAAATGCAACTGCAAGAAGGAGGGGGGAGGAAATCATTCACAAGTCTTAGAATAGGTACACCTTATCAAGATAATGTGATTGCGATGTCTCAAATGAAGTGAAATAAGCAATACTGTCCAGTACAAGTTAAGTGCGATTTAAGAAAAGAGCAGATAAAGCTGAAATATTATCCTTCAAGTAATAGACAGGGGATTACAGTCAACGTTCGGTTGTGCAATCGATTCCACAGCAAAGCTGACTTTACAATAAGATGCCACTTTGGATTAATGTGGGCAACGGAATGATACTAAAACGTGTTTTCAGACGAGTTACGCTTCTTTTTTTTCAGCGTTAGTCACTGTGTATGCATGGCACTGACATGGTGATGGATCTAATCTGGCCGCATCTGTGGAATATCCTATCTAGCGTCTAATGAGATATCATGGCTTAAGGCACCATCGTGTATGATAGCAGGTCACATCAGGTTCATGTAACAAGCACTATGATTGTTGGAAACCCGAAAGCTAGGAGAGCCTCATCTACCAGCTCCATCTAGAAAATGGAGTCGGTCCCAAGAACTGATACAAAGCAGACGTGCATTTTTTTTAAAGCGCTTAATTTTTATCTGTCATTAATCCTACAAAAAGAGTTGTAAATAATCTTAATTCTTCTAAAACTCTTGTATATATATAAATTTGTTTAAATATAGTTTACTAAAAACTTCAAATAGTCTTTTCCTTTTGTGTGGATTAAGTCATTTCTTTTTAATTGAACCTTACATAAATTCTACTACCCGTCCCATTTGAAAGAAGGCAGGTAAATAGATCTTTCTTTACCTGTTTATACACTATTGTCCATTAAAATTTCTACACCAAGAAGGCGATATGCAATAGACGTGAAATTTAAATGACAGGAAGAAGGTGCTATATGCAAATAATTAGCTTTTCAGCACATTCAGACAAAGTAGGCACCGGTAGCGACACCTACAATGTGTTTAAATTGAAATTGTTCAACCGGTTTCTCATCCACAAATTTCATTTAAACGTTGTTTTCTGGTGGAAAGTTGTTGTGATGCATCGTGTAGCGTTCCAGGATTGTGGTTTATCGTACCGCTGTATTGCTGCTCGCGTCGGTCGAGATCCAATGATTGTTAGCAAAATATGGAATTGATGGTTTCAGGACGGTAATATGGAACGCTGTGCTGGATCTCAACGGCCCCCTATCACTAGCAGCCGAGAAGACAGGCATGTTACCCGAATGGCCTTAATGGATCGTGTAGCCACGTCACCAGCACTGAGTCAAGAATTGGAGTCATTTGCAAGACAACAAATGCCTGATCGAACAGTTCAATGACGTTTGCAACAGTATGGACTCTCAGTTCGGAGACCATGGCTGCAGATACCCTTGACGCTGCTTCACAAACAGGAGTGTCTTCAATGGTGTAACCAACGACGAACATGGGCAGACGAATGGCGAGATGCCATTTTTTCAGATTAATCCGGGCTCTGTTTGTGTCATCAAGATGATCGCATCGTGGTGAATACACATTGACAACCAGCATTCGTCTTCATCATACTGGCCCATCACCTTGCGTGATGGTATGGGGTGTCTGGGATACCATGTCTGGGTCTCCTCTTGTTTGCATTGACGGAACTTTGAACAGTGTTTGTTATATTTCTAGTGTGTTACGACCCGTTACTCTACACTTTATTAGAGTCCTGCGAAATCCTACCTTTCAGCAGGATAATGCACGACAGCATTCTACGAACCTTCTTGATGTGGAAAATGTTCGGCTGTTTCCTTGCCTGCACGTTCACCAGATACCTCATCAATAGAAAATGTGTGCTCTATGGTTGCTGAGCGACTGGCTCGTCACTACGTTTGATAGCTGTGGCATCGAGTTGAAGCTGAATGGGCATCATCTGTACCGTACATGCCATCCAATCTCAGTTTGACTCAATGCCTATGCGTATAAGTGCTGTTATTACTGCCAGAGGTGGTTGTTTTGAGCACTGAATCCTCGGCTCTATGCACCTAAATTTCCTGTAAATTTTATCTCTTCTTATATCCAGTATAATATATTTGTCCAACAAATATCGTTTTGTTATCTGCATTTCTTCTTGATGTAGCAATTTTAAAATGGCCAGTAGTGTACTTTCAAGAAACAGAAAGTCTGACAAGAAAAGAGAAATTTGTGATGGAACCCTCTTCCCAATGGATTTCTTGTTAAGGATTCCAGAAGCTTTTCTGGTTTCTTGTGTTTACAAAATAAGACAATTCCACACCTAAATTGTGGACAAGTCAACTGATACTATATGGGTCAAAGAGGTGACAACCCAGGCAAGATTATCATGTGAAATTTCTTGACTCTGACAGCAAATACACTCCTGTGAAAAATGAAAAGGAACCAAATCATTTAATGGTGATATCAGGATCGTTCAATGAAATAGATTTTTTTCTATATGCTTGTGATGCAATCGATCTTTTCAGAGAAACCAAAAGCGAAGACACTGATTTAAGAAAATAATAAATTCCCGTTTTCAACCTACAGTAGAAACAAACCTTTGTGACTTAACTATGAGACCTGCGCAAGATATTGACTCTCTTTAACGCTGGCCAAAAACATGCATCTTTCACCCTCAATGAGAGGCTCTTTCCAGTGTTTACTTGATCACCCAAACTCGTCCCAACATATACTGAAAATCTAAATATCGAGACAAGCCCTTGTTTACCTAACTTAATTCACGCTGATATTTAAAAGTGTAAAATAAATTATCATTGTTAAAAGTACAGCCTTAAGCACTTGTTCAACGCAACTGGTGACATCGGCAAGCCGCCATGCTTAAACATTAGCATCTTGATACATTTGTGACGGATCTATACGCGTTTTTCTAATTAATCCGCTTGGGAAATTTTTAGGCTATCAATTCTCGTTATTCACGACCAACCCTTCGGAAGAAGAAAATCGTGAAATTTAATTAATGTACTATTAATAGTTGAGGTTTTTAGCTTGAGAGAGAGAAGGAGAGAAAATATACTCGAGTCGGGTGAGATTGCTACTGAAGGTATAATATTAGAATTATAGTGATTTGATTCTTATTAGGAGGAAACTTTAAAGTGACGATTGTTCATAGGATTGAATTGATATTAGATTAAATCGGATGATTGGTTTGATCCTTTATTAAGGTAAGGATCAAGTTTGATAGTCTACTAATCGTTAACTTTTTACCATCATTGTTCCACTTTCACGGATAACATTGAGGCATTCTTTACTTTATTAGTTGAAATTGTGTCGTTTCTTTGTGTGGTAAATAAATAGATTAATTGGATCATGGCGAGTGTTTCTTCCCTTCCCCCTACACATCAAGGTGCCCGAGAGAGAGGCACGAGCCTCTTACGCATTTTTGCTTCCAAATTTCTTAATTCTTCAATATTTGTTAGGCCATTAAGAATAAGGTAATTAAAACATGGTGGAAGAACAACTCCGGAAGATGTGAATGCAAAGCTATGAATCCATCATTGATTCAAAGTCAAATGAATCATACATTCATACAGGAATTTCTCTATGGATGTGTTGTGACGGGCTCACGCGTCTTTTCTTTAAGGTATCCGACTACGTTCGGAACCGTGATTTTGCAAAAGCGCGTAAATGGATAACATTTATGATATTTAGTGTCACTTAGATTAGAATACATGTATACAACTGTTATAAGAACATTATGACAAAAAATTATTTAAATACAATATTTTGGCAAAAAATTAACTTAGAATAATCATTTTCCAAATGTTCTCCTTTTGTAAAAAATGCTTCTATTGTATTAGTATTTTGCCTGTATTCAGCTCAGACCTCTCTACAGAGGCTCAACTAGAATTTTTGAAATGCATAACTCGAAAGTCGGTTTGTTCTTTTTTATACGAAAACAGAAGGGAGAAATTTTAAGAAAATACGCCGATAATTATTTCAAATGGTTGTAACTTTGAAAATAATTTGAATTTTTCAAAAATCATAGTTGAGCCTCTGTACAGATGTCTGAGCTATATACAGGCAAAATATTAAAACAACAGAAGAATATTTTACAAAAGGAGAACATTTGGAAAAAAGGTTATTCTAAGTTAATTTTTTTGCCAAAATATTCTATTTAAATATTTTTTGTCATAATGTCCTTAAAACAATTGTATACATGTATTCTAATCTAAGGGACACTAAATATCATGAAAATTATCCATTTATGCACTTTTTTAAAATCATGGTTCCGAACGTAGTCGGACACCTTAACATGAACTCTGGGTTCTTTGGGGGCAAAAACAATGTCAACTCTTTTCCAACCAAAACCCAAGAAGCGAAACGTGAAGCTGAAATGCAAATGAGATAGCTTTTAAATAACAGAAGTTTCAGTAAGTCGTATGACAATTTGGGGAATGTTATATGCGAGAGTGATACAAGCGTGAATTGAAAGCCAGTTGAAGTTACCTTGAAGATTAAGCCACATTAGGTCAAGGTGCATACCATTGCACGCCCGCCCAGACGCCTCTTCATAGTATTGAAGCTACAATCAAATTAAGGTAGGATTGACTATTTGATATTAGGACTTGTAATATTATTAGAAGTGAGATTAGTGGATTAGATATTGGTAGTGGTCCAAGTTACGCGATTCGGTATAACTATTATTGTGTGTTTGTTCATCGTATATAGATTCTGTCTTAAATATAATTATCTAATTTGTTAGAAGATTAAGTAATATTCTTAATAAAGTCATAATTAAGAATACATAAATGTCTGTTCCTTTTGTAAACCCTACACCTCTAGCTCACGTGGATAATCAAAGAAAATGTCACCTTAGGGGGGTGGTTTCACAGTGTTATGAATCAAAAATGGCAATTTAGCAAAATCTGAGAAAAAAAGAGAAGAGTTAAAAATTTCAGTTATAATTTCTAGATTTCAAAAAAAAAAACCCTCCATTTTAAATGTTTTAGTCGATACAATTAGAGTTAAAGGTTTTCTATTTTTTGGAGTTTTTTTTTTAAATAAAACATTTTACTTTGACTAACTTTGTTTCATAAGAATAAAAGCTCCTCCAGAGTTTTAATTCCAAATTTTGATTTACAAATAAAACTGCAATTTTAAAATGGGAATTTTATCTATAAAACACTTAAATTTAAATTGTTATAGTCAATTGAGACAATGTTTACCTGGAGATCCTTTTCAGAAAAAGAAAAGAAAATAACAAAAATTTCTTGTGAGTAGGGAAAATCCATGCCATTTTGGCACTTGCATACTTATTGATCATAGCACGTTTCTGAGTGGAGAAAAAATGGAATGTGTGCACCATGAGAAGTATCTTTTCTTGCTCACATCCCCATCTCTTTATCTTCAATTTGTTTTCATAGCTCTGCTGAGAGAGATAGAACTCGTCATTTTGAGTTGAACTCTATTTAATAGGAAATGTAATTTGAAGGAGATTCGCTTTGAGATATCTTTTCTTTTATTTCAGAGTTAAGGCACCCTTCCATTACTATAACATTAGAGGAAGAAGAAAAACGTAGTTTCTCATGACAACACTGGAAAATCTTTGTTATTTACCAAACAAACATACTGAAAAGTCATTTTCATAACAAAAGAATGCATTTTTCTCTATTTTGTTGAATAAGCAACACTATAGGGATTAAGTGTTATTGAAATGACCAAATGGAAAAAGTTTTCTTATTGTGTTTGATTTGTTCAATTTATGCCTTCCTCACGTTTTGTATTCGACTAATATCTATTGAAGATATCGAGTTGGTCTTCTTTTTAGTGATATACTTGAATTTTTGCATATTTTTATAAGTAAGTTAAATGATTTAGACCTTTTTGAGCAGTTAATAACGATTTTCAGTTTTTTAAAGTGCGATAAGAATTAGGAAAGTTATTAAGTGTATCTCTTTTTGGTGATTTTTCAAAGCATATTTTATGTATTTAAAAATTTCTGTAGTATATAACAGAAACATTTTTTCTGAATATCTGCTTTTATCTGTTAAGGTGTTTTTCTCTTTGATGAATGTTTTGGCACCCGAATTTGTTATGTTACAAGAATAAGAAATAGATAACGAATATAAATAAAGTTTTGTATTTTTCAATATTTATAAATGTTTTTATCACAAATTTCATTATTTTATTAATTGGAACTAATACTAGAAACAACGCTTAGTAATGTAGTGGTTAGCGGCTATATATGTATATACTTAGTTGTGCCAGAAGTTCTGATCCAAAAATTTGGGATTATTTTCTGTGACTAAACCAAAGCACATGTTTCTAAATTTTGTCGTTGGTTATCATCTACAATACGTTTTAAAATTTGCTGTCTTCCACTTATGTTGCTTGAAATCATGCAGAGCTTAACACTGAATAGAAGCGTGCAGGATATTTATCTGTTTTAAAAGAAGAACCCGTCGGTGATTTTTAAGGAAATGAAACATTTAGACTTGAAAGAAATTCCTTTATGGAACAAATAAGAGGTTTTCTGAAAACAACCGCATTGTAGATACACTCATGTCTAAAATTAAGTTCAAAAACATAAATTTGTGAAAACTGATGAATTATTTATTGTGTTGTCATGTGGCATAGAAACATATTACAATGTGAGAAAGAATATAGCAGCAAAACAATATGAAAACGATTTTAATCGGGAATTGAGATATAGGAAATATACAAAAGTGTGAAATAATAAATAAGAGATAAAGAATTACTTCGGGAAAAGTTTGTTTAAAAGAGAATGGAGCCATCATGCACAGTTACACAAGATTCACAATGAGCTGCCATACTATTTATGAGGGTGTATATAAATGTTTGTGGCAACCAAGCCCATGCTTCCATAATCGTGACTTTTCAATCCTGGAGGTTTTTGGGAGGGTGACTACACTGAGAAAAGGCTCTTTCTAGACAATACCAAACAGGTTCAATAGGACTGAGATCCGGAGATCTCGAGGGCCAATCTGTATGGAGAATTTATTCTTTTTTAAGGAATTTAATAACAATGAGAGTTCTGTGTGACTGCTGACTACCGTTCATAAAATGTAATCCGGTCTCATAGCACCTCGGAATAACCTCCCAGTATTCAAAAATCTCATCCCTATAGCGCTGTGCGTTGACAGTATCTGCATCGAAGACTCTCTGTGATGTACGACTGCCCGACATTATGGCGTCCCAGACAAGTATTTCTTTGTCTCCAAATCAGTCGATTTTTGTTGCGTAGGAAGGATGAAAGTGAGTTCCATTTTATCTCTGGATGCAAACTTCGAAGAGCATCACTTTGATGAATCTTGACTCATCACTGAAAGGAACCTGTCCCATTCTTTAGGTGTTCATGACTGATGTTTTCGGCTTAACAATAACCGGTTTTCCTGTGGATGTAATTAAATAAACACACAAGGCAGAAGCCAGAAATAAAGGCCAGTCTCTGTAAGACGTCTGTAGACTGTTTGCTTGAAAATTATTCTTCCAGACACAGCAGCAATGACACGAGAAAGCTGAAGAGCCGTTGTCCGCCTATGTTTTCTTGCGCTTACTGCCAAGTATGAACCTGTGCAAATGTCGTTGCTCTGTGGCGACCTTGGCTGACCTTCTTGGTCGCAGTACCACTTGTTTAGAATTGATTCCACAGCCAGGAGACCACTTTCAGAGATACCTGTAATCATCGAACAACCTCCACTTGAGACCACCCTAGCTTCAAGTCTTCTAGCAGTTTTCCATCTCAAGGAATTATCTAAACAGTTATGAGAAATCATTCTGACTGCAAACAAACTAACTTGTTCGTTTTAATGCAATATTCTTAAAACTGCAGGCTAAAATCTCATATGCTCAAACAGTCTCAATCCAGTAGTTCTGCAAAAACTAACGCTAAGCAACCTCTTTTACTAAACTGAAGGTTAATATTGTACTACCCGTTCTTCAAAATATGTAAAATACAAATTCTATCTTTTCTAGTAGCAATTTAGAAATACGTTGAAAACCATGTTTGTGTCCTTCATTTTGAACATGAGTGTAGTAACAGATGCGATCGTCCATGCTCGATGAGAACACCAGTACTTGTTAAAGAAGTTTGGGTGCGAAGTAGTCAAAATGCTTGCAAATTAGACGAGTACGTTAAAAAGAACAATGTCATGTATGGAAAACGAAGACTTTAGACCAAAAGGTTTTCAAAGTATAGCCTGTCATTTTCTAACCAAGGAATCAAAGAACTAGATTCCCCTTTAAGCAAAATCATTATTGTGGTGGCATGATCGTAACGCGCACAGACGAAATCTGTTTAACGACGAAAAAACGTATCTAAAGAATCTTTCATCCATGAGAATGATCGTGTATACGCAAGGAGTGCCCAAGAAGTCAAGGAGAAGAAAAGATGCATGCAGGTAACTCATTATCCAGCAGCTGTAATGGTTTAGTGGGGTGTCAGCTATGAGGGGCTCAGAGATTCATTTTTACTAGAAATGAATGAAATTAGCGGCAAAAGTTTATC
Organism: Trichonephila inaurata madagascariensis; assembly: GCA_019973955.1. Lineage (NCBI taxonomy): Eukaryota > Metazoa > Arthropoda > Arachnida > Araneae > Nephilidae > Trichonephila > Trichonephila inaurata. Next base: position 69,380 of record BMAV01010702.1, on the reverse strand, counting down.
AAAATACAATAATAGAATCGCACGCAATAGTGAAACCCCTGAATATAAGCTTATTCACTGGAAATGATTAGACCTTCAACAGGACTCTTCTGCTCATAAGGCGAAGTGGCCCAGTGGTTTTTGAAAGATAATATGATGATGATAATCTCATAGCACTAGGATTGGCGTTCTAGTTGTTGGGATTTATAAATCAGCTAAACTAAACTGACAGAAAAAAATACCAACACCAAGCAAGAATTGTGTTAGATAAATGAAATTTGGTATTCGTGTTTATACATCTGAAAAATGTCGTCGATTCAAATTTCGCGATTAAGTGTGGCGCTAGTAGCACCCCTCAGAACTTATAAATCAGGGTTGTTTTAAATGAGTGTTTTAAAGCTCGTGAGCGTGTTTTTCCTGTGAAATTTGACGCATTGAGTTGATGTTAACCAAGAGAGAGAGAATGCCTTTAAGAATAAGAAAAGCCATTATCAAAAGCTCACCAAGTTTGAACGAGATCGCGTAATAGGACTACGAGAAGGTGGATTCTTTTCAGTAATATTGCAGAAAGACTTGGCTAGAATGGCACTGTGCATGATTGTTGGGAGCAATGATGAAGGGATGGTACTGCTCACGAAGATCAGGTTCCAGGCGGCTACGAGGCCTTACTGAGAGGGAAGACCACCGTTTTCAGCGTATGGCTGTGGCAGAAATTCGAGCTGCAGTTTGTACCACAGTGCCACAGCTAAATGTTAGAAATCGGTTACTTCAAGGACAGCTCCAATCCAGGTGCCATTATGGCCCTGAATCCAAGCCATTGCCGTTTGTGACGCCAGTGGTTTCAAGCCAGAGCTCATTGGAGGACGGAATGCAGATTTGTTTTGTTTTCGGATGAAAGCAGATTCTGCCTTGGTGCCAGTGAAGGCCGTGTGTTGGTCAGAAGAAGTTCAGGGGATCACCTGTAACCCTACTGTATACGGCCTAGACACCCTGGACATTTGGAGTTATCCTCTGGGGAGCAATTTTCTATAACAGCAAGAGCACTCTCGTCGTTATCCCAAGCACACTGACTGTTAAAAATCATTCTTGATTTTATAGTAAATTAAAAAAAAAAAAACTAAGCAGGTTATTTAATGCGATAAAAATTGTCCTACCTCTTCCGATATTCCTGGGCAGAAAGTAGTTGGGTGTATTCGATTTAAAGCTAGCAAATATCAAATTCAACATTGAACAATCCTTGGGTGATACTGAATTCAGTTTAATTAAAATTATTTTTTTAACAATTAATGCATTTTTCTAAACTACATATAAAAACGAGCACGAAACACAACACTAATTGACAGAAACGAAGATCATTACATTGAGCGTCTTCTTATACCGAGCGCAGTTTTTGTTTATATATAACCCAACTAGCGTCCTCTGGTAGGAGAAAGCGTGGTCCACATATTGTTTAATGTTGCAGTTTTTAACACTGACTGCAAATTTGTGAGTCAACCTGGTAACTCAGCCTATAGGACTGCCATTCATGAACGGCATTCAAAGATAAGTTTTCCAACAGGATAATCTCTCTCCCTCACACCGCTGTTGTAACGCATTGACTTCGGTACCTGTATGACATAATGCATGCGCAAATTGCAGGTTTGCATTCAAAATTTGGTGGTTACACGGGTTTTTAATGTACAACATTTCACACTTGAAAAGCATTTTCTTGAGCTTAAATGAACCTGTGATTTGACATTTTAATCAATTAAACATGGTAACTAGACAATTGCACTCTGTTCAAATTTCATTAGTTTGTACAATATTTTTGCTTGGTTTTGGGACTTTTTTCCTTTAGTGTATATATTATGGCCATTGTTGAAGAATTATAAGTAGAAAAGCGAACAATGAAATGTTTTACATTTTTACCAAAGATAATCTATCCTCAGATAATGATTTTCTTATACTGCACCTTTTTTGTGTAGAGTAAAAGTTAAAAGAATTGTTAAGGGTATGAAAAGGAAATATTACTGAACTAACAAAGTAAGTATGATTAATTCAATGGCTAAAATATTTTAGCTTAAAAAGATTATTTTCTAAGGTTTTGTTTTAATGTAAAAATTTTTGCATTGAATAATTAAAGTCTAGCTTTATTTATTTATTATTATTGTTATATTAAAGAAAAGTAATTAAGTCAGTTTTTGTCAATTTGAATTTTTTAAACACAATATGGAGCTACCTAGTAAATAGAACTGAGGAAATAATTTCCTTATTTCAGTTCTTTTTAAATTCTGTAATCGAGAATTTACAAATAAACTATTTTGCATATAAGCCAAAATTCGAAATTTAATAGAAGTTAAACAATGTTTCTATTTCTATACCTAAAGTTTAAGTCAATTTTTATAAATGCTATATTTTGTCTTTCTAGTGCAAAATTACAACAAAAAGTTTAACTATTTTTGTAAATATAAATTATGCTCAAAATATTTTTAATACTTGGACTTCTTTTATTTGACATTTTGAGCAATGCATTCCAAAATGAAATTATATACCATAAAAAATCTATTTTCGTGAAATTCTAGTTGATATTCTGCTTAAGTAAACAAACTCCTTTTCATATTTAGAATTAACATGCAAATTTTGTTTGCATCGAGAAAGAAATAAGACAAACAATCATAGAAAATGGAAAAATGAATATATGTGATGAGAACGTTATGTTTTCTTATGGTCTAAAACTGTTTGACAAAATATTATTTGTACGAGTTATTTGAATAGAAGAGTTAATAAGAAAATTGTAATCGTCTGCCTTTTGAGTGAATTTTTGTTTGATGCCCTGTAGAATTTAACAAAATTCTCACGCATAAATGGGAACAAATATTTTCCAATTGATACAAATTGTAATATAAAAGCATTTCTTATCACTTTATTTAGGAGCAACAATTTTTAAAAAAATTTATATAGGTGAAACATACATTTTTTATTAAATTTATATAAATGAAATATAAAAATTTTTTAAATACATATACGAATGTAGATTTCACTGTTTATGATTTCAGATATTCCAAAAACAGAATACCACGAAAATTCAGGAAGAAATTGTTATATGTTTATTTTACATGGCGACTTTTTTTACTGTAGTATATTTATGATCAGTCTATTCATAGTTAACTATGTGATTTGACTATACATTAATAGTAATTGTTGATTTATACATTGTTAACTATTGTTTCTTCATAGATCATTAACTATTAGTCATCATATTCCCAGTCTATATATTACAATTATTATTTCATATATTTCTAGCTATTACTCTCTGCACAGAAGATGCAATGCAAAATTATATAGAATTTTCAAAGAGCCAGATGTTAATTGCATTAAAATTAGTTGCCTCAATTGGACTGGGTATGTGATCTGTATGAACGATAGCAAAATTCTTAAGGAAATTTTTTCGGCTAGACTAGGGTCGGCAAACTTGTTGCTGTGGTAAGCCAAACCAGTCTACCATTACGGTTCAATATGCCGCACTGTATTTGAATCAATTCAGCTTCCGCGGCAATGCATTCAGAATTAGGGAATGAAGTTTAAGAATACCTATTCAGAATTTCTTTATACACTCTGTTGTTACTATATTTTACATATGCACCCAGAAGAAATTGAGCTACTATCATGATACTTGGCAGGAATGAAGTCTGGTAAGAGATAAGCAAATGATTAAAATTTCGACGCCAACGAGACAAAGGTAAGCGCGCTATGCGCATATGAGATGCGTAGATGGGAGAAATTAAAACCACGATTGCTCGTGTCATAGGGTTATTAAAATAAATCTGTCTCCTTGTGGTTTGACGTTATTGTGACTGGAGGTGCCTCGGAAACGTTACCGGAGACAGTACGAACAATTGTCTTATAGTATGCCCCAGAGATACAAATTGGTCAAACAGGCGTATCGGCCACCCCTTCGGTCAGAGCGATATGGTAGTTGCTTACTGATTGCAACAATGAATCACGGAAGGGATAACCTACCATCGCGGGAGTCAGGGCATCCCAGGAATACAAATACACTCGATGATTGTGAAATCATAAGAGTGGCTACGTCATCACCAACAGCATCGCTAGAATCGGTTCGTCACCATTTACCATCTTCCAGACATCCAGTGGTTTCAAGGGAAACCCTTCAGAGACGACTGCCCGACGCAGGTATGAGGAGTCAACGACCATTAAGACGCTTACCATTGACTCCAGATCACAGGCAGTGTCGATTGGACTTTTTTCATCCTCGGGCAATATGGAGGAGTGACAAACTGGAGACCTGTGTTCTTCTATGATGAATCCCGATTCAGTCTTAATGCTGATAACCAGTTAATACGCGTGTGGAGGCATCATAGGCCACTGGTCCCTTCCCGGTATTTGTTGTTGAAAGGCTACGGGGATTACACAAAATGTGACAGTGTGGGGAGCAATTTTTTGGGACACACGATCACTTCTATTCTTCTTTCAACGCTCTTTGATGGCATGCAGTTACTCTGGAGATTTTAACATCAGTTGTACTTCTATGCTATCGCCCAGGTGCCATTTATCGGCTAGACAAGGCTCGTCCACATACTTCGCGACTCCACCAGCAATGTCTTCAAGTATATGTCGTACTTCCATGGCCTGTAAGGTCATCCGACCTATTGTCAATAGATCCCGACTGGGACGTTCTTGGAAGGCAACTACAGCCGTCTGAAATACCTGTGAATTAACTGCTTTATTCAAAGATTATGACATGCTCTTCTTCAGTAGGTCATAGATGACCTTATTGATTCGATGCCACGACGTGTTTCGGTTGTATAGCTGGCAAAGGTGGGTTTACTACCTACTGTTTTGTAACTTCTTCAAGCCACACGTATCTTCTTAATAAAATAACCTGTTCTTCTGAATTTGTAATAATTTGCTTATCTCTTCATGCACTACATACATGTAAAGTTTCCTGATAGTTGCTAGTTTCCTTCTGGGCACATACATTTTTTTTTGTGACAGAGTGTATATTAATTTACTTCATTTAGAGATGTAAAAATATAAGAAATTAAGTATAAGAAAATTAAAAAAACATAAACACAATTACTTTTTCAAGAAAAATAAAAAATTTAAAATTATAAATAAATTACGCATTATGTTTTTATTAAACATAATTATATTAAAATAAATAAACAACATAAATATAAGTTTTCCATCAATATAATTAGATAAAAAAAATAAATATTTTAATGCGATCTTTGTCCCTGCACCTACATCAATATCAGGATTATAATTAGTGACTTTCACTTTAAAACAATTCTAAATGTTTTGTTGTAAAAACAAATTTGGGGACTCAAAATATATTTCATATGAGACATAAATTGCTCACATTGATATGTAGAACCAAAAGCGAAAAAAGTAGAACACATGCAATTTTATTAAACAATTAAATATCTCGAGAAATGACATCCACCAATTAAAACTAACTCATCGTTCGAGTTAGCTTTCATATTTTGTCATAAATCCGTAAATGTTGCTTTCCATAATACTGAAGATGTTAGTTTAGTAGGCTCTATTTTAAATCTATGAATTTCCCTCCAATCAAAAATTGACAAATTTGTAGAGTGCCACTGGGAATTGAACCCCGCTCTAAATCTAAAATGAGTACCATATGTTGCTAACGCCTGGGCTAGATCATATAACACTAAAACAAGAGTTAGACTCAGGTTTAGATGGATAGATTCAGTAGAGGAAGATTGTTTGGTCCTTAGAACTAAGAATAGAGAGAATCTGTGGTTACAAATAGAGGTGGTTGGTAACGTCTGGTTCAGAAGACTTTGGCCCATTTTGGATTGTCGTGAAATATGATAATTAGTTTGTACATTTTTAGTCTATAAATTATTAACTGTTCGTTAGGATTAGATTACATCATTTGCAGTTATTTTGTACTTAAAGTCTACGCATCAAAAATCAAGATTGTTACTTATGAATAATCTGTACATTATTCACTATTGAGCCTACATGTTATAGATATAGTTAGTCAATGAATCGTTAGTAAGACAATTCTGTACATAAAGGGGTCAAACTCGCGGCCCGCAACAAACTTTATTGCGGCCCGGGCAATATATCAGCACTAGGGATAGCAATATCGGTATACCGGGATACCGAATACCGGTATTGTGAGCCATTGGGCAATTTTGTAATACCGGTATTCGCAAGTTTAAATACCGGTTTTTCGGTATTTACTAGACATTTTTTTAAAAAAATTGTCTCCACTATATGTTCACAGATCGCCAACATCGTAAAATAGTGTACGTAATTAATTTGACTGTGAATATAAAGTTTGAATCGTACAACTTTGAGAAGTGATGCATTATGTTAATCATGCAAGGAGGCAGGCCAAAATTATCCTATTACAGCTCAAGGCGATACAGCACGCGCGCAGTATCCGTAGTCTGATATTCACATTTTGGACAACAAAATTGTAGTTGTGCAGAAAGTGTGTAATATTTCGATATTTTTTTTAAATTGGTAAGTTTGTTATTCACATTTATATTTGCATATCATGAAGCCCAGTGGCTGAGTGGTTAGTGCATCACGCTTCCACACCACTGGTCGGAAGTTTAAACCCCGGACTGGGCAAGATTGACTCAGCCTTTCATTCCTTCAGTGGGTCGATAAATGAGCACAAAGTTTGCTAGGGAACTTACAACTGGGGGTTTTGGCGTCAGACTGACCACCTGATCGGAACATCTGCTCATGCACCTCAGGGCCCAATGTCACGTATACTGAGTTGCGCACAGTAGGCCTTGACCCTCATGGGCTGTTGCGGTACTGAGTTAAGTTATTTGCATATCATACCTTAGGGTTCAAGATATTTTTCAGATTCATTTGTACTAATAAATAATAACCTATATTAATGAATAAGAATAATTTTAAAAACACAAGAAATCAGTTGATAAAACTTCGGTTTGATTGAATTATTTTTTGAGAATATCGCGCACTGTGCTAAAAGTATATCACGCATTGCAACAAGCGTAGATTCCGAAAGAGCGTTTTCGACAGCTGGTAATTTTACCCAATATGACGTTCCAGGCTCAATGATAATACAATTGATGCATTGTGTTTTTTAAGATCACATTTCAAAAATTTGTAATAGTACTGACAGACTGAATAGTGATATTTACACTTTTTTGTGATTTAAATAAATAAGATATTCCTTTATTTTTTTTGTTATTCTTTATATACCGTTATAATTTATAAGTTACAAATTATTTTTTGTGATATTTACACTTTCTAAAAAAACTGGCAACTAAAACAAAAAACACCTTGCTTTCTTTCTATTTTTAAAATTTCTACTACAGGTATTAAACCTGGTATCCCAGTGTTAAGACCTAATAAATTATAAGTAAAAAAAAAAACTTTTTTAAAAAACATGCTTTTATTTAAATGCTCTAAAAAGAATAAAATAAACTTTTCTTTTAAAAATTTTTTGCTATAAACTTATAACATCACATGTATAAGTACACGTATTTACTTAGTTTGAAAATTTTAAAAATTAAAATCAATCAGATCAAGTTATTTAATTTGATTGTTTATCTAAGCAGGTAAATCTTGCGACAAGCTTTTATATTGTAATGACTTCTCTCAGCTCTGGGTTAACTATTTATTTCAACATGAAAATCATCAAAATAATAAATAAAAGGGTATATTCTAATTACAGTTCACTATCAATTTTGAGTCTCTTTCGCACTCTCTTCCGTTCCTGGATTTTCCAAGCCAGGAGACCGCCGTTCTTCGCGGGCTGGTCCGTAACCACTTCGGGTCTCTTCCGTACTCTCTCCCGTTTCCTCGATCTTTCAAGCCAGGAGACCGCTGTACTTGGCGGGCTCGTTATGGCTCTTCCTATCGCTCAAGGGACGGCCGAACCGCTCCCTTCAAAGATCCAGTCTTTTTCTTTCGTCTGGACTCTCTCGCCCGTTTTATATCATCTCTTTCTCCTAGTTATCCTCCGCTCATCTCTTTGTCGGCCTCAGTCCCTCTGGGTCTGCTGCCGCCTTCCGGTCTCGGCTTCCTTGATGTCATACATCTCTGCCGCGCCAAATTCTCGTTTCCGCTAGTCCCAAAGAGACGCCAAGGCTGGGTGTACAGTTGTATGTTCTCCGACGCGACGGCGTCACCGAGTTCTGGGAAAATGAACACACAATGATAAGGCGCCTCTTTTTGACAGTCCGGTCAGCTGGGCAAAGAAGGTGCCGAAACTCCACCACCCAGCTACGAAATTCCTTCTCAGCAATTAGGGAAATTCCTGGAATTTTTGCAGCTTCTGTCGGCAAGGGATCTGTTGGAAAATAGGGGAAAGAGATATGCTTCGTCACAATATCATACATTGTGTAATGACGTTATAAGTTGATAACAACAAAAAGTTTATTTTATTCTTTTTAGAGCATTTAAATAAAAGTTTGTTTTAAAAAAAGTTTTTTTCTTACTTATAATTTATTTTTAACTTTTTAATTATCTCTGGACAGGTTTCTCAGTCTATTCATCTCATTCAACGCATCATTATTGCAAGGTCGATTGCCGGTTAGTTTTGAACAGGCTAGATCAGGGGTACTCAATCTTTTTTACCGCCGGGCCACGTACATATGATAAATATTTCACTCGAGCCGCAACAAGAGGATAATGGGGACGGGGTTAAACACTGTAAGACCAAAACATTGGACAAAGCAAAATTGATCAAACTATTAAAACTTTTTTTTTTGCTTTTACTATAATACTATATTAAAAACGAAAAACACAATTTTTTAAAAATCCATAATTTTAAACCAATTTTTAAAATCATTGTGCAGAATTTGGATAATATTATTCAACAAACAATAAAAAATTTCGTGCGATTATCTTTAAAAATAACCAAGTTTTTAAAAGTTTTATTCAAAATTTGAATATTTTTTGAAAAATCGTAGAAAAAAAAAAGATTTTCGGTATTTTATTTTTTAAATGACTGATTCTAAAATAGAAAAGCCTGAATTTTTTAGTGCAGAATATCGATTCATTAAAACGAAAAAAAATTCATACGGAACGATTAAGAAATCATTTTCATAAAAATGCATTTTAGAAAAAATCGTAAAAAATAGAAAATATCCTTATTTTTTAAAAATAATTACACCGTATAGTGACGAAATAAATGATCTTTCTGATTATGTAATTATTTTTTGCTGAGTTTGATAGAAAGAATAAGATGGGTTTTTAAAAAAGGTCGAAAAATCGGAGCTTCTTTAAGCTGAATCCGATAAGATGCTAGGCAGAATAAAAAGATAACAGGGTAAAGAGTTTTTAAGTAATATATTTTTAATTGATTGCGATATTGGAATACAGATGGTCAAAAGATGTATTGTCATCCTAACTAAACGTGTATACAAAATTTCAGCTCAACCGGTTGAAGACCTCAGCTTCGAAATTGAGTTGCATGATTCCATCCGAACAAATTACATCTTTAAATATCTTTTTAACTAATTGCGATATCAGAATATAAATAGTCAAAATATGCATTGTTATCCAAACTAAATGTGTATACAAAATTTCAGCTCAATCTGTTGAAAACATCAGTTTCAAAACTGAGTTGCAAGATTCCTTCCAAACATTTAACATTGTAAGTTAAATAAAAACTTTTAAAAAAACAGGAAGGAGCGTGGAAATTCAAAGTTGATCAAGAGAAATAATTTTCGAAGGAAAATTAAAGTGATTTAAAGTAAATTTAAAAACTGTGAACTCCCAGAAATCTAACCTGGGGCAATTCATTTGAGAGAAGTCAGATTCTTTAACTAATAAGTAACGAGGGCTCGTGGAAAGAAGTAAAGTAAATTTCTAACAGGGGTAAGAAGAAAAGCAAACAGGGGTAAAATGTTTTTAATTAATACCTTTTTAACTAATTGCGATATCGGAATATAAATAATCAAAACGTACGTTGTCATCCAAACTAAACGTGTATACAAAATTTCAGCTCAATCGGTTGAAGACATCAGCTTCAAAATTGAGTTGCAAGATTCCACCCGAACATTTTACATTGCAAGTTAAATAAAAGCTTGTAAAAAATACCGAATACCGGTATTGAACGTTTGGTCCGATATTGTGCTGAATCCGTAATCAGCCCACAATAATATACACTGAAGAGCCAAAAAAAAAAACTGGTACACCTGCCTAATATTGTGTAGGGTCCCCACGAGCCCGCAGAAGTGCCGCAACACGACGTGGCATGGATTCGATTAATGTCTGAATTAGTGCTGGAGGTAAATAACACCATGAATCCTGCAGAGCTGTTTTTTAATCAGTAGGAGTAAGAAGGAGTGGAGATATCTTCTGAACAGCACGTTGCAAGGCATTCCAGATATATTCAATTATGTTCATGTCTGGGGATTTGGTGGCCAGTGGAAAGGTCTAAATTCAGAAGAGGGCTCTTGGAGCTTCTGTGTAGCAATTCTGGACGTGTGGAGTGTCACATCGTCTACTGAAATTCCCCAAGTCCGTCGGAATGCACAATAGACATGAATGGGTGCAGGTGATCAGACAGGATGCTTACGTACCTGTCACCTGTCAGAGTCGTATCTAGACGTATCAGGGGTCCCATATCACGCCAACTTCATACGCCCCATACCATCATCGAGCCTCCACCAGCTTGCCTCTGTTGACATGTAGGGTCCATGGATTCGTGAGGTTGTCTCCATACCCTTACACGTCTATCAACTCGATTCAATTGGAAACGCGACTCATCAGACAAAGTAATGTGTTTCCAGTCATCAACAGTCCAATATCGGTATTGACGAGCCCAGGCGAGGTGCAAAGCTTTGTGTCGTGCAGTCAACAAGAGTACATGAGTGGGCCTTCAGTTCCGAAAGCCCATATCGATGATATTTCGTTGAATGGTTCGCATGGCGACATTTATTGATGGCCCAGAATTAAAATCTGCAGCAATTTGCGGAAGGGTTGTACGTCTGTCATGCTTAATGATTCTCATCAGTCGTCTTCGGTCCCGTTCTTGCATGATCTTTTTCCAGCTGCAGCGATATCGTAGAATTAATGTTTTATCGGATTCCCGATATTCACGGTACACTCGTGAAATAGTCGTACGGGAAACTCCAAGTTTCATCGCTACCTCGGAGATGCTATGTTCCATCTCTCGTGCGCCGACTATATCACCATGTTCAAACTCATTTGAATCTTGAAAACCTGCCATTGTAGTAGCAATAACCTATCTAACATCTGTGCTAGACACTCATTGTCTAATATAGGCTTTGCCGACAGCAGCGCCTAACACTGATTGGTTTCCATATCTCTTTATTTCCATATGCATGACTGTATAAGTTTTTTGGCTCTTCAGTGTATAATCTTTTGGAAAAACCACTGAAAAGTGTGGATTTAACCCAATTCCTGACCTGCATTATAAAGAAATCAAATTTAGTTGATACTGCATCGTATCTTAAATATGCAGAGAAAAATTTCAGAGAACTAAATTTGAAACAAGATTTACAGATTTTAATTATTTGAATATACAAATTTTGTTTGTTTTTTTCGATTTTTTCAATAAATATAGACTCAGTACTGAGCCATGTGCAAATGGAAGTGGTCGAGATTCAGTGCGACTCAAATTTGAAAGAAAAATTCACTGAAGAGGGTGTGCTCGAATTTTACAAATATTTACGAGCCTCTTTTGAAAATACTCTAAAATTTGCATATGAGATGAAATTATTTCCATGCTTGGAAGTACTTAATAGTGCGAGAAGTTATTTTAAGTTATGAAAGGAAATAAAAGTCTTCTTTTAAAAATAGTATCAATGCTGCTCACCTTGGGCCAGTTTTGAAAGTAATCACAGTGAACAAAAGTTCTCCCGAAATAGCAAAATAGTAGCAGAGAAGAGATGTCAAGTGTCAGGAGTTGAGTTTGGTGTTTTATGGCGCAAGAGCCAGTTTTGGCTATACTGCGCCAAACATTCATAGGTCTGTGGTCTGGACGGAAAAGAAGAAAAGAAGAAATTGGATGACAAGATGGAGGGTCGAAATAGAGAAGGATCACTGGGGTACATCAAGTGTCAGGACGCAAACATTAAATTTTTTGCTGTTCTTTTATACATGTTTATTATAATGTATTATTTGAACTTAATTACGTTTCTATGAATATTGATTTGTTTGCGGCTTACCTTAAGTTAAACCTTGTTTGTCTGGCCCAAGTTAGCCTTTGAGTTTCACATCCTGGCTGTACATTATTAATTATAACAAGAGTGTAGATTTTCTATGATATATTTATTGAAGAATGTGGAATTTTGAAACAACCCCTGAAACAGTCAAATGAAAATGGACGGTAAAACTGATTCACTAAATGTATGCAGGTAATAAATCTCTCGATGATAATTCAAACTGAGAAAGTTATTTGGACTTGAGGGAATTAGATTTTCCTTTTTGTGTTCGCATCTTTGTTTCCCATACGAGAGAAACGGTTAGATGAAGCAAATATGATCAAGTGACAATGATTAAAGATTGGGAGAGAAAATTAGGCAACTTATTCTTTCGTTCCTTTTATTCAATCACGTAGTATCTGAACTACTCAGGTACGAATTATCTAAAGAAATGGGAAGTAAGGAAAATCTTGACTCTGAATGCCTTAAGCATATCTTGATTATATTATAAGAAATGAGAAATATTTTTTTGTGCCAGAAATATGCTTCCAAAGATATTTAAAATTACTTGTTTAATTTTTGGTAGTTTTATGCAGTAACATTGTATTTTGTGAGTGCTGCATGGAATTACTTAAATATTGTTACAAAGTTCTTGATGAGAGTTTTTATTCTTGAAAATAAACAACAGTTTATACTATAAAGCTAATTGTCACATTTTCTATGAATGTTTTCATCTAGTATCACATATTGATTGAACCAGTTACTTTATTACTTTATTTTTAGATGTATACATTTTTCAGTATCTTTTTATCTATTATAAATTTAAAAAAGTAATACTTGCCAATAGTAGAAGTACACAATTGTTGATTTTACCGAGAAATTATATTATATGTACAATCTCTGGCAGAGAAAGTACATTGAAAGCATTGTATATAAGAGAACACACTGCGATTTTTAAATACTTACTAGATAAAAGGACATGCTAAAATGTATGACGTACATTATCATTTTGGGATTATAGCAATTTTTTCAAAAATAATTTCTTTTTTATTATTTTGAAGTCTTTAAATGCATGTATATCAAATGCCTTTCCCTCCAAATTCGTTTTTTTAAACATATCATAGTCACTATACTTTATCGACATTATTCTTTTTGTTTTAAGATTAACTATTTTGGCCTAATAAAACAGAAAACCAACTTTAAAGATTTCAAATGTTAAATATTGATTACATTTTAAGACTAAGCAAAATTACTTTAAAATATTTCTAAAACTATTATTTTCTGTATGGAATGCTGTAAAATATAAGAAATGGGCTTAATGGCTTTCTAAGAATAAGTAAATTTAATCTAAAGGAGTACATGTTTGCTATAACTATTGATGAGAATGATATATACTCTGATATACAATACTTATTTAAGCGAGGGTATTTTTCTGTAATTCACAACAGAAATTTAATCGTATTTGTGGGAAATCTCAGTAAAACCTTAATTTAAATGTTACAAAATTCTTTAAATACTTAGAGAGAATGTAGCTTTTTGTACGTTCAAATGATTGAACTTTTTCTTAGTTTTGAGAATACAGTATTTTAAGATAAGGAATAAATATTATGGCTTTTAAATTCTAGAGAGTTTGCTCCAAAATTCGATAAAAACCCAATAAAATTCACGATAATCCCTAATATACAAAACTTTGATCAATTAAGTAAAATTGTAGACATTATTGTAAAAATAGTAAATTAATTTTTAAATCCCTGCAAAATGAAAAAGTTATTCCGTACACAATCAGAATTGTTAAAAGAGTGTAATTTTATTCATACTGAAAATATGATTAAAGTTTGCAATCGAATATATGAAAAAATGATTTGAGAATATTATATAGTAGAAAATTTAATATAACGCCCAGACTTTACAAGAAAACATTTCAAATAATAATTTTCATTATCAACATATTAGTAGAAAACCCTGAAAGGAATTAGCAAGCAAGTAGTTTTTACACTTCTATGGGATTAATAGATATTTATTATATTTCTGTCACATATATAGATTTATAACAGACGTTATAATTTTTCGTAAAAGTAAAAATGATCTTAAACTTTATCTTTTATTTTAATCAAAATATTTAAATATTCTTAAGACCAATATTGACATTAATATAGCCGATATTTTAGCCATCGAGTTGAAGATATCAAATCAAAATATAAAAAGGTAAATTTTTCTGATAAAAGAGATATCTTTTAGTTTTCCATAAATAAAGTTCTTGATCGAATAACAATGTCGCACATTTTTATATAAAGCAATATGATTCTAAATTGTATACAACGAAATGACAATCTAGTATCTCACCTAACATACAAAAACAATAATTATAATAATTAATTGCACGATACATTGTATACTATAGATAATAAGAGTAGTTATTAGTTATGTCACTTCCTTATTTTGCAAGTATTGTAATGAACATGGCTATCCCAATAAAAAATTACGTAAAAAAAGAAGCTATGATATTTTTGACAAAATTTTTTCTTTCTTATATTAATATGTAAATTTCATTCTATGCTTCACTTTATTTACTAATATTTTTCTCTTGATTTTTATTGAAATAATATAACATCAGTTACAGTTATGTTATGGATGACAATACTATTTTTCTAAAATGTTTGCAATTCAGTAGAGTTTTTATTTTATATCCTAAAATAAAATCCTACTTCAAAGAAATTGCCACTATATTTTCTTTTAAAAATTGCAAAATATTTTAGTCATTCATTTGTAAGTCACTTTATTTCCCACATTAGTCAGTAACTGCTTTTAAAAACGTACAACAGTTTTAATGCTTTGGTTTAATTGACTCATTCTCATTTTTCTCCATTTAAATGTTCATTTCTGAAATTCTAGTTGCACGATTTTTTTTGTAGATTTAATTATTATTAATTGAATTGTTTATTAATTATTAATTGGTCATATCTTTTTAATTACATCATATTTTTCATATTAAAATCATATTTTTTTTAACAATTTGAGATTTTTACATTTTTAAATTGTATAGATTTTATACTTTCTAAAAATACCTTACTTTAAACTCTAGAGTAATTAAAAGCCCTTAAAACCTATTTTTAAATAATCGTTGAAACTGGACCACATCCTTTGAATGGCGCGAAAAATGTAAACAAAGTACTTCGTTTTTGCTTAAAAGTTGAAAGGCTGATATAAACCAAAACACATGTATCTTATTTAAACTGAGCCGTTTATTTTTTGTTTCCTAGCCGATTAGAAGTTTCACTGTATACATTAAAATCAATTTATCTCAAAATGTAAATTTTGATATTCGATGTACCTTTTCTGAGAAACTACTGTTCACAAGCATGTAAATCTTTTATGATATATTTATAATGATACTAATACACATAAAAGATTTTTTGTTGTTAAAAAAACCAAAAATTATCTTTTAATTTTTTTTATGGTTAGAAAGGTTTCACTTTACTTTAAATACATTTTTTAAAATATGTTCGTAACTTTTCTAAAAATTTCAAAATTTGTAAATCTTTTAGTATAATGAGAAGCGTAATTAATTTAAAATGATTTGTTCTACAAAGTAAAATTTTTAACAAAATTTTGAGGAAAAATGGGTCAAATTTCGAAAATTGATAAAAATTTAAAACCCATTGGCATATAATTGGCTAAAGGTTCCAACTCTCTTAAAGGTTACTTTTAAATGAAAATTTCAGTGTAACATGAAAATTTGAAAAGATACTAACCCCAATTTTCATTCATATTATGAAAAGGTTTAACTCAAATACGTTAAAGCAATTCAGCCAAAATGAAAAAATGAATAAGCATTTTTATTTATGGAAAAAAAAAAATGAAACTCAATATTTTGCTTCTTACCACTTTTTTCATATTGCTTAAAATATTAGTCCATTTAAACAATAAAAATTACACACGTTTCATTTCTTGATTTCTAACATTGAATTGGTGAAATGAATCTATAGTTTAAAAGTAACTAAAATGCGAAAGCTGAAACGTCTTATATATGATGTTCCCGAATGTCGTCACAAAATTGAAGAGGAGATATATAACATCCTAGGAGCCATAATTACATAGGAGAGCGTGGACGGAAACTTAACCCTAACGAGATAAAGAGACACAGAGATAGTAAGACCATAGCACAGAATGTAGTGTAAAAACGCTTTATCACACACACACACACACACACACACACACACACACACACACACACACACACACACACACACACACACACACACACACACACACACACACACCACACACACACACACACACACACACACACACACACACACACACACACACACACACACACACACACACACACACACACACACACACACAACAATAAATAAAATTTATGACATAAAAGCATCACAGGAAATGCTCAAAATGCGACTATTGGCATGTGTGCACGCATGACACTGAAGCGACACGGATTGGCGGGTATGTTTGAAAATACTGGAGCATTTGACGGATGGTAGCAGCAGCTATAGATATTTGTGCATCAAAGTCAATTTCAGAATTGACAGGCGAATTCGTGGCACCCTAGAAATAAAACTCCATAGGAGATAAATCAGAGGATCTGGGAGGGGAAGCGATGGGACCATTACGGCCATTCTATCTTTTTGGAAATGCCTGGTCCAAATGATCAAGTATACAGCTTCCATAATAAGATGGTGCCCCCTCCTGTTGAAAGCACATGCAGCGCCGAACAGGTGCGAAGATGTTGGCAAGCAGTGCCGGAAGTGCATCCTATAGAAAGACGAGATACTTGTCAGAGTCACGTCGAGGTGGTAAGGTCAAAGGGCCGATCAAACTGTCCCCACGATACTTGCTCAAAAATTAACAGTGAACGTGCGGCTTAAGATCGGGTGTTGTGAGGGTTGCTTAAGGCCCACGTGCGGGCGTTGTGCATATTGAAAACCCCTTCACGTGACAAAAAATGCTTCATCCCCGAACAACACGGAACTGGCAAAGTGCATGCCTGCCGCACTATGGTTAATAAACCACTGTGAGAACGCGACATGTCGTGATGGATCATCCATCTATAATAAATGCGCTCTCTGTACATGAAACGGATGTAAAGCCTTGCCCCGCAGTACGCGATGTTGTTTGGAATCTTCCAGTTGCAACGGCAAAAGCCCATACACTGGTACCGGGATTTCGGTCCACGCCCTCTTCGAACATGGGCGTTCGTGCTTTGCGTGGACGCCCTGTATCTTCAATCGTGGTTCTGAAAGATCCGTGTTTCGCCAGGTTCTGATACACTGGAATGAACGTTTGATGATTCAGTTGCCATCTTGTTGGATATCTTTTCCCGTAGAACCGAATAGCAGCAAATTCATTTTCTTTGGCTAGGCCGTAGATGAAGTTAATATCCGCCAACTTGGTGTTCGTATAACGATTCATGTTCATCGCACGATGTCCAGGTCTGAAATGAGGAAACCATACGGGTTGACCTTGCGAGGTCGAGTACAGCATCACCTATCACTTTCCGCCCACGCTTTCCTATGTAATTATGGCTCCTCAGCTATACTTCCTATCTCCCCTCCAAGTTTGTACACGGCATTCGGGACACCTTTTAGAAGCTGTTTGTTAGCTTGTTTTTAAGTGGTAATTTCTCGAATATATTTACCAACTATAATGGATTTTAACGAAAGTCACAAGATACCAATATGATATTTTATTCTTCGTAAACACTTATATTCGTAACTCTCAAGAATACTTAGAACGTGGAATTATTGCAATGTTTTAGAAAATATGTTGCTTGTTTCTTTATATTTGAATTTTCTGTTTTGATTAATTTATACACTTGTTACATGAAGTGATATAAATAAATTTTAGTCCTTTTTTTGTCTGCCGTTTTTTTTTAAAAATGCATTCAAGATCAGCAGTATTTGCACTAAACCTAAAGCAACGTTTTGTTTAGAGTATCGAAAAGCAATAATTCATACTTTCAATTTGCATGTTCAGAATGAAAAATAAGGGAAGTAAATTCCCCAATGCCTGATTCAAACTACATATTTAAATAAAAAACAAAGATACAATTACATAGTTAAACAGTATAAATAATGGGTACTCAACCTTTTTCCCACCTGGCCATATAATACATATGACAGGTATTTCATGCGGGCCTCAACATGAGGATACAGGGAGAAAAACATTACGACCAAAGTAACTAGACAAAGCAAAATTGACCAAAATATTAAAAATATCCTTTTAAGCTTTTATTTTAATACTTAATTAACCCTTCTATCAAACACACATAAAAATATTTACTTTTATGCATTTTTTACCGAGTTTTGGGGGTAGTTTTGGTTTTCTTTCATTCATGACCAAGGTTCATGTTCACATTTCACAATCAAAAAAGCAAATTGATAGATTTGATTGCTTCTTTGAGGAAATTTCTCGCTAAATTTTAGTACGTTGTTCTCCAATAATTTAATTTCATAGGTCAGTGAGTCATGACCGGGCCACTTAGATAAGGCCGGTGGGCCGCAGATTGAGCATCACTGTTCTAAATGAATGACATTGCTTATCCATTGGAATTGTGATTCTACAGATGGAATCGGCCAAGGGAAATCGGATCATAGCAACACAAATTTAATGTCCCTCCCCCACCACGCGTTGTAGTATGATTCAGTACCTTGATTGATTCTGAATTTGTTTTATTGGTATAAATTAAACTTGGACATTTAATATCACCCTTTTCTGACTTTAAATACCATCGATCATAAGAACTACTGTAAATAATATTCAATTTTTGATGCAACTTCTATTTTTTTTAATTCCCGACTAATGTGGGGATACACTCAAAATTTTTGAAGTGATAACTTCTTTAGGCACGTTTTGCTGGAGAGTGAACTTAAATGATGCGTTTTAAGAGGACAAGCATTGTTACGCTCGGGTCTGTAACGCTAGTAACAATGGTAACAATACTAGTGAATCATTTGGGTTTAATGAGTCATGTATCGGAGAAATTTGTGCAGCGAAATGTAGAGCAGAAAATGGACAAATAATTCTAATATAGTTACTGTTTATGTTTCACCAAATCAAAGTGTAGAGAAAATTATCGAATTAATTCACAAAAATTTAGTTGCCTACACTGTGTGAAGCCGGATCAATTCTTCTGAACAAATTGCCTATTATTTTAAGTGGGGATTTTAATGTAGATTTTTCAAAAGACAAATTAAAGCTTTTAGTAGATTTTTTAAAATCAAAATTCAATTTAATTATATCAAATTATTCAAATGAAAGCGCGACATTCAGTTACCATAAACCTGTTGTTTCCTTCTTAGAATACAATTAATTCACAAATATGATTGCACATTTCGCAAAAAATGTTACTTTATGAATACAGACATATGAATAAATAATTTTATATGACAATACTAATATCCCCTTGTTTTTTATTCACCTAACAAATCCCTGAAATAACATTACAAAATTTGAAGTTATCACTTCTATAGTGTGGTCATAAACCCCCACATTCTTTTTTCCCCACATTTGTTTCATAATATAAATACAAATAAAGCTAAAATAAAAATCTCGATAGAATGACTTTCATTGCTTTTCGATTATACTATTTTCGAATAAATTATTAATAACTGTTCTTCGACATTATCTGGGTGGCCGCGGTAGTGAAGTGGTCAAGGTAACGGATTCGAGGCCAGCGTGTGGCGAGCTCCAGCCTTGTTCTTCTGAAGACTCACCGTGCAAATGTGTTCGATGCATGTTAAATGTCGAGGCTCAAATATCTTGCTGTTGGTGAGGTGTAGAAGCTGGGAGAGAGGGGTGCCAATTTAGGTGTCGCTCTCATCACTTGACGATGGCTCAAAATTACGAGGTCCGTCGCCAATAGCCTTCGGGTAGCTGAATGGCGCTACGTTAATATCTATTCATTCACTTATTCATTCAACATTACCTCGGGGGTGTGGTAGTCGAGTAGTCAACCACTTAAACTCGTGGCTGGCGTTGGTTTTGTTAAATAGTGGATTCGAATCTAGGTGCTACTGAAGGTCTACCGTGTAGATGAATTGATGGATTCTAAACCTTTCGTATCTCAAAGTATTTACGTTGGTGTGGTGTAGAAGCTTGCAAAGTGAAGTATTAGCTCAAGTGACGACCTTATCACTTAACCATTGTTCAGAATTATAAGCGCGTCGTTAATAGCCCTTGATACGAAATGCGACATTAATAAAAAAGCAATTATTTGCAAGCCTCTTATGCAACTTTTATTTAATAACAATAAAAAAAAATGATAAATTTTAAAAAAGGGACACTCTGAAAATTAAAATGGAAAAGACACACTTATACACCCTCCCCTCCCCTCCAAACATGTTTTTAATGTAGTCAAGTTACTGACATTTAAAAAAACTTTGACGTTTTGTTTTTGCTTCATTTCTTTTCACTACAATTTATAGCAACCGCTTTAACTGTTTTAAACACCTGTACATTTGCTCCAAAACTTTAATAAATTCTATTAAAAAATGCCTTATTTTTTTTTTAAAAAAAATCAATAACATTTTTTTGTGAAAAATGAGCTGAGAGGAAAAACCATTGATTGAACAATCGTTAATGATGAAATGAAAACATTTAACGCTCATCATTAAAAATCATTTACAAGCTGCGCAACGAAAAAATAAATGTAAAAAAAAAAACAGGTTAGGGGAAAAAAAACTATGAAGTCCATTGGAATTTTCAAGAATGTTTATTTAGGGGAACTGGAGCACTCATTACTTTTTAAATTTTTTACTATTGACTTTATTTATTTTTTTAGGTTATTATTTCCATTAAAACCTTTCATCTACGGAATTAAAAAATTTTTTTTTCTATATTCTCTAATTGAATTATATTTTTTGCGTTTTGCTCATGAATTGTTTTTCTTATTTTTCATTTCCATTTCTGAACAGAAAATATTAAATTAGTTTGCACAGTATTTAAAAGGTTTTTCTTTCTTCTTTTTTTAAAAAAAAAATTCGAACAGATTTTCTTTCAGTTGGAGTTATTATTCTTATTTTTTCATGTCTATAAAAATGTCGGAAAAATTAATTAAAGTTAGTTATTTGACGCCTGTATTTGGATCGATAAAATACACACTTAAGATCGAATAGTATTTTTAAGTGTGTTCCCTTTTCCTCCCAATTAGTTTATTTTTTTTTTTGATGGGGGTGTTTTTTTTTTTTTTTTTGAGCGGTTGCGATGATCTTGCCATTTGTACTTTAGAATCTTAATGGAACATCAATATACAAGGTTTCCCAGGATCATTGGAATAAACTTTAAGAGGAGGTAAGGAACATCACAAGGATTCAGATTAGCATGGCAACCCCTGGTCGAAAACGTCTTCGTTCGGTGCTTGGTGCCGTTATAGTATCTCAATAAATGAGTCTAAAATAAATGATATGGCGATGAGTGTTTCTTAATTAAAACATTTATCAAGCTATTTACATGTGTGCATAAAAAAGGTATTAATCGCGCACGCTTAAAGCTCTGATCCCTCCAAACGCATCAAAAGGAATTCTCTCCTTCCCTTTTCGGTCGTTTCATCTCCCCCTGTTGCCACAGACGCGAAGAGAAACTCCATGCACTCGTCAGTCATCTGGTCATCCACTCATCTCCACACACTCCCCTATCTGCATTTGCCACAGCTGTTGTTCACAGGAGCATGTAAAGAAACATCTCTGCATTACCGTATTCATTTGAATTGTTATCATCCACAGATGAGTATGGTTGATTGATTGAATATTAACGTAGCACTGTTTAGCTACACAAGGGCTTTTGGCGACGGACCACGTAATTTTGAACCATGGTCAAGTGACGTGGACGACATTTGAGCTGGCACCCCCTCGCCTAACTACCACACCACACCAATGGGAAGACGTTTCAGCTCTCGACAGGTTTAACGTGCATCACTGCCCTTCACGGTGGGTCTATAGTGGTACTGGGCTCAAACTCGTCACAAGGCAAGCCACGATCCGATACCCATACCACTCGGCTACCGCGGCCACGCAGATGAGTATGGAGCATCTTACATACACCGAGCTGGTAGATATGCATCTGTTTTTCACATGACAGAAAGAAATGCACGAGCAACGGATAGACTGTATTGCAAAAAGTACTCATAGAGAGATGCAATTTGTACTATTTGTATCACGATTTATATGCATATGGTTCACTACAAGGGAGTAGACATATAGAGGGTGTGTCACGAGTGACTCAAACTCCCAACATGGCGTTCGGATTCCTTCGAACGGTATTCAACACATTTAGTTCCATGCTAGGAGTTTGAGTCGCTCGTGTGACCCACCTTCTTTATACCTACTCAGTGGTGCAACGCGGAATATTAGGGCACCCTGTTATGTCAGGTTTAGGCCCAAGCCGTACTTGGCGTCAGTTAGGCTTTGGTCTCTCCAAAATGCGGGGGTGCTACTTGGCTTTGTTCACAGGAGCATTAAGGAAACAGACCTGCATTACCGCAGTCCTTTGAGCTGCCATCACCCGCAGAGGAGTATGGAACGTTTCAAAAACTGCGAGCTGGCAGATATGCAGCTGATTTACGAATTAACAGAAGGAAATGCACGAGAAGTAGTAGAGCGAAAAGTACTCACAGAGAGATGCTCCGGACCTCCGGATGTTTGCTAATTCCCATCACAGTTTGTGTAAATAGGGTTCACTACAAGATAGTAGGCATAAAGAGGATGAGTCATGAGGGACTCACAGCATGGAACAAAATGTGTTGAATACCGTTCGAAGGAATCCGAGTACCCTGTTGGGAGTTAGAGACTCTCGTGAATTTCTGCAAAACTTGTTCTTATTGAATCTCTAAGCGAAAGAAACATGCCTGCGAAATTTCACATCTGTAGGTCTAATAGTACCATAAATCTCGTGATGAGTGAGTGTGTGAGTGAATAAGCCATTGAGTCGGTTTTTCTCCTATTCATAGATAAAAACAGGTAATATAATTTTCTTTTCTTAAGTCAATTCCTACTAAGGTCATCAAAGAATTTTTTTTTGCTTTAGTTACTATTTATTAAACAGTTATAATTAATATAAATATGTATATACATATGACACAGAATCACAACATTAAGTGATAAAATATTAAGGGGACCAGCTAATCATGTCGTTTTTTTACAGTAAATTCGAATAAATAAATTTCTTACAAGTTTTTCTTTTTAGTCAATGATATAATCACCCTCGTTGGGAACAACGTTTTGCCATCTAGTGTGAAAATTTTCAATGCCGGGTCGATAAAAATCAATTGGTTTTTTAGTAAAATATCTGGAGATGGCATTTTTCATATCATCCAAATTTTAAAATTTTTTGTTTGTTAAGAAGTGTTGCATTGAACGGAATAAATGGAAATTCATTGGCGCAATATCAGGCGAGTATGGTGGGTGAGGCAATACCTCCCATCCCTATCCATTAATTTTTTCCAGCGTTTTTCTTGAGCAGTGCGGTCTTGCATTATTGTGTTGCAAAATAACGCCTTTTCTATTGATAATCGCTGGATACTTTTCAATTAATGATTGATTATTCGATCTAATTGTTCACAATAAAGGTCTGCATTAACAGTTTCTCCAGGTTTAAGCACTTCAAAGTGGACGATTCCACGAATACCCCACCAAACACACAAAAGCGCCTTTTTTGGATGTAAACCTCGCTTAGCAGTCCTTCGTGGCGGTTCATTCGGAGAGAGCCACTGTCTTTTGCATTTTGGATTATCATACAGGACCCATTTTTCATCTGCAGTGATCAAGCGATCAAAAAACGGTTCTGTATTGTACCGCTGAAGCAATAAGTTGCATGTCGTAGATAGGTTAGCTCTGTTTTCTTCAGACAGATTATGCGGAACTCAAACACCTGCTCTATATGTCTTACCAATCTGTTGCAAATGTTCTTGGATGGTCGACCAAGGACACGGATTTGTTTCCACTTGCGCCCTTAATAACGTCAGTGTCTAAAGTTGTTGGTCTTCCTAATAGATGTGAGTCGGAAAGATCGAAATTACCGGATTTGAACTTAGAAAACCACCTTTGGCATTTGCGAACATCTAAAGCACTTGGGTAAACATCACAAATGTTTTTGGTAGCAACTGCTTCATTACTATCCTTGTGAAACTCCAAAAGCATGCAATTGCGATATGAATCTCTTCTGGTATTTGGCTAGCCATTTCACTCAAAATGGGGAAGGAAAATTTAAGGTTTAGGTTTTTCACAACTAAACAAGTCACTTTAACTTTGAAATGTCTCTGGCACAACTTTCACCTACGCAATGAATTCATAAACGGTAAAGCAGCATTGACATGCGCAAAAACGACATTACTTTTCAGTCCCTCTAATAGAAAGCGATTTTCCTTACAATTTTCCATTTTCCTGTCTGTATAGGGTGTTGGACTATTTTTTGTTTGTTTGTTACTTTTATTCATTAATTTATAATTATATATTCTAATTAAAAAATAGTATAGTAAAAAAGAAATCACTTTCTCACGCACTAGACCATACTAAATGGAATTCGAAAGATTCCCAAAGATTTTGAAGCTTGTAAGCCTATATTTTACTTCCTAACCAAACCTGATTTAATAGACGCATTAATAATCCCATTTGATTTGTCAATTTTTAAAGGGATAGAAGTTGACAACGAAACTAACTGCTTTCTGCTTTGGCTTTTAACTTTGGAAAGCTGGTCTTCGTATATATTTTTTTTTTTTTACTTTCCTCACATTAATTCTGCTTACTTGGACACTAAACATACTCAGATATTCAATTATCTCATTAAAGTAATTCCCCCTCACAGCTGAAACACTTCAATAACTCATTACACTATGTATTGGGGAACTGCTCCAAATGATTTTTGAGATTTTTTTCGAGTTTTTCTCTCCCTCCTCTCTTTTATAATTAAATCCTTGAGATTCCATGTGTGCTTTTTTCCTCGTTCAGTTATTGAAAAATTATTAAATGAGAAAATTGTAGCAGAGTTCTTCGAAGTATCCGTAACACAAAGAAAATTCACAAAAATTCAACTCAGAATATCAGCATACATACTTTTTTGTGACGTTAATTTCAACGGAAACATAAGAAAGCGCAGAGGGATTAAGTTTGTCGACGCTTAAAGTACTCACGATGTGATAGTGCAATGGAAGTTTGGAGACAGAAGCTCCGATTCAGATGCCACCCTTGTAATTTGACCGAAGTTGATAATTATGAGTTCCGTTGCAATAGTCCAAGCGTAGTTTCAAAGTGTGACGTGAATAAAAAATCAGATCAAGTCGAACAGGAAGATTTTCTTTTTAATGAGAGAAAATAAGCAGCTGCCTTAAAATTGAGAAAATGCTTTAATTTTTAAGACATCATAAATAAAATTTAATTTTAAAAGTATTGTAAACTATTTTTGATTTTTCTTCAAAAGTATGAAACTTAAAGTGCTTGTATTTTGCTGGAATAAGTATCATTTAGGATTTATTTTTGCATATTTATTATTGCATTAGGATTTATTTTTGTTTTAATATATTGAAGCAAAACTTACTCTTTTCGAGAGTTTGTATACCACAGCTCAATCGGTAAAGCTGCTAATTCTTAAGGTATCCGACTACGTTTGGAACAGTGATTTTGCAAAAGCGTATAAATGGATAATACTTATGATATTTAGTGTCACCTAGATTAGAAAATGTATATAAAATTGTTTTAAGAATAGTATTACAATAAAAAATTATTTAAGTACAATATTTTGACAAAAAATGAAAATAGAATGACCCATTTTCAAAATAATCTCCTTTTATGAAAAATGCTTCTATTATAATAATATTTTGCTTGCATATAGCTCAGACCTCTCTACAGAGGCTCAAATAGACTTTTTGAAATATATAGCTTAGAAGTGGGTTTATCCATGTTTTACGACAACAGAGAGGAGAAATTTTAAGAAAAAAACGCCGATAATTATTTCGATTGTAACACCTGAAAATAATGTGAATTTTTCAAAAATCACAGTTGAGCCTCTACAGATCTTGTACAGAGGTGTGAGTTACATACAGGTAAAATATTATTATAATAGAAGCATTTTTGACAAAAGGAGAACATTTTGAAGAAAGGTTATTCTTTCATTTTTTGCCGAAGTATTGTATTTAAATAATTTTTTTTGTCAAAATGTCCTTAAAACAATTTTATACATGTTTCTAATCTAAGTGACACTAAATATCATAAAAAGTATTCATTTATGTGCTTTTTTAAAATCGTGGTTCCGAACGTAGTCGGATACTTTAAGCGATAGATCGTCAATCTTATTCCGACTCAGATGAGTTACTTAAAAAATATATATATATTTTAATATCCTGTGTTGTGTGTGTGTGCCTCTCGTTTCTTCGTAAATATTCTATTTATTCTTATTAACTACATAGTTTGCGTTATTAACAGTATCTTGCCGAGTATGGGAAGCTCTAGGAGTAACCTCAACTGTATATTTGTATGAACAGATGCAGAACCAAGTTGTATAATTCATCGGGAGTTGAGATAAATGAACTTTATTTTCATTTAACTTTGACAGTCCACGTAATTGATTACCACATTCATTTATGTGACAATATATTAGATAAAATTAAGTTTTTAAAAGACAAAAAGACAGTTCTGTGGTACGTTAAAACTAAATTTTTGATCAGGAGATAATTTTATACGAATTGTACTAGTTTGCAGTGAAAATGTCGTTTAATTTTTGTAGAATTTAATCAGAAATATATGTTCCACTGATTTTATCTTACAATGTCTGAACTTTATTATTCATTTCTCAATTTTGAATAACAGATAATTAAAATTTAAATTATTTTTTTTGTGACATGCTTTTTTTTCAAACCATTCTTTTTTACCTACAAAAAAAAATAATAAAACTATCATAAATGAAACATATTTCGTACGAGTTTTAAAAACAGTTTCTATTTTAATAAGGTTTAGCGTAGCTTATTATTTATTTATTTTGAATTTCAAAAGAAAGAGTTTTTAGCAGATAAGTAAAATATTTATTTCTCCCCTTATAAGGTATTAAAAAGAGAATAATCAAATTTTATTTTCAGAAAAGGAGAGAAATAACATGCATTAGTTAATACCATTCAATTGATTTCTTAATTTAAAGTTCATATGATGAAAAAATATCTCTTTTTGACTCCAAAATTTGGCATGGTTCTAGGATCCAATAAATAAAAATATATATATGGCATGATTCCAGGCTTTTATAGCAATTTTATATTAAGAAATCTCAGTTATAAATTGATAAATAAATCTTAGTGAATTCATTTTTTATTTCAGAAGTTTTGAAAAATCATGTAGTTTTATGACCAGATTTTTCGAAGTATAAAAACGATTTTATAGATTGTTCTTCCACGAGGTCAGAAAAATGAGATGTTTTCTTATAAATGTTATAGGATTGCATAAGGTATAAATCAGATCAAGCAAAGTATCATAAATCTTCTGTACTTGATTCTCAAAACATTTGTAAAATGTCATTGTCCGAACACGTGTTGTTTTTCTGAAAATTAAACTAATTACACATATAAAAACTATACAATTAGAATAAAACTTCTCTTAAAATTTTTAACAGTTTCAAATCAAAGAGAAAAAAAACAACATTAGTTTTGATATACATTTAATTTTTATGATTTTTTTGTATCTACTACTAGAGTCAAAAAGTTTCCGGAAGGGTCCCCTACATTCACACTGATGTTCGTTGGAGGGTAAATATCTGTTTCGGAGGTTGGCGGCATTAATAAAGAAAACACACAGCCATCTGAAAAATTCATATCCTGTACTGTTGGTGTTATCTGCAGATCATTTCTGACAAAGCAAAACTTTAATTAGTTGGATTTTGCAATGTCGTCTTTGGAGCAGAATGCAAATATCAAATTCTGTGTTATGTTCAAGAAAGCATTTGAGACGCTCGAGATGCTGAAGAAAGTACACGAGAGCGAGAGAAAGAGAGAGACTTATATTGATTCATCGTGATCTAAACTTTTTTGAATGAAAATTTAGGTAATTCACTTTTTTTAATATAGTTTTAAAACTTCCATCCATTATATTCTGTAAGATTTCTCACTCAGCATTATAAATTTAAAGGGAGAAGGTTGCTCGACTAGCCACAGAACTGATTAAACCCCACTTTTACATAAATTAAAAGTTGTCTTCAGTAAGCTTTGTTTATAATATAACATCCATATTTTTTAAAGTTTTTAACACATGTCTAATACTTTTTCCAAGTAATTTCGACATCTTTTTAGTAGGGATTAACGTAAAAAACACGTACCAAGAAGGAGCTATTCCAAATGGGACGCGAAAATCTTTAGATATTATTTACATGTATTGAAAACCAAACGCAAACATTATCATATGAATTGAATGTTTTATCAAAGAAATATAGCTGCAAGAGCTCCTGTAACTGCATAGTGAATAATGCGTTGGTCCAACTGTGGCCCTGATGCAAGCTATAATTCAGGTAATCATTGTTTGGCGGATGTCATCCTGCAGGATTTCTTGCCATTGATGATCCTATTGGCCAGTTAGAATGGCACGATTTAGGGGTGGATGATGACACCCACTCATCACAGCTCAAACAATTGGGAAATCTGACCATCATGCTCATCAATTAAGTATTGGAGGACTCGAAGATAAGAAGCAGAAATGTGTTTATATTGTCTTCGAACGGGTATTATCTTGTTGAAATATTGTCCTATGGGTCATGAAAGAAGAGCAACACTCCGGGGAATAGAATCTTGTTAAAACAGTGCTGTCTGGACGACAACCGAAAAAGACCCAATTATAAAATGAAATAGTATTAGGTAACATATTTCCAGTTTGTCGGGTTGTGTGGTGGATGAAAGTTTGGTGAATATCTCTCCACGTTCCTGGACGTCTTGAACACGTCTTTTGTGGTCATCAAGCTAAAGTGGAAAAAATGACTGAAACATTTCTGCTTCAATCCATGAAATTACAAGTTCAATTCATTCGACATCAATGCAAATGCCCTGGTGGTGTGTAACAGCAAAATGCATTCGAAGTAATATTTTCTCTTTCAACTCTAGGTAGTTAAATCACCCATCGATGGTCATTACACAGATCTCTGTTTTTCGTCGGATCCTAGAAAGATAAAACTTCAGTGGTAACCAAAAATTGCGAGCACCAATTGGTCGCAGCAATCTATCATCACATTCTGTAACTGCTTTCCCTCCATCACTATCTTCTCGACTCTCAGTTGGACAATGGTTCAAATATTCTTGTCGACATTTCCGAATGATTGCATGGCATCGAGCCTTAGGTCTAGACATCCTATTCTGTGATCACTGTGTTTCCTTTACTTCAAATGCAACTTCCCTGAAATGTAACGTCTGAAAAACTCTACTGTGTGTGAGGCACTGGCACAGTTCACAGAGGTTTGAAGCTTTTGCCTTAGCATTGGAATGTCTTACCATCAGGATGTTCGTTTGCAATGCACTGGAGCTTCAGTTACTCAGTCACTGGCAGCCCCGATAGTTAATCAACTGAATATTCTTTCGTAAGAAAGCGTATATATCTCTTCAGTACATACCTGTCTTAGAAATAATTATTGACGATGATACACTCTAGTGAAACTATATCGATATGATCAAGGTATAATATTAGCAATATAAATGATTGTAAGTGATAATCAGTAAATATATTTGATTGGTGATTGAAAAACCTCTTGAATGAAAAATAAAATATTTTTTTGTGCAAAGTCATAGTTTATTCACAAAACAAACTTCGAGAATCTAAGATACCCTATATGGCCTTGTAGCTGACAGTTTGCCATACTTTCTTTAAAAGATTTTTAAATAATTTAATTTATACTCAGTCATTACTCTTGTTTTGTTTCTAATTAAACTTGGTACAATAAGCAAATAAAATATGAATATAAAATTTCATTTTGATTTCGGGTTTTTTCTAACGGTAAAACAAACCTCTAGA
This sequence comes from Trichonephila inaurata madagascariensis, assembly GCA_019973955.1. NCBI lineage: Eukaryota > Metazoa > Arthropoda > Arachnida > Araneae > Nephilidae > Trichonephila > Trichonephila inaurata. The sequence goes on along the minus strand of BMAV01010702.1, from coordinate 39,277 downwards.
AGCACATAATTAAGTTAATAGGTAGTAAAAAAAGTTATTACTTTATTTGAAAATGATTTTTCTGATATGTTGCAGATACGCATTATTGTAACCAAAAATATAGGTCTTGCATTTATATGAATATATTAAAGATGTCTTTTCATTTTCATTACATTCGTAATATTATTTGAGTTTATACTATGTTTTGTTATAAATACACGGAACAGTAATATATTAACTTACTCAAAGGCACAACATGCTATGAAATACATTAAAATGTTTTAGTTCCTACAAAGAAGCAGAATTTACTCAGATGAATGTTGCAATCACTAAATTTGTAGTGTATATTTGAATACATTCCATAATTTGTATTGATTGTAACATTTTAGTGAATCTAGCAGTTTCTCTCCTTTTTCGACCCATTATCAGTTAAAAGGAAGAAAAATATGGATATGTAAAAAAAAAATCTGTCACGAAAATCAGTCATTTGATGTGGTAATTTAGGAAATGTTTTCCATTTACAGAAGAAAAAAAATGGGTTAAAAAAGTTTTTAAAACAAATATCCTTTCATACACGAAAAGAAAAATGACTCTCCAACCCAAAGGAAAAATTATTCTCTTGTTTATATTTCCTTTCTTTGCATTTTCATTCCTCTACCTCTTTTCCTTTTCATTTATTCTGATATCCAAACTTGTTCATTTTGTGAGAAATGCTGTAAAAAAAATGAGATTTATAAGTGGACACGGGAGAAAAGAAATGAGCTTTTCATTGATGGAGCTGATGTTTTCGACTTTCTTTAATGTTTGATTGCTGAAAAATATAAAGACAAGGAAAGAAAAATTCTGATTGAGCCTTACTCGATGCTTTGTTGTATCAGTAATGTGTTTTTCCATTTTATTTCATGGGATGTTATTGTAGAATGTATTTACGCCGAAAAAGCCGAGGATATTATATTCTTTTAAATTTTTCAACGTTGTTGAGGAGACTTCTGAAAATAAATGAAAACTTTTTTTTTAAAGTTGTATATTACGCTTAACACAGAGTTTCCTTTTTGCTTCTTTTATGTGAAAAATAAAATCCGAATTTTTCCAAATACAGTTTTAAGAAACTGAGATTAATGACTAAAATTTTATTTTGAAAATATATGAAATAGCTTTTCGACGCTTAAAAATAATAAAAAATAAAAATGCAAAATTCACACACAGTTTTTTCTAGATACCTTAAGAATAAATCTGGTATTCATTTTAGGAATTGTCACAAAAAAAATGGAAGACGACTTTATTTTTGTTAAAAATGGAAATAACTGTACGGGTCTTCTGTTTTTCACTTTCATTCATTCAAGCACTAGGATATCAAAATAAAATTGGTCAATGTTTAAAATAAGAACAGAATAAAGATTTTAAAGTGACATATATAATACAAATAAAAAGCAAGAAATAATACAAATTATATAAAATGAATTTTTAGAGTTTCATCTTTTTAATTTTGTTTTTTCCTTAATTTTATACTCTCCTTATAAATGTGGCTTTTCATACAAATTTTAAAAGTGTAAATTTATCCGATTTTTAAAGAATTTTCTTATAGCGGAGATTATAAGCAATACTTAAAGCGAAATACTGAATGGTTTTATTTACAATATTTATGCTATTTTGTATTGGAGTGATATCTAAATTATAAATATAAACCACAAGTTTTTAATATTGAAAATTTCTGTACATACTTAAATATTTAAACAACGTTTGAATTTAAGCTTTTTTAAGAATTTCACAGTTCCTCGCTATTTAAGTTCAGAAGGCCTCAAAAATGTGTAATTATTTTTGAGAGCATTGATATATTAGCAATGATTCTGAAACTATTTAAAAACAAATTTACACTCAAGTGAAAAAATAATTGTTTCAGAGAGATTCAAACCTTTTTAACTCATATATTAATTTTATCAACTAACATAGTCAGAGAAATAGAGTACATTTAAGACATTTATATAAAAAATACGAATATACAGTTGCAGTAGTACTCCCCCTCCCCCGAAATCTCTATTGATAACTCCAAGATTTCCATTCCTGAAAGATTTCGGCTTGAATCCAACACATATGATTCTGACATAGTCATAACAAACTATAAATACAAATATATCTGACATCTTTTAATTATATAATCAAGATTTTTTGGTGGAGAAAACAATGCTACCGAGCAAAATGTAGAAAAAAAATCAATCTAATGTTTATATATCTGACAGAACTTAGCTAAGGTGAAGAGCAACTAGAATACTCAAATGTAGTCATTTTATTCTATAGATTAATGATCTTTCTTCTTAGGAAAATGTAGAATCAATAGGAATAAGCTCCGTAATACTGTATGACTACTTTTCCTTCCTAACACTTCATTTCTGTTCATTTTATATGACCACTCTCATTAAGGTATCCGACTACGTTCGGAACCGTGATTTTGCAAAAGCGTAAAAATGGATAATATTTATGATATTTAGTGTCACTTAGATTAGAAAATGTATATAAAATTGTTTCAAGAATAGTATTACAATAAAAAATTATTTAAGTATGATATTTTGACAAAAAATGAACATAGAATGACCCATTTTCAAAATATTCTCCTTTTATGAAAAATGCTTCTATTTTTTAATAATATTTTGCCTGTATATATCTCAAATCTCTGTACAGAGATATATATAACTTAGAAGTGGATTTATCCATATTTTATTACAACAGAGGGGAGAAATTTTAAAAATAAAACACCGATAATTATTTCGATTGGTGATAACTCTGAAAATAATGTGAATTTTTCAAAAATGCTAGTTCAGACTCTCTGGAGAAGTCTTTACTTTATATAAGCGCACGCACGCACGCACGCACGCACACACACACACACTTTTTTTTGAAGAATTTTTTATAAAAGAAGAACGTTTTGAAAAAAAGTTATTCTAAGTAAATTTTTTGCCAAAATATTGTATTTAAATAAAATTTTTTTTAACAAAATGTCCTTCAAACAATTTTATACATGTATTCTAATCTAAGTGACATTAAATATCATGAAAATTATCCATTTATGCGCTTTTTTAAAATCACGGTTCCCCCCAAACATAGTCGAATACCTTAAAGTCCTCTACTAGAAGGTGGAGTTAAAATTTTCAATAACAGGAAAGAGAAAACCTTAAGTTAGCTTCAAGAAGGAAAGTTCGGGAGGTAGCCAGACTGGATGGAGAAACTGAGGTAATTTCTAATGAGTGAAGACCTGATACATGCTGAGCAAAGGAATTTTTTAATGAAGATTGTATTTGTTGTATTGTCATGTATTGGTAATCACACCTTGTTGTATATTTTTAATATCTTGCTGAGGAAGTTGCTCAAATCTTACTGAGCGATTGGTTCAACCCTGCTGAGAGATACCTTTGTCCNGGTCATATTTTTCTGATCATTTGATCACATCTTCCCTGATCACTTGGCCACATCTTTCTGATCACTTGGTCATATATTTCTGATCATTTGATCACATCTTCCCTGATCACTTGGCCACATCTTTCTGATCACTTGGTCATATATTTCTGATCATTTGATCACATCTTCCCTGATCACTTGGCCACATCTTTCTGATCACTTGGTCATATTTTTCTGATCATTTGATCACATCTTCCCTGATCACTTGGTCACATCTTTCTGATCACTTGGTCATATTTTTCTGATCATTTGATCACATCTTTCCTGATCACTTGGCCACATCTTGTTGATCATTTGACCACATCTCACTGAGCACCTGGGCCCGCATCTTGTTAAGAATTTAAGTAACGAATTAAGTAAACGAAAACCCTCCGATAAATTTAAGAAATATAAGTACGAAAGTGATTCTACAGATACATTAGTTATAATATTTTTAGACTCTGAGTATTCCATAAGCTGTTTATTGATAAATATACCTAACCTAATTCCTCAAATAATTATTAGATTTAGAAATTAGTGTGAAATTTAATCACCGTTTTGTGACATAGCCATCTGTCGATAGCTATGTTTTGGGGGTTCCGCGTAAGTTAGAGGTGTGGGATTATCTCGGAAGGATGAGACATTCTATAATTCTTAATATGACTTTTATTAAGAATTTAACTTGAATTACTTATATAACGAACAAACACATGTTAAGTGAGAATTATCCAAAGTACGCCGATTTAATTAAGTCAGATCGCGCAATTAGATCACTTATCAAAATATCTTATATCTGCCTAATCTCGATTCAATATTATACTAGCGTTCAGAATATAATCCTCCTACCTTGGTTGAATACTCTACGTTCAATTAACTTCAGATATTCAGGTTAGGCTCGATTACAATAGTATGCTCCTTGTACAACGGGCGGGATCTCCATGATTCCTTGGTAGGCCTTCTAATTACACTACTACCTTTTTTGAACTAAGCTTTCTCTAAATTGCCATCCTTTTAAAGGTTATCTTATTTGCATTGTTGCTTCGTTTTTACTTCTTGGATTTGGGTTGGAAAAGTTTTGCCATTAATCGTGGCCGTCAAAGAACGTAGGAGTTATGTTAGAAGAAGAACGCGAGAGATGTCACAGTTTTATATTTATTGATATTGAGCTCTTTGAATGTGAAAAATGGATGAAGATTAATTCTTAAATTACATTCAGTATGTAGTAAAAAAATTGATCTTATTTTGTTTGATATTTTTGTATTCTTTTTACGAATTGTTACAGTAATAAGATTTGAACCACTCAAATTCTTATATGTCTCTAGAACCTATCACATTTTACAAGCAAAAAAGTTTATTATAAAAATTGAATTAAATAAACTAAGATAAAAGAAAAAATAAAGAGCCAATTTTGTTCCACAAGCGTTTAAAATGTTAAAAAAATTGAATAAATAAACCAATTTAATGGATAGTTATTTGATTTAAAGAACAAACGGGAATGGGGTACATTTCAGAGCAACGCAAATAAAACATTATAAAAATTCGACTGGTAAAGAGAGAACTTCTGACATCCGAAATTTATAACTCTTTAGATTAAAGTTAAACGGAATGGGATTCTTTTATAAATACGTGAAATCCATTCCTTCTTTTATCTATGGTGATTAAGCATTCTTTATCAGAACGATCATGCATTTTCATCGTTACGGAAGCAAATAACAAATCTTGCATCAGAAACGGAAATCCTTTGTTGAGAACACACATTTGAAAAAACATTACGGACGCACACAGAGTATCCCTTAATTTTTTTAATTTTATTAAAATTACAGCTACTATTAGCAGCATTCAGAATTTATTTAATTATTGTCAAAATGTGTGATTGTAATGATTATGTCTCCTTTTTAAAATTCATTTAAACTTTAACTGGCTCTATCTATCTTTTTATATTAAAAGAGTCTTTAAGAAATATATATACACGTATAGTTTTATAAAACCAATTAACTTTCATGTGGTGATTTTAATACAATTTCTCATTCAAAATGTTTAAAATCTTAATTTAAGCAAAAAAAAAAAAAAAAAAAAAATTGAGCATTTCAACTCTTATTTATGAGATTTGCTAAAAATATTTTTTTTTTGCTATTTGCAAAAACTCATACAAAAAATAAAGCCATAAATTTTTCACTAAAATAATAAAAAAAAAGTTATTTGTGTGTGAAAAGAATTCTTCAAAATTCTTTTATAAATCTTACAGCCTTATGCTATGCAAAACACTACACTTTTTGTGAACTTTTACTAGTTCTGTGAAAGAAATTCTTTTTTCATTTTTAAAAATGAATGCGTTGATCATACTATAAATTTATTTTTTTGGAATATTATTTGCATGCTTAAATTTATAACTGCAACAAATTTAGAAAATATTTTGCCGATGTTTCAGATACTATAAATAAGAGAACTAAGAGAGAGATTCTGTAGATGTTTACCACAGGACCAGACTATATATATATATATATAAAATAAAAGTGAAGAAGTATTAGAACCTACATATATATATATATATAAATAAAGAAAGAGGATTTCATTCACATTATTACTCATTATATTGGGAAGATTATTTATAAATATCTTATGTATAGCATACGTAAAGCTTAAGAAAACTAAATATATTGAATTGTTCCACTTTAAAAGGCTAATTCTGGCAATAATGCCCAATTATATTTTGGGTGAGTCGGAAAGTAAGTTTCCGTTGTCTACTGTGGTCAGAGTTGTGTATGAAAGTCAAAACATAGAATGAGACATTAAAGATAGATAACTTTATTTTTCCACATAAGTACCAAATACATTGAGGCATTTGTCATACTGCTTGATAAGCTTCAAAAACCCTCGATGAAAAATGCTGGGCTTTGCATACGGAAGAAGCATTTACTATTGCGTGGACTTTTTGGAGGTTGGAACCATCAATGCTACGAGGTCCTGTGACACTCTGTCGAAATTGAAGGGGGTGATACGGAAAAAGCTGCCTGGGTTTCTCAAATCTGGCATTCTGTTGTTGGATGACAATGCGAGACCACACTTGGCGGCTGCAACACGAAAGCATATTGCAACTCTTGGTTGGGAGCGCCTATATCACAGTCCTAATCTCGCACTAAGTGACTTTAATCTGTTTCCGGCTTTGAAGAAAAATCTCTCCTGAAGGCGTTTTGGAAGCAATGCTGAAATTAAACAAGCCGTTAAGCCCTTCTTCCGTATGCAAAGACCTACATTTTCCCTCGAGGGCTTTTTGAAGCTTATCAAGTAGTATGACAAATGAATCAATATGCTTGGTATATTTGTTTCAAAATAAAGTTATGTCTTATCTTAAATGTCTCATTCTATTTTTTGATTTTCATACACAACTCTGACCACAGTCGACAGGGGAAACTTATTTTCCGACTCATCGTACATTCAAACTCCTCTCTCTGTATACAAATATCAATAATGTAGTCCCTTTGCAAAAGAACTACTATTCCTTTTAAAACTCTCTCTGTGCAAATAATCTTATTCATTCAATTCATTCATTTAAAAGAGAGCACTTAGTTCACATGTAATCTTAATAATATTTCATATGTCACGTACATAAGATTTAAGAACACTAAACATGGATTTCATCTAATGCTCAGCGATTCATAACGGCTACAGTTAAAGAGTTTCTACCCCCTTCATTAAAATATCTTTATTACCAGTAAACTTCTGAACAATCGAAGTCATTTAAGAGAAAGATTGATTTTTGCCGAAAGGTGAGCTACTTTTCCTGTCTCCTCCCTCTTTTTGATGAACACCTTTGTACTCTCGCTAGAGACTGGAGAAGACAGATGACATTAATCTGATTCCCATTCCAGATTTGTCATCAGATGTGATATGAAAGAGATGTTTTTAATGGAGGCTCCCCAGAGGGAGGGGAGGGAGGCAGTGTCCAGGAGGAAATGGAGATGGCAGAGAAAAATGAGACTTCATTTTTCTCTTTCTCGATGGGAAGTAATTGAAACTTATTTCACTGTTAAAAAGAAATAATATCTGCCTTGAAACTAAGTGCTCCATTTCGATATCTGAGCTCAGAGTAAGGTAATAAAAATACTCCTTACACTATTGAATTGATGCTACAAATAAGGTATTCTATACTTTGAAGGAAAAGATAATAAGGTTGTACGTTTTTCTTCTATATAACGGAAGATTGATTAACAGTCTACTAAGCAAGTGAGGTATAGTGGATAGCGTATTGTTTGAAGAAAACTAAGACAATCATAAAATAAATTAACCCGTTCATAAACATGATCACATGTATGTGATCAGGGAACACGGTGTCATATGTGAGACAGCGTTTCCGCCGGTTTGAGGCCCGTGATCACGCCGGTGTGGTGTCTGAATTAGGAACTTTTGGAGTTTGAATGGTTATAAACTATAAATTTCTGCATATTTTATTACAATAATGATTTTATTAATATTCTTTTAGGTAATGATTTTTAAATGGAGTTAGGCTTAACATGAAATTCGCCCGATCCTGAATGGGTTAAGAATTTGTTAACATTTTTGATAAGTGTGCGCTAATAAGATTATATATGTATTACTTTAAATGAATTGAGTAAAATAATAAGATTCTATGCAAAAAAAAAAAAAGATTAGCAAAGAAGAGTTTTAATTATCAAGGGAATACAGCGGTCAAAATAAGCATTCGACATGCAACGATTTCTGTGAATATTGACTATAAACACCTTACTAGGCAACGACACCGAAACCATGTTTCGTTATTTGTTGCATATTACAGTTCAGTTTCTAATATAGAAGTTTTTGTGTGCTTACAAAAACAAACCTAAGCAAAAAAGTCACTGTTATAATTTTCAAAAGCAGTTTGGTAAGCAAAATAAGTACTCCACATAGAGCGCTTGGATAAATTGTTATACCAAGGAGCAAAATTATTGTTAAGTATTGCAACAAATTTTTGTAAATCAAAGCATTTGGACTATTTCTGAGGGCATTTAAAATTTTTTTAAAAACAATAAGCAAGATGGGCCGAAAACAATGAGAGTAGTCAATGGTAATTAAAAATTTTATCATAATGCACTTTAAAATTTTTTTTTATCTGAAAACGAAATTTCGGCTGCTGTAAATAGGCCAAGAACAAGTGTGCACTTTATAATTAAAAAGTATAAAGAGCAAAAGAGAGACAAGATCTGGTTGACCAAAAACATCAGAGAAGGTGCGGAGTGATGGCTTGTGCTTCAAATTAAAAAGAACCCCCGAAACAATGCATCAAATTAAGTAGATGTTACCAAGAATTGTTTAGACATAGATATTGCGCCTCAAACTGTTAGAATTTACCAGCGTAATTATGGATTTAAAGCTAGAAATGCTCGAAAGAAGCCATATAGTATATCCAAAAAGAACCGAGTGCAAAGACTGGATTTTTCTAGAAAATATGCAAACAAACCAGTAAAATCCTAGCCCAATATAATTTTTGCAGACGAGAACAAACTCAATCTTTTTGGATGCGATGGCAAAATATTATAGGGCGCAGAAAATGCAAGGCTGAATTGGAAGAATGAAATATGGTGTCCACAGTAAAGCACGGAGGTGGAGGTATAATGATCTGGGGAAGTGTGGCAACTTTAGGAGAGGGAAATATTATCGTAATTAACGGCATAATGGACCATCTGTATTACATACAGATTTTAAAAGAAAATTAGCGTGCCAATGCTGAAAACTGAGAATCGAGGAGACCTACCAAGACAATGGCCAAAACACTCCCCTCATAATTCAAGGCTTTGGCTGCTATATACAACAAGGTTTAAGTTTTAAAAATACCCAACCAAAGTCCAGACCTCAACCCAATTGAGCACCTGTGGAGCATATTGGGAAAAAGGTAAAGAAAGTGTTCTTTTTCTAACAAAAGTCAAATGGAGATCCTTAGAGAGAAATGGGTGAAAATTGAAACACAGAAAATTTGGTTAAATCGATGCCACAGTGCTTAAGAGAAATCATCCTTCGGAGAGGAAGAGCAACTAGATATTAGTTTTACATCATTTGATTTATTTTCAAGTCTTGTCGAATACTCTTTTTCTGTTTGCTAAACTGCTTTTGAAGGAAATAATGGGGATTTTGTTAATTTATTACATTTAAATGTGTATTGCAAAAGATGCTGCATTTAATTCTTAATGATTTTTGGTTTAAAATCAATAAATTCTTTTTATATATGGTGTTTATTTATTTATTCAGTGTATGAAGAAATCTCCGCATGTCGAATACTTACTTTGACCGTTGCATGTTATTGAGAAAGCTCTTTCTCTCTCTTTCTCACTCACTCACTCACAAACGCACGCACACAAACATGTATATTTGATTAAACGATCCACTGAACAGTGGCGTTAATACGCAGTAAATCTTTTTCAGGTCTTTGCCACTTGCTCTCTCTATACTACTTTAATTTAAAAAAATGTCAGGTACTACAATTTTTTGGTAGGTATAAACTACAATCCCATGGTGGCTTACAAATCTTTGCACTAGGATTGGATAAGGATTAACGAGGAATGAAACAAGATATTTAAATTTTGTGACACATTTCCCACCAACTCTTTCTTTGGTGACTGCATGTATGTATAAATGAATTCATCTTGTCACGAGTAATTGCAAATGGTAGTTATGAGCATTCAATTTAGTACATGTTTCGGACACGCTAACTTGAACAGTGCTATTGCATTTGACGACAACTAAGAGTTCAACTTATTTTGATTTCTGTGGGAAGATACTGTTTTTCTATAAATTGACTTCTTGGAAATGAAAACTCTAGAAAGCTCTTGTCGGGTTCCCTCCTTCCTCCATTTCCAAAAACAAAATGTTTTCCCATGATTAAATCAGATAGTTGAATTAGATCTTTTACCTCATGATAAAGAAGAGGGCACCCATTGCAAATTATTTAGACGGAAGTGATCGATTGTGAAATTGACTAAGCTTACTTTATTATACTTTCTTACTTTGCTTGTTTACAAAGGTACAGGTACATCCCCAACTCATTTTACACAATTATGAAATAACACGGAGCCCAAATTTAGCGATTTTTTTTGTGCATGTTTTTTTTTTTGCTCTAACACGAATTCCAAAACAATTTGTGGACCCGTGCTCTTTGGATTCAGACGATTAGAACGAGCGTATGACAGTTTCTGATAATAAAAAGTCGATATTGGTGAAGTCTAAGGTGAAGTTCAGCTATTAACAGCTGCATTTTAATTCGCGAGGGCTTGAAATTTGCTACAAGTAGGGAACATCATTTTATTACTCATGATCCTGATATAGAGCGTGCATTAAAATTTCTACGTAATTTTTTTGTAGCAGGATATCAAGAATTATATCATGAGTTCGAGAAACCAAAAAGACAGCCACTAATAAGACTTTGCAACAACAAAAAAATACCCAACATAGGTTATTAAGGGGGTTCACCCATGTGACAGCCTGTTTTTTAAGCATTTTTAGGAAATGGTTTTTGAAGACTAGTAAAAATGATAGAACTTTATGTTTTTTATTATGTATTTATATGTATCTTAAGAGTGTGTATATAAATGTGTAACCAAAAATATACAATAGAACGTGAGCTACAGCGCTCTGAACACCCCCGCCTCGAAAAAATGGACGATTACTTTCTCCTCCACGATTCCGGCTGTTTAGCTTATCTGAAATAAAAAAAATTAACGGCATTTTAATTTATAAGTTTTAATTCACCGAATGAACTATACTCAATTGAAAATATCAAAAATTGGATATTTGATAGACCTCCGAAGAAAAGGTTTCGAATTTCATGGGTTTTTTTTGTTAGGTTTTTGCTATAAAAAATAGAAATATTTTGAATTTTGGAATGATCGTAGCTTATTTGGTGCGTATATTTGTGCTGAATCTACCCTAGAAATTTGAAGTCATTCGGTCAAACCGTTCTTGATCTATGACGGAGGATATTTTGAAAAACACAGTTTTGAGAAAAACGCGTTTAAATTTCAAGTCCTATTAAAACAACGAAAATCTTAACTCAGCGCACCGAACAGCTGCTCTTCTAACACCTGCTTCTTTATAACGACTTCGTATTTTAAAAAGTCCCTTAACCACTGAATTTTAGACACGTTAAGAAAGCAATTCATGATTTTTTTTTTTTGATTTTTTTGAACCCATCACATGGGTGCATCCCTTAAAAATTGAAGAAGCTCTTCGTTTGAATCAAAACCGACTGTTGTGCTGACACATCTATTGATGATAGCATTTTTAATCCCAGTTCGTAATAAACGTGAATGCTTGTTATCAAGTAGCGATGAATAGTCGTTAGTTTTAGTAGTTTTATTTCTAATTACAAATTGAATTTTTATATTTTGTGTTATAGGCTAAGTTTTCATTGTACACTAATTTTAATTTTTTTGTAACAAAAATAAATTGTTTTTGTTTTATAAATATGTAACATGGATTTTATGTTTTACTTTTTTTGCACTGTATTTTTGGGGAAATATTTAGTGATTTTTAAAATTGGGAAACATATTACCAAATTTACCATATCTCACATGTACTTTCTTACATAATTTTTTTTGCATGGTTTTTCGAACGTATGTGTATCGTGTAATAAATTACAGTTTAAAAAAACTAAAAAACACCCTTTTATAGTTAATCGAACTAAGTCGTAACTTGATCTTTTAGTCGCCAAATCTGAAATTTGTCACCAAATCTGTGGAAATGGGATCTTAAATTAGTTGCCAGATGCGGGATGGGATCTGAAAATGAAAAATTGTCTGTCCTGATGATCCTGATCAGGACAACGGAACAAATTACTAAATTATTGCATTGTCATTGCGATCCTGAACAAGTGAGAAAATTTTTGAATTAATCTGATCTGTTAAAGTGGGTAAAAATTGAGTTCAAACATTCCGTTGCATACAAGTGAAACTTATAAAAGAGTGTTAAAAAAAGAGTTGGGTATATACCAAAATTCGTAAATCGATTAATAAAATATACTCGTGATCTAGTGTCAATAAACACAAGTTTGGTAATCCCATATTTAAAGCTTGTAAGTTTTTATGTATTTCAAAGGAGAGAAAAGGTTAGACAAAAGGAAACCGCAAATCACAAATTAAATCAATAAATCCTTTGTTTTTTTACTCGGTAAATTCTATAAAAAATCAACATTCTCTCAATACAATTTTTAAAGTAATTTAAGTTAAGTGCTGTGGACCCAGTGATCCGCAACCCCAGGTCCGTGGATCAAATGGTGCCGGGGCGCTCAAAGAACATTAAACTATTGCCATTTTTTATTTAAAGTGGTGCCTTTCTCTCGGATTTGAGCAACTTTCCGCGGAAATCACTTCATATTCTACGTTAAATCACTTTTATTCATTTTTGGTGAAACTATATTTTTTATTCTGAAGACATATTTAAATGTAACGAAATTAAACTTGTTAAATCAAAACAATCTAAAATATAAACAATCAACGCATCCCACCCTCAGCAGGTCGTGGTAAAATTGTCAAACGCTGATCAGTTCGCAGCGATAAAAAGATTGCGGAGCACTGCTGTGGACTACCTGTCAAAATGAAAAGAAGTTTGGATAAAAATCTAAGGAATTGTGTACTTCACTACTTGAAATGTATTAATTATGTCCAAATTCAAATTAACTACTTAAACGACTGAAGGAGCCTGTGTGTATATGATGGCAGCGACTTCGTGGTTGGTGATGATACATGTAATTTGTGTGTGTGTGTACATGTAGTTCATGTTAAAATCTTAGTTCCATTAAAGACGTATAAAGAGATTAATATATGTACGTTAGACGAATCCGGCATCGAAATCCTCACTCTGAAAAATATAATGGACGTAAGCTATTAACTGAAGAATCGTTAACTTCATTTGATTATGATTGAATACTACTAGTAGTTTGGTCCAGTTCAGTGTAATGGACACTAGGAAGAGTACTCTCTAAGCCAGGGATGGTGAACCATTGGCACGCGTGCCATTGATGGCCCGTGGCACAATTTTTTGGGCACGCCACCAATCGAAACGATCAACCGCGATTGGTTCTTCAATGAAGGAATTTTCAATGAGATTTTCTCAGTTCAAAGAATTATCGGAAGCGCTCAAGTTTACTATGTACCCTGATATGGCATCATTTGATAAACTGAACTTGCCCCAATTCGATCGGTTGGAAATTGAAGAATTTTTTTGAAATGTAGCTTATTGATTTCTAGTCTATTCAATACGGATTTAAAAATTTATTGAAATAAGGAAAAAGTTAGAGTTGATTGGAACAGAAAGATTATCAAACACTTAAAGTAAAAATGCCAGTAACGAAATTTTGGAAACATTGAATTCGATTCCAGATACGTTAAACTGTTTGAAGAAGCAGGCTCATGCTATTTTAACTATATTTTCATCGAACTATGCCTATGAGTCATTATTTTCAGCGATGAATAACATTAAAGACTCACTTAGAAACCATTTGGCAGATGACTCCACAATTCAGCATGCATTCTGCTAAAAGTATAACATCTTACAATCATAATATAAGTTATTTGTCATCTAATCTACAATAGCAGAAATCACGCTGTTACTTTATACAATTTTAATTGCACGTTTATAAGACATTTACTACTATAAAATACAAAGTGTATATATCTTTCTGTAGTAAATAAAGAGCTTTGTGTTTTGTTAGTATTTAGTTTTATTATTTTACCAATAATCACAAGTAAAAATTATTTGACGGCACGTCTATATCTCATTAAACATTTCTTAAGAAAAAGTGGCACGTTTATCCACAAAGGTTCGCCCCCCCCCCTGCTGCTCTCTAAGCTCTATTTTATGAAAGAAGATAATTATTTGAGTTATCCCCCAAAGTTTGTAATTTATCTATTGAACATAATTTAATTTGTGTTTAAGTCGCTAAAAAGACTTCTTATAATTAAACTGTGGTTAAAATATTACTTTTAAAACTATAGAATTACTTTCCGTCTAAAATTTTTCATAGATTTTACACAAATAGTATCTTAAAGTAAAGAAAACTATGTGATATACAAATAAGTTTGAATAAATTTCTATACTTTTAAGAACTATTAGCGATTCGTTTTGCTTATGATATTTTTCACAAAAAAATTTCCTAGTATAATTTTGTTTTTAAATAATTTAATTTTTTTTCACTCGGATTTAAAATATTTAACTAATATTTTGAATATGTAATTTGCATTAAGTGATGTCATAGAAAAGGAAGAAAGATCTTTAAAAATAAGCATTCAGAACTCAGAAAGTTTAAGCTGAAAAAAAAATTCCCTTGGACCGAATATGAATAAGTCAACAGAGATAATGAAGAGCTTCGAAAACTTAAATGTTGTGTGGAAAAATAACATAAAAAAATATATTCTAATATGTGATACAAAAAATTTCAAAAAGAAAAAAGAATAAAAATCAGTATTTTTTTTTTAAAAGTATTTTATAGAAATATTTTACATCGTTATCAAGCAAGGCTTTCATTTTGGGATGTAAAACAGTTTTTTAGAAGAGTTTTCTTTACTCTTCTTTTTAAAACTGAATTTCAAATTTTTTTTATCTTAATAAAGTTTGCTTCTTTTTTATTCTGGAGGGGAGAGTTATTTTTAGATAAGTTTTTTAAGTAATGAATATTACATGATTTTTTTTGTATTTGTTCAGTTTAAGCAAAGAACGTGGCTTTAAAATAATACGAACTGTTTTCCTTGATGCTTAAGTATAATTTATTTTTATTTTATAAAAGTTTGTATGAAATGCTTATTTTTGGAATTCTATAAAACTCATTTATAAATCCAGCTAACAGCGTCTTCCTAAGTACATTATATCTAGTCAAACAAAACTAGTTTTTCTTCTACGGGTAAAAAAAAATAATGATCAAAAATTATACTAATCTTTATTCTTATGCTTAAAATTTATTTTTTAAAGAAAATAGAAAACGAAGTTTATTTATCTCTTTTCTTTGAGAGAGTTTGTATTTTTCTGTGTTGTGGATCTGTAACCGGTCTATCCGAGGTTTCCATTAAGGTATCCGACGATGTTCGGAACCACGATTTTAAAAAAGCCCATTAATGTATAATTTTCATAATATATAGTGTCACTTAGATTAGGATACATGTATAAAATTGTTTTAAGGACATAATGACAAAAAAATTATTTAAATACAATATTTTGGCAAAAAATTAACTTAGAATAACCTTTTTTCTAAATATTCTCCTTTTGTAAAAAATGCTTCTATTATACTAATATTTTGCCTGTATATAGCTCAGACCTTTGTACAGATGTTCAACTAGAATTTTTGAAAAATTCACATTATTTTTAGAGTTACAACCATTTG
>BMAV01010702.1:11546-23411 GCA_019973955.1 Trichonephila inaurata madagascariensis | reverse complement strand
TTCTACGGGTAAAAAAAAAATAATGATCAAAAATTATACTAATCTTTATTCTTAAGCTTAAAATTTATTTTTTAAAGAAAATAGAACACGAAGTTTATTTATCTCTTTTCTTTGAAAGAGTTTGTATTTTTCTGTGTTGTGGATCTGTAACCGGTCTATCCGAAGTTTCCATTAAGGTATCCGACTATGTTCGGAACCACGATTTTAAAAAAGCCCATAAATGTACAATTTTCTTAATATTTAGTGTCACTTAGATTAGAATACATGTATAAAATTGTTTTAAGGACATAATGACAAAAAAAATTTAAATACAATATTTTGGCAAAAAATTAACTTAGAATAACCTTTTTTCTAAATATTCTCCTTTTGTAAAAAATGCTTCTATTATACTAATATTTTGCCTGTATATAGCTCAGACCTCTGTACAGATATGCTCAACTAGAATTTTTGAAAAATTCACATTATTTTGAGAGTTACAACCATTTGAAATAATTATCTGCGTATTTTCTTAAAATTTCTCCCTTCTGTTTTCGTAAGACATGAATAAACCGACTTCCAAGTTATACGTTTCAAAAATCATAGTTGAGCCTCTGTACAGAGGTCTGAGCTATATACATGGCAAAATATTAATACAATAGAAGCATATTTTACAAAAGGAGAACATTTGGAAAAAAGGTTATTCTAAGTTAATTTTTTGCCAAAATATTGTATTTAAATAATTTTTTTTGTCCTAATGTCCCTAAAACAACTTTATACATGTATTCTAATCTAAGTGGCACTAAATATTATGAAAATTATACATTTATGCGCTTTTTTTAAAATCTTGGTTCCTAACGCGTTGTCGGATACCTTAATCCACTTGGGTAAAATAATCTTTTTAACTGGGATTTCAGTTGAAAACCGCTTTCTGTTATGTAAATTTGCACTTCTATTTAAGTCGTAGAGTAGGCGTGATGATGGTTGAAAGTCGAGATAGAAGAGAACACACACATAGCGTTAGTGGCCAGAAGTTGTACAGTTAAGTCAAGTGGAAGATTATTCAAAGATTATTTAAGTATTAAAGAGAAGAGCGCTGAGATCAGATAAATGATCTTATTTCCATTATGTTTAATTGATTTCTCCTCGGCTTTAGTGATCCAAGTGCATCCTCCCTTAAGTTGCTTAAAGCTAAAAAGTGAAATAGTAAATAGATGTGTACTATAGTTATTAAAATGGCTGATCTTTATTCAAACCCTCCAATATCCGTATCCGCAGGAATGCAACAGATCTTTAGCCGCAGTCGACGATCAAGCTTCTCATGTTGGTGAGGTGTGGATGTTCTGAGTATGAAGTGTTAACTAATGTGTCGTTCTCAACACTTGCTTTCGTTTCAAGGCCACTTGGCCTGTCGCTTATTGCCCTCGAGTAGCTTTGTAGTGCGACGGAAAGAAGTAATCCATCAAGAAAATTCAAGTTTGCCAATTCGTCGATTTATTTGTAAATTTTCTGATAACTTTCATTTTCCGTGGTATTTTAATCTTAACCCGCGGTCACTCGCGCCTGTTTTTGCTACCGTCGTTACTCGCGGGATGTAGAGAACACCCCAAACTTTTAACACGTGTATTTAATTATGAAAATAAAATTAAGTCATTATGATACATATTTATAAAGTACAAGATGTTTTTTGCATTATATAAATAAAATTATTAAATTTATTGTATACAAATGAGACTAACATTAATTTAAACTAAACACACATGCAAAATTTTCATTTTAAAACACATAATTTTATTTTTTTATAAACCAGTATATATAAAACGTATATACCAGTAATAAATATACTTTGTAATTAATGAGATAATGATAGTATAGAAAGTAGAAAAATAATATTTTAATCGTTTTCCAAACATTCAGAGCAGACTGTATACATATGCTCAACTTCTCATGGGAGTTCTCAGCCCCCCAGATAAACTTTTGAAGGTCATTATATTCCAATCGTTCGAGAAAGAGGGATTGCATCAGTCCTGAAGGTTCAATGACCTAAAATGTGCAGCTACAGAAAAAATCGTGATTCTGCGCATTCTTTTTAGAATCCTGGGAGGATTTTCTTGTTGCTGGGGTGTACAGAGCACCTCGCGCGAGTGATCGTGGGTTAACAAGTAAAGCATATCGAAACAAAATTTTTTTTTCTTTCTTAAGAATTACTTTCAATTAAGAATTTTCAAGCTATTTATTCAGCAATTATTTTTCCACGAAAATAAAAACTGTTCTGAAGTTTCACTCTAAAATTTAAGTTATTATTCTCAGTCTTACATTAAAAAACAAATGTCAGAATATTTAACTGTAAACAACCAATATATTCATGATTTTTCCCCCTTCTTAATGAATGGAATATCTTTCTTAAATCAGATAAAACAAAAAGTTCTTTGTCGTATGTATTATTAAATATAATATAATAAAAACATTTTAAATGTACCGTAGAATGTGTTTTAGAACGCATTTCTTATTATGCATAAAAATGAAATTCTCTACTAACGCGTTCTTCATAAAAGAATTTCTCATTTCCAAGCCTTAAATTCTGTTCATTTTTTATTGCAATGATTTTTCAAATTTTTATTAGTGCAATCGATTTTGTAATTTTTGATGTTTTTAAATGATTATGTCAGAGATAATACCGACATATGAAGAAGGAAATAATTTGAAATAAGTAAATCCTTCGCAAACATTGTCAATGTCCTTTTATTGCATTCCAAAAGCTTCCGAAAAATTTTATGAATAACAGTGCACAAAAAAGATCGCACTTCGGAAAGACCTATATTTACGTCAGGGGAAAATAATGTTTTGGCTGAGCGAGACGTTTATATAGGTCGGTGGCACTTGAGAGGTTAAAGTCGAATCGTAGTTTTTGCATCAAAGTATAGTATTATTGAATTGTTATTGTAGAGGGGGGCGCGATGAAAATTGTGATTGAATATTGGGTCGCGAATATTGAAACTTTGAGAAGCACTGCGTTAACATATGATTTGTGTTTTATCCATGTGGTAATGTGTGAAATTTTTCTTATATATCAATTATTACTTTAAATTTGTGCATTATTCAGCATTTTTATGATTTTTCTTAGATGACATTTTGTGTTGTATAATTCTTTTATTTACTGTGTAACTTTGTGCGTGCATATCCTTAATATTTTATTACTATATATTTGTACTATTTTATCATTGTATACCATCAAGCGAGGTCGCCTTCCCGGTCATGATGGCTGATGTAGAAATTAAGTTGTATATGTAGTCGTATCCTCTCTAGATTCCCAGCTGACGTCATACCAAGAGAGCACTACCTAGATGATAAGGTGGCTCGAGGATAATGTGGGAATCATCGACCAATAGAGACACTGAGCGGAAAACCTCAGAAAATGAGACGAGAGCGTGGCTGTCGAGACAAAAGATGAAGAAATGACGTAGACGAGAGAGATGCCTCGTTAAGTCCAACGAGTTACTTTTCACGATGATTTCATTAATTTTACTGACTTCCAACTCACCCTTGTAAATAATTGTCCTTAACAAATGTATATGTAACTTAGTCTGCCCATTATCACACACACACAATACAATTTGGTTCAATATCGTTAACACACACAAAGTAATAAAAACTAGATCAAAAAAGATAAACACAAATAAATTCACAATTACAGTTATTTTTTCTTTGATTCCTTAACTTTTATGAGCTTCAGGTGAGTCTGGAGCTCTGGGGAGCTAATTATGAAGCTGGATCGATTCTCTCTGACAAAGATTATAAAGTGAATCAACGAAACGAGCCACACGCAGAAAGATGTCAGTATTTCAATCTTTTGAAAAAGTCGAGTAGTATAAGATTCGGGATATATCGTGAAGTTCTAACACATGCACCATTTTATTTCCTGACTGTAATTCAGGATTGAAAACTTTTGCTATTCTTTAACGATGTAAACTTAAGTATGAATATTAAGTTGTGTGAATAAATATATTTAACAATAACAACCACAAAGAAATTTTTTAAAAATGTTTATGACTGATAAAATTATTGGATGCAGTATACTAGATTTCCGATTATGAAATTTTTAACTCTTCTAAATCCTTTAGCAATGTAATTCATACATGAAAAATAAAAATAAGATAGCAGTAACTTTCATTGTATTTTAATTAAACAGTTTGGGACAATGTGGAAAATTTTAAATATCAGAGTTTAAATAGAAGTGGGGAAGAGAACGTTTCATTTCTAAATAACTAAATTTTTTGAATAAAATACGACTTGAGATCACATATTTTAATTAGTTGTTTCTATATTGGTTTGGAGAATAGCTGGTAAAGAAAGAAGTTAAATTGATGGGATTCCTGAAATTTTCAAAAGTGTGTATTAGAAATTTTCATAATGATTTACTCATAAGATAAGGAAAAGCAGGAAAAAAAATTCAAAGTTTTTCCTGTGACTATAGCAAGGGGATGACGCTAAAACTCTCATAATTACAAGACTAAATAAGCCTCGAACGTAAGAAAAGATATCGACTTAAAATAATGACGTTGATTATCATTGAACATAAATTATTCATTATAAATACGAACACCACGGTTTTATTTAGCAATTACATATATTAAATGAATGTTTGTATATATAACCTCGCTTCACTCCAACTCTGTTCAACCGATTACTATGAAAATTGGCATGTACATGCATTTTTTTGTAGAGAAGGGTTTTGTGCTATCCTTTTTGTTGCAGCTCCTACCAGATGGAACTACAGTATATCAACTTCTGCATTGTTATATCAGTCACCAAGTTGCCAACATAGTTGCCACAAAAATGATGCCAACTGTGCTCGCTGCTGCCAGCATTTCGCTATGTTTCCATTGAATGACCATTATAATGTTTGGAACGGGTTGCTTGCGAATATTACAATTTTAACTTAAAATAAATGCAGCAGAAAGTAATATCAACATATTACGCATCCAAATATAAATTATTTAGACTATTTTAAGCATTCATTACACAAAATTTGTAACAATATGTTACTTTTGCTGAGCAGAGATCAGCTTAAGAAGGAGTTTTCAAAAATCGACCCGCAAAGAAGTTACGGGTCCCATAAGTAAGTTACAGGGCGTTATAAATAATCTTTTTTATCAGCTATTAGCACTACAGACTTTAAAATTTAGCAAGTATAATTTTTTGTTCAGTTGAAATGTGCAAAAAGCTTTTTTCGTTTAATTTGCAATTCACTTAAAATTAGCTCATTAAAAACTTCTTTATCCTTCAATCTGTATCGTTTAATTTTTCAATTCACTCGTGCAAAGAACGGTTATACCAGCTAATATGTATATAAATGTAATGTTAGGATCTTAGGATCTCTTTAGTATTGTAATGCTAACAATACTCTGTATCTTTCATACATGCACGGCATAGAGTGAGAGTTAAGTGATAGTGATAGTAGTTAACATCGCATTATAAAGAAAACGAGTTCTATTGGGGCACGACATAGAATCTTTTTCTACCGAAAGCAATCATAGGAAGAACAGAAAGAAAAGCATGCATAGTAGCTTCTTGTCGTACGACTGCAATACATTCTTGCATAACATCACTAAAAAAACGTTAAGAAACTTGAAGAGAAATTGCAACTATTCTACGAGACGTTCGTAAAGGAAGCCTCTTTAAAAGACTGCCCTTTTATTTTCCTATTGTGATGCAAAACATGCGTAATAGTTCTATTCTGATCTCTTCGCAGTAAATTATAAAAAATGCGTCAATTTTTATTTCATTAATAACCTTGAATTATCTAAATGGATTCTTTATTTTTGTGGTATTTTTTGAATTAAGCAGACAACCAAGGACAGTGAAGATTCCTCTCTTCTTACAAGTTTGTCTGCGAACAAATGCGTATAGGTACTATTCGAGGGTAAGTCATTAAGTAAGTCTCAAGTGCATATGGTAGGATTTAAAGTGGTAACACATATCACCAAATAATTGTGATAGATGGTAGCTTCGTACAGCTTTGTGATATTCAATTCATATTGAGTAGGTAGCATTCACAAGAACACGTAATGCAGTTTCAAAAGTGGTAATGGTGCTGAATGATTGTATGATAGAAGAGCAGCGTGCTGTGGTCCAAATTTTGTGGGTGGAAGGACTTGAATAAAGATATATTCATAAAGAATTGTTACTTGCTTATGGAGAGAAATGTTTATCACGTAAAGTAGTGTACAATTGAGTAAAGAAATTTTCGCAAGGCCATTCCAAACTTGTTGATGAGGATCGAAACGGCCGTCTAGTTTTGATTGCGACAAAATCAACTTAGCAACTGGTGGAAGCATTGATTTGGGTTGATGGAAGAGGGACAATTGACAGCATTTCACCGGTAATAGGATGTTCTCATGTTTTAGCGTACAGCTTAATGCACGATCGCTTGAATTTTTGAAAAGTGAGCGCACGCGTAGGGTCCTCCGGCACTGACTGAGGAAAACAAGAAAGAATCGAATGGGTGTTTGTTTTAATTTGATTGGTCCACAGAAACAACATCTTGGAGGCAAACAATTTGCAGATGACAATGTCTTACAGAATTAAGTCCTACTGCGATCCAAACAATTTTATGCAGCTGGAATTGGGTCTTTGATAAAACGATGGGATATGTGCATCAACGTTGCTGGAAATTATGTGGAAAAATAAAAATTATTTCCCAGTGATTATATCACTTTAAATTATTTTTTTATGATCTTTTGTGACTTACTTAATGACTTTCCTTTATATTTGAATAATTCGACTGCGACGTGTTAAAGAAAATTTATTTTTTAATTTGAAAAGTTTAATCTTGTTTTTTCCTCTTCCAAAATACTTATTTTTATTTTATCAAATACGTTTGCACAAAGTTTTGTTGGGGATTTCTTGTTAACAGTTACAAAGACATATTCAAATGTATTTCACAGAACAGGATATCTTCATGAGAACTGATAAATTTCAGTTTTTTGATAAGTACAAATCTCCATAACTCACTTGTAAGTAATCAAATTTAATGTAAAAAATGAAAATTGTAAATATCTTTGTATCTC
This sequence comes from Trichonephila inaurata madagascariensis, assembly GCA_019973955.1. NCBI lineage: Eukaryota > Metazoa > Arthropoda > Arachnida > Araneae > Nephilidae > Trichonephila > Trichonephila inaurata. The sequence goes on along the minus strand of BMAV01010702.1, from coordinate 16,365 downwards.
GTACCAAAACTGAATTAAAAAATTGCCTTTTGTTCTAATTAAAAAATTACAATTATGAAAGATTTAAAGGTTTCTATAAAATGAAAAGGCCGTATCGCAGAAAGGCAGGAAAGATAAGGTTAAAAAAATGCATTTTTTAACTTGTTATTTGTGAAAATATGTATATTTTAGGAAAATCTCTTAAAATAAAAAGAGAAAATATATATATATATATATATATATATATATATATATATATATATATACATATTTTATTTCGGAAAAAATAGCATTAAATATGTACTAAATACTCAATTAAAGCAAAGGTAAAAAACAGATTGAAAGCCGTTTTTCTCAAAAAATTATTTTTAACACTGCGTGCAAGATATTTTCAATATTTATGAGTATACCTTATTTAATTCTCTTAGGAAATGTAATGCATATTTTGAAGTGTACGGAATTCTACCTAAAATTTTTGTTGCGTTAATCTGTATGAGCAGTATTTTTTACTTAATTGCTCAAATTTATCATTCTTGTGTGTGAATATGAAATTACAATTTACTGTAAAAAAATAGATATATGCGTTTAAAACCTCTTAATTGAGGGACAGGAGTCTTTGGTACATTATTTAGGTAGAAGAAAATGTCTCGTGCACTCAGACATATCTATGTAAGTCTCGAAATTTTTTCCACTTTTAAAAAGTACGTCTTTCAAACATTTATTTTATAATTATCAGGGAGATGATCAAATATTTTACTTTTAGACAGAATGTTTCATTTCTCAAATAGGAAAACATGATTTTATTTTTAGATAGAATATTCTATACCAAATACACACAGGGTGTCCGAGCTCAAAGTATCCCAAAGTTATGGTCTATTATTGCGGAATTACCTATCAGAATGTAATAAACTGTTTATCCGAGCATTAGAAATCCCTCCGAGATGTTTTGGGTCTAATTTGATCGGCCGTACGTGCGCGCATTATTTGGCAATCGCAGATGATGAACTTGTTACACTGACTTCATTAGTAAACATGTTTACGCCACAGAAAAAAGTGCAGGGCGTACTTTGGTTAACGGAATTTAAATCAGTCACGCGTGTACAGCGACGTGTTCGAACAGAATAGATTGCCGATCCTCCGACATCAAAATCAATTCACCAATGAGAAAGAACTTAAAAGGAGACGGGAACTTTGGTATCTCAAACTGGCAAGTATCCATAAGGTTTCGTGATAGAAGACACTGTATATCGTGTGCGTGATTCATTTTGTAGGAGTCCTGATAAGTCTATTAGCAAGCCAATAACGACCTTCCGTTCTTTTCGAACATCTCGCTGTACACGCGCGACTGATTTAAATTCCACCAACCAAAGTACGCACTGCACCTTTTACTGTGGCGTACACATCTTTACTATTAAGTCAGTGTAACACGTTTATCATCTGCGAATGCGGAATAATGCAAACACATGCAGCCGATCGAACTAGACCCCAAAATTCTCGGAGTGGTTTTCAATCTACAGATGAACCGTTTGTTACATTCTGATGCGTAATTCCGTAGTAATAAGCCCTACAATACTGTTCGAATTAATTGGGATGAACATTTTTTTTCTGGTCTGAGTTAGTATATGATTATCATTGATGTCTTGAACCCCCTCAAATCGGTTATATTTTCACAGAGGTAATGATGGACCTTGACTATAATTTACGCATTTGATTGGTTTTGGGGTATCAATTATCCAGCTGTGAGCCTTTCATTGTGGCAGCTGGTGGTTATAAATTTGCGTTCTATGTAACACGAATTACTTTAACTCGTTCTGAGGTGGATATTACTCTAAGGAAGCGTTCTAAGATAATCACTCTTAATGAACAAACTTCTATGACTGTGAGAGATAAAGCTGAGGTAGTTGGTGTGGGCAACTCAAGTATTTTAAGAACATTTCAAGATTCCGGAACATTTTCTCCAAAAAGAAAAGGAAAATGTGGGCTCAAACAGAAAACTACTCCAAGAACTGATAAAATTCTAATAAAAAATAGCAAAATAAGTCCAAGAAATACAGGCAAAGACCTTCGAAAGGTTTGTTCTGTTTTGGTGTTGAAGTGAGCCCATCAACTATCCGGAAAAGGCTTCTTTCTGAAAAGGAGCGTAAGGCAACAAGACCGAGGAAAAAGCAATTTCCAGTTCAGAAAACGTTTTGCATGGGCCAAAATATGCCGATTCTATATTTTAATGAATAGAAGAAGGTGATTTTCAGCGCTGAAACACATCTATTTGAGAATGCAGGGATGCAAATTAGGTGCACTTAGACGAACTACTCTGCTACCAGATGATCATACCCAACAGACTTTAAAACACCCCTTCTAAACAAATATTTTGGGTTTTTTTCACAACAAATAGCACTAGAAGTTTAGTTTCTCTTAAAGCTACGATGAATTCCGTCAGATACATATAAATATTACGCAGTAGAATTATTGCATTCATTGAAACATTTGATGGTACATTTCAACATGACTTAATGGCTTCTTGTCACAATTCAATATTGTTCCAGACTTTTATGCGAGAAAAAAAATAAAAGTACTTAATTGGCCTGGTAATTCACCAGACCTAACTCCTATTGAGAATTTATGGAATATTCCCAAGAATCGTTTAGCTAAGATGAGTTGCCTGACAACAAAGCTAATGATAAAAAATGCTATAAAGTGTAGTTGCACGATGATGAACTTAAGAACATGTGCGCTGCACTAGTGAAGTCAATATTTCGTACATATAATGAATTGAATATATTAGTACATATTTCGTTCTTATGTAGAGGATTTTCTGTCTACTTAAGGTATGTAATGATTAAAGGCTAAGGTTTTAGTAAAAATTGTTTTCTTACCGTTTGTCCCAATTAATTCGAACAGTATAGCAACTTTTGGATACTTTAAGCCCTGGCATCCTGTACATTGCGCAGAAAATATAGCGAAGTAATGTAAAACATGTTGCTCTTTCACATACAGGGTGAAAACCAGAGGCGTAACGTACATCCCGCATTGCGGGGAGCATCCGAGATTCTAGGGGGCCCAAAGCCTGACTGACGTCAAGCACGTATTTGGGCTTGGTGCCCCAAATCTGACTTTGCAGGAGGGCCCTAAGATTCTCCGTTACGCCACTGGTTACAACATTTTCTTTTATTTCACTTTTTTTTCTTCGGGACATTCAGTTTTGTGTAAGACATCCAGCATATAACTAAATGTTATAATGCTTTTAATTTTACTTATCATTGTGTACTGTTCAGTGAATGTGAGTTCTGGTAACTAATTTCAAAATCCCGAGATTTATCTTAGTGATGGAACTAAGATAAGTATACTAGGGTTAAAATTAAGGTTGCATCATTCCTCTTTAAAATAAGTATACGAATCATTGAATACAATTTGCTTCAAATTTAACTGCATAGTTTCCTAATTTAAAAATAGTTAAAAATTTAATATAATTAATGCCAAAAGTATATTATTTTTTGTACTCTTAAGGGATTCCAAGTCTATTTATACCGTTTGATCTTTTCTTTCTTTCTTTCTTTTTATTTAGTTCGACGCTATCAAAATGTGTTCCTTTTCTCTGAAAAAGGATTATACAATTATAAAACCTTTAGATTAGTGTTTCCTAAATAACACATCGTGACACCGCTTGGGGCCACCAAAAATCTTAGGATTTTTTTACATATCTTTTTGCATAAAGTAACTTGTTTACAAATTATTAATAATAATTTATCTATTTAGATTCTTATGGGAGAATGAGTGAGTGAATATTAACGTCGCACTGTTCAGCTACACGAGGGCTTTTGCGACGGACCTCATGATTTTGAACCATGGTCAAGTGACGAGGACGACACCTAATCAGGCACTCCCGTCTCTTAACTACCACACCCTACCAACGGGAGGACGTTTGAGCTCTCGACGGATTTAAGGTGCATCGCTCCCTACACGGAGGGTCTGGGCTCGAACTCCTGACATGTCAGCCACAATCCACAAAGAATTGGGTCACAAATATTAAAAGTTTGAGAAGCACTTTGGTTAGGAACTGCAAAAGATTTTTAAGAAATCTGTAAAACTGTATAATACAGTATCTGTTATCTTTTTCTATAACTTATTTATGTGAGACGATATTTTTGTCTTTAATAGCCATGAAATTAAAGTATTGAGATCAAATCTAAGGAACACTGAGAAAGTGCTTTGAACAGCGATTTCCATGATTTAATAAAATAATTTAAAATAATCAAGAACATCCTTCAATACTTCAATCTTATGCAAACCGTTAATAAAAGGCGATGATCTCAGAAGTGAAGTCTAAATGACTTCACTTATGATAAACAGATTATATAGTTTATGTATAATTTACAGTGTAATTACAAAATATAGTGTGTTTTTATTTTGCTACTTAATTGAAATTTCTGTATTATAATATCCAAAGTAAAACTTATTACTGATGTTTATAACTGCAAAACACGATAGCATCATACAAATATAGAATATATAAGCGTGTGCAAAGTGAATGAATGAATATTAACGTCGCACTGTTAAGCTACACGAACTTATACATGTCGCACTGGCACTTAAACCATGGTCAGGTGACAAGGACGTCACCTGACGTGGCACCCCCTCTCCTAACTACCACATCACGCCAACTGGAGGACGTTTGAGCTCTCAAACTCATGCAAATCCAGCCACGATCCGATGCCTTGACCACTAGGCTACCACGACCCCAAGCGTGTGGAAACTTTGCGCAAAGATTATGAGGTCGCAAAAATTTTTTGTACAAAAGAGAGGTCACCACTTCGAAAATTTTAAGCGAGTGAGTGAATATTAA
>BMAV01010701.1:0-35735 GCA_019973955.1 Trichonephila inaurata madagascariensis | reverse complement strand
GCCCATTTTTATTAAAAAAACCAAAATTATAACAAGATGAAATATAATGAAAAAAAAAATTTTTAAATTAAAAAAAAAGGTAACTTAAACAACAAAAAGCTAAAAATACGATACAAAAAAAATAAGCCATAGACTTCATCAACGAAATTAATTTCGAAACTTTCTAAATCATTGTCAGTTAAAAATCATTAACCTTTTTAATATAATTATCATCTTTTAGTATTTTATGTCAGCTAAAATAAAAAAATAAAAAAAAATTTTGGGAAAATCGATGATAAATTTCTTTCAATCTTGGTATCTAAAACAATTAAAATAAATTTTGGTGCCCAATTTTTAAAATCCTTCCTTTTGATTTATGGGGGTTATGGAGGCCCAAAGAAAAATCGTATACCTTTGGGTTTTTTTTTTTTAACTTTTCTGCAATTTATCTTCTGAACTCTGGTTTTTTAATGCAACGGCCCCAAAAAACGTTCCTTTTTCTTTTTTTTTCATTGAACCCCTGATTCCCTTTTTATTTTTAATCGTTTGTCGAACCCTTATATTTTGGGATCCCTTTTCAGTCGCTTTTAGCGATAGCAGTTCCCATTATTGAGATTATATATCGCTGCATCCTTCTGAAGAAAATAAAGCACATGAAGAAAATAATCAAGGTTATCAAAAATTTAAACTGCAGAAAAAATTCGGAAAATATGTTATGGCTAAAGTACTTATCTCATCATAAGAATATCATTAGAAACTGCCGCATTCATTTATAAATTAGTCACTGGAGACATATATTATGATGTTTCCTATCTATTCATTGGGTTTTCTTTTCATGAAAAAATATATATAATACTATATTATCAGCCATTTTTAAATTTATTACTCATATTTATTTCCCTGCCGAGGACATCTTTCGGATTTGTTTATATTGCTGTATTGTTGACATAAAATGTATTATAAAACATTTTGTCACCTCGTTTTTAAAGGAAAAAACATTTAATTATGAAATACTTTTTTGCAAATATTTGTAATTAAAACCAGAAGTCACGGGTTTGACAATGCGGGTTGTTTCTAGATTCCCCCAACATCTCAACTCATCGATTTATATTTCCCTTGTATGTGGCTCGCCTATATTTACAGATCCTATTTTAATATATTACAATTTCTTGACAAGTTTTGCTTCACTCATGATTATGATGGCATCAGCGTCATCGGTGGCAGAAGGAAGTGAGTTCCATGGCTTAAATTTGCCTGAAGACAAAGGAAGATCCAACTTTAACCACCAAAGATTCATTGCGCTGGCTGAAAAGGAAATATCACTGACAGCATGGAAAATAACTCCAATAAAAAGAAATTTTATTTTCGGTATCATGGGAATACTTTTAACTTATACTTTTATGTTTCAAAAAATAAACATTTAACTGTCTTTTTTTTTTTTTTTTGACACCGTATGAAATGAAAAATTGTTACTTTTTAAAATTAAAGTTTATGTTTCAACTGAGGCTAGTTTCGTTATTTTAAATGTTATCAAATTTTAAACATTTAGAGTAACTTTTATGACGAAATTTCTAAATATTTCTTTTAATTGTTGTAATTATAACATATGACTATGAACCATAAACAAAAATAATTATATGTATATATATATGCAATAATTCCCTCTAGTATCCTTTTAAATAACTTTTAATTTTTTTTTTCAAGACTAACGAGTTAATTTTAATCGTAATCGAATAGTAACATCGTATCATAAACTCGCGCCCGCCCGTTTCTAACTTATCGTGGCTTCTGTTAGAAAGGAGTCACACGCGACCTTTTCACAGCCAGTATAAAATAGCAAGAGTTCTTTGTTCTTTCTTCCTTTGTCTGCTTGTATTCCCCATGTAATCGTCGTTGCTTGCTTTATCTCTGTGTGTGCGTCCAATTTAGTTGATTAGTTCAAATGTTGTTAAACTTCATGTCTGTGTACTGTTTGGAATGTGTCCTGCTGCATTAAATAAAGAAAAGTAAAGAGTACCAAGTCTCCTGTGTGCCACTACAAAACGAACATACTATTTAATAATAAATAAAAAAATCCCCGGAGTAGGGCATTCCATGCTATATGTATATATGTGTGTGTGTGTGCCTGATTACTTAACATGTATTTGAATATCTAATCATATGTATTTATTATCTAAATCATAGCTACGAATATTCTATTTCAAAATACAAATCTCCTTTCATTTAAAATCTGTTTTGGCAGATTAATTCATGATTTTTCGGGAACAGAATTTCTACTTGAATTTTTGACAGAATTATTCGCTATTCCTAGTAAAAAAAATATTTTAATAATTACGCGTGCCTTGCTGAGTGATTGAACTTTTCACGTAAAACAGGTAATTTTCGAAAATAACTAACGTTAATCTTCACATAAACATGATATTATACTTTCCCCTTTCATTTTCCCTGGCTCTTCCTTATATTTGAATGTGAAAAATTACAATGAGCTCTTTTTGGCTTTTTCGCACTTGAGCGGAGGAATTCTGAAAACTCTCACCTTTGATGTTAACATTATCTACACTCTTCAAAAGCCATTGTGCAACACCAAGAAATAATGCTCATCGCGTCATGAAAATTTCAAAGTACGATAGTGGTGAGATGAATATGACAATGACTAAATTTGTGCATGCATCTGATCACGTGGTACTCATATCCAGGCTATGAAGGCAAACAATTTTAGCTTCTCATAAATAGCGCCTGCGATTTTGCGTAGCATTCGTGGCTTTCTATAAGAAGCGTAGAAAATTCCTCTGAGACATCGGCGAGCTCAATACTATCAGTTAAAAACCGGGGAACGTTACCGTATTAGCAAACTCCATGAATTGGGTTTGTAGCTGCGCACAATAAGAAATCGTGTTGGGCACAACGAAATTACCATCCAACTTTGTGTCCAGGGTGGATTGAGTAAGGTCTACATGCACAACGAAGATTAAGTGATGTGCAGAGATTCACGTCAGAGCACATAGACCACGTATTCGCCAGTTGACTATTCAAGACCCTATCTCCATGCCATGTGACATTCGAAGCTGGTGGTCTTCAAGAGCAGGTGGATACGCAACCGATTGCGTGAGTTCAGTTTCGCACACGTGTAACAGCAACAGGGGTACCGTTGATCGCTCAACACAGGGTTAGAACCTAGCTTGATTCCATTTTCATCGTATCCGCACCATCATATGACATCAGGTGTCTTTCACGGATGAATTTATTTTCTGTCTATGGAGGACTGATGGTCATCGATGGGTATAGAGGGGACCCGGAGAGCCCTACGGACCAACCCATTTCGCCGAGGGTCACACCGGTCTTACACCGGACTCATAATTAAGGGTGGCATAATGTTTAATCATATGATGTCTCTGGTACACATTACTCTTTACATTGAGGGCCGTTTGACAACAGAAAGCTACGTCACACAAGCTGTAGAACCTGTTCTCCTGTCCTTATTGCAAGGCTTACCCAACACAGTATTTCAACAAGACAATGCCAGGTCGATTAATTGGTTACGATTACTTTAGGCAACCTTAAATAATTTAATTGATGGAATGCCTTCACGGATTGAAGCTTGTATCACTTTCCGGGGTGCCCCCGATTTTACAAAATTGTGTGTTGTGTGGTCAGGTTTTTTTCTTCGGGTTTTTTGAGAGATTGGTCGTGGAACAAAAAAACAAAAAGGGGCCTTTTCAGGCGTCAGATCACGACTTTTTTTGTAACGGGAGTTGATTGGGGTTTAAACGGGAGGAACAGTCTTCTGTGCAGTTTTACTATTCGATTACAATTAAGTTAACGTTTATTAACCAGAATTAGAAATTATTTAAAGAAGATTATTTAAAAAGACTGGATATTATTACATACCTTACAATATATACTTAAAAATAATATATATATATATATATATATATATATATATATATATATATATATATTCAGGTTTATTTTCCATTTGTTTTACAACTTTTTAATTTGGTTTTTTTTTTCTTTCTATTTTCAAAAATTTTGCTTTTGGGTAAGGTTGGATCCAAAAAAGCATTTTTTAATTCAGGGCCCCTAATTAGCAAGTTTAGAAAATTTTCCCCGTTTTCAAGACTTTTTTGTTTCATTTGTTGTGTCTGGTAAATTTTTTTTTCCCTTTTTTTCCCTGTAGGTTCTAGCTTTTACTTTTCTTTTTATTATATACACTGGGTAAAAACTTAACAAAAATTAAAATTTGGATAATAAAAACGAAAAAGGGGGTCTGAGATCAGTGGGGATCCGAAGTCAGTAGGGAAAAATCATGCGGGGAAAATTCAGGAAAAACGTCAGGCGTGGGCACCAAAACGCGATGTCGGGGCGCGCTGCTAACGTAGAATGAAATGAAGGACGGGCGCAATTCACCATTTTCCCCGCAAGTGCCAGTGGTGGGTTCGGAAATATTAGAAGAAATCACCTGGATGACTTACGTGGAAGAATGATCGGAAAAACGGGGAGGGGCGTACTGTCCCGGGAGTGCGAGTTCGGAATCACGGTGTTTCCCCCGGGGGTTCCCAAACCCGGTACAGCTGTTAAAAGGGTTTGGGGTGGCCGCCCCGGGGCGACATTCGGGGGATGACCCATATATCATCCGCAGGCGAAAAAATCGACGAAGTCGAAGGGATTGTTCAGAAACTTGCAGCAACAGGTCGACAAGTGTAGTGGTTTACTGTGGCCGACGCCTTTCCAAAGGGGGGGCCCGTTCACCCGCCCGGCCCTCCCCTTGAAAAAATACCAACCCCGTTTACAGTGGGAAGAAAAACAAAAAACTGGCCCGTCAATGGGTCTGTTCTCTTTGGGTAAGTCGGTTCGTACCGAAGCATTCTCAACGTTTTGATTTTGGAAAAAGGGACCCCGGGTTTTTTCCCGAACATCAAGGAAAGACATCGTTCTTGGTCCTGGGTTCTTGTTGGGGTTTGGCATTATCTGAACGGCGGAACGGGCTTCCCCGACGGGTCTGGGTTAACCGGGGGTGTATTTGAGGGGGTACTTCTTCCCCATCTGCATTTTTAGGGTCCCATTCCCCGACTTTCTTTTTGGATGACAAGACTTACATGCCTCTTGCTGTTGAGGAGCTGCGGAAATGAAGCTATCACTGAATGGGTTGGCCGCGTCCCCCTATTTAAATCCCCTCGAACATGGGGATGCTTTTGGGGGACTATTGCCCCCACATATCCGGGTCCCAACCTCAAACAGATGTTGATTGAGGAATGGGCACTCCTATAAAGTATTTGCACCAGCTGGTTCTGAGTATGCGGAGACGGTCACAAAGCAACCATTGTAGTGAGGGAGGGCATATACCATATTAAGAACATCTGCTTTGACTGGAATTTCTTCTATTCTGGATGAACAATCGAGTCCACGATATACGTTCAAATAAGCTTGTTTTTTGTTTGATTCCATACCATATGCTTTGTATTCCTTTTCTATCCTTAGGATAACAAATTCATCCTTTACATTTTAATACTCTACCTCATTTCAGAATTCCTTATCTCTCTCAAGATGATTTTTCAATGAATTTATAGCAATAAAACCCACTATTTTAACTTAAGTTTTGCACACCAGTGTATATATATAGTATATTTATTCGAATCTAAGTCAACATCGATTCTAAGCTGCACTCCGAATTCTTCAGATTTTGCGAAAAATCAAAAAGTGTGCAAAAAAAAATTTATATATATCCAATACTTAAGAAACTTTTAAAAATTTTAAAAATTAGAAGTGGAACTAATTAGAAATGACATTATTTATTTGCAGTATTAAAGCTTTAAATATATATGATTACAAATTGCTCTAACCGTTAGTATACGTTTTCAAATATTTCGTCACTCCCATTTATGCAAATATAAACTTCGGAAATGATGCCTGTGTTTCCATATTCCCTCACGATGTTGCCATGCAACGCAACATTTTTTAAAAGAATGTTTCATAGTCTCATTGGAACTTTTCCAGAGCAAATATTATGATACTACGTTTCAGGAATTCTTGCCTTCTTAGTTTTTCAAAGCAGTTGATTACATCCGACCCCAGGTTCAGACAGCTGATTTTGCAAAAGCGATGTAAATGGATATATTTATTTGCTTCAACTTAGATTAGACATTGTATATAAGAGTGGGTTAAAATAGTATTACAATAAAAATTATTTAAGTTCAATATTTTTGACAAAATATTGGCAGAATAATAACACCAAAATGTTTCTCCTTGTAAAATGTAACTGATTGTAATATTTTGCCTGTATATAACTCGACTTACTCTTACAGAGGCTCAACTAAATTTTTGGAAACACTAACGGAAGTCGGTTTATCCATGTTTTGCGAAACCGAAGGAGAGAAATTTTGAAAATACGCTGATAATTATTTCAAATAACAAGTTTGCTTGTGCTCTGAAAATAATACTTGAATTTTTCCAAAAATCATAGTTGGGCTCTGTCTAAGTCTAGAGCTATATACAGAACAATGTAATAAACATTTTACAAAAACGACTGAAAAAGAACCATTAAGACCAGGCCACCAAAATAATGTATTTAAATAATTTTTTTATCATGTCCTTAAAACAATTTTATACATGTATTCTTATATAAGTGACACTAAATATTATAAAAAGTATACATTTATGCGCTTTTTTAAAATCATGGTTCCGAAAGTAGTCGGATACCTTAAAGGGTGGTTTTCCGAATGCAACTAGTTTTCGTTCTCTTTTACATAATCCTTAAATGTCTTGTTCTCTTCAGGTTATCAATGGTGAAACACAAATCCGTAGCCCCGTTGGAAATAAAAGAAATAAATGGCTTATTAATGCTTACGTCAAGTGTCTTGCATTGCAGCATTTATGTTTTAACTGTGTGACGGGCTCACGCGTCTTTTCATTAACATGTCCTTTTGGGTTCTTTGGGGGCCAGGATTAATGGCAATTCTTTTCCAACCAAACTAAGAAGTAAATCGTGAATGAAAGATGCAAACTAGGAAGCTTTTTAAATATCAGAAGTAAGAGTAAGCGCGGTGGCAATTTAGGGGAATCATTATATTAGTCGTGATTCAAGTGTGAAAAGTTTTGAAAGGTTAAGTGACAGCCAACGAAGTTACCCGGGACAGAGAACCCTTAGGTCAAGGTGCATACCATTGCACTCCAGTGAACCGCAGCTTCAACTAGGATCAAGATTGATCCACTACTTCATTCGACATTAAGGTAGGAGTGACTATTTAATATTCGGATCTGTGATAACATTGGGTGAGCTTAGGCAGGGATTAGTTGTTGATAGTGGTCGGGATTTACGCTATTTCGGTATTATATATATATTGTGTTTTAAGCCAGCGTAGATTCTCTTATATATTATTATTATCTAATCAGTTAGAGGTTTAAGTTTAAGATCTTAATAAAGTCATATTAAGATCATGGCAGCTTCTAGTTCTTTATTTATTCCTATACCTGTAGCTCACGATGATAATTAAGGAGAAGGGCACCCGAGGGGGGAGGGTGCTCGTACAACTATTAATGCTTTAGATCGAACTTTATGTACAAATTAAGTCTCTCTATCATCTGCTTCAGGACATCTTTCTCCATTGGTCTTGTGAAAGACTGTTGAACATTTATAAGCGAAAAACCATTTCACGTTTGTGACATAGCCATCCTGCGATAATATGTCTAGTGGGATCACACTTGTGAAAAGCTAGAGGTGTGGAATGTCTAAGATGCTAGAGACATTTTGTAATTCTTAACGCAACTTTTATTAAGAATAACTTAAGTACTTAATTCTAAATAACAACTTTTCTTTTAAGTGAGAATAAACCACGAATTAATCTGAATATTTAAGTCAGATCCTTTTGCAACTAGATATACTCTTAATTATATTTTTATTATCTGCCTAATCTAACTTCTATACAAAATATTACCTTTTATAGAGTACCTTCCTATCTTGAGTTGAAGAACACTCTATTCTGCTACTTGTAGATAAGTATACTCTAGCACTTCATTACTCCTTCTTATAATTAACAATATTAATGAAGATGGGCGTATCCTTCTTCCTTGTGATTAGGTCGTCTAACTTTACTTATTCCGATCTGTTACGCACTAAGTTGTCTCTAAGATTGCCGTCCAATCTCACTAAACCCTCTACCCAGCACCAAAGTATATCTTATTTGCATTTTCGCCCTGTTTCTCTTCTTGGTATTGGGTTGGAAAAGTTTTGCCATTAATCGTGGCCGTCACAGAACGTAGGAGTTATGTTATAAGAAGAACGCGAGAGACGTCACACGTTGCTTACGCCATCGATGTATATCTGTTTCATCCGTATCAAATTTTCTGACCACTGCTCTATTTCCGTTTCCATTTGCATATAAAGTGGTCTTCCTTTTCGTACTTGCGTCTTGGTGAACTCGTGTTGATACCATTACAAATATCTGTGATGTTCAGGTGGTTAAAAGAAACCGTATGCAAAAAAATTTCTGAAATAGAGCAGACAGCGAAATTCAAGATAGACTGTAAACGGAAGATATGTGATATATGCATATATGTGAGATATGTGATGAATCATCGATGCTAGTGGCCATAATAAATGGTTACATTTTCCCTTTTGTAAATAGCGGAAATTCAAATATTTTATCCAACAAATTTTTTGCTTTCAGTTTTAAGCCTGGAAAAACAGTACGGAATAGATACGTTCAAGTTAAAGGTGGATACCATTCCACGCGAGATAAAGAAACTTTATTTAGGATTCCAGTGAGTTACTGCTTACACAGGATATAGAGGTAGGATTGTTCAAAATACTACTAGGAAGTGTGTATTTACTGAAGAGATTAAATTGAGCGGTAAAAAGAAGAGTTAGATATAGTGATCTGCTTTTACCGCCATTAATATTACCAACACGTATTGTGTGTCTACTCAACACAAATTCACTTGGTTTAAATATAAAATATTATAATTTTATATTGTTTAAGTTAAAATCTTAATAAAGAGATATTAAGATTATGGCAATGTCTGGTTTTTCATTCACTCCACACCTCTAGGTCACATAATGTAGAAATAGGGCAACCCTCACGCGGTCCAATGCCTTACAATATCACTTATTTCATTCATATACTATATATATATACTCACTTCCAAAAGTTAAGCACGGAGAGGAAAATGCTAATTTCCGGAATCCAATCAGAATTGAAGAGGATGCAATTCGCTGCAGAGATAGATGGAAGTATGCAAATACATGTAACGTAACATTCAATCGTGCTTTCATGTCAAGAAATATGCAAAAAGGGCAGTCTTATAAGAAGCCAGCTTTATGAAGGGTTACAAAAGTTGATTGTAATTGCTGATAGAAGGTGTTTAAAACTTTCTTACAAAATTGTTTTTCCAAGACATGCATTTGTGTTCTATGACTTCCAGAAAATGAATGGAAGATTCTGAGCGCTGGCGTACTTTGTGGGGCGCGTGAAGCAGGACAGTCGATCACAGATGTTACTCTTTTCTTCGGCGTTCATCATTCTGTAATTTCATGTTTATGAAAAACCCAAACCACATGCTGTTGTCCAAGGCCCAGGCGGTCCCTAAGGGTTACAACCCCCGCGGAAGATCGATATATTGCTATTGTAGCCAATCGGAATCCAGAGCGACCTCCACCGTGTGACATCTATGGTTACAGCGTCCATTGGAAAGGCTATATTAAAGCTATTGTACGCCGAAGATTTATATGAATGGACTGATCCCCGGGCCCCCCTCGGTTTGTGTTTCTTATCCATCCAATCAAGGGGGGCAGTTAAAGTGGTCCAAACAGGCAAGGGATGTGTTTGACTGGGACAATGTCATGTTTACGATGAGTCAAGATTTTTTTGGACCCAGAAAAAAAGCTTTTGGGATATGGCGTAAACAAGGAACACGCACTCACCCCAAAACATCCCGAACATCACGCATTCCGGGCGGATGCACTAGGGTGTGGCGGGGATTTCTTAGGATACCGCACCGATCAGCACATCTTTAAACGGGTTCGGACGGCTGCCCGGTATCGAGATGTTCTAGAACCCATTTGGTTGTACGCTGCGCAGTTTGCCCTACTTTTTTTAATGGACGATAACCACCCCCCTTAGAGCTACATCGTCGATGACCCCCCTGGAAAACGAAGGGGTTGAGCGTATGGCAGGGCCGCTTTCCCGCCCTTTAATCCCTTTTAAAAAAATTTTTTGGGATGCTCTCGCCATCTGTTCTTCATTTTTCCCCCACCTTCAGCCACTCTTATTGAGCCGAAACTGCTCTACAAGAAGAATGGCGATTGCTTAATTCTGCAGTGGTTGACCCCCCAATTTGAAAAGGGTCAGAAGGTTAAAAATTTTGAACATATGAGAGGGATAAATCCCCTTTTAAATTTCCCTTTTTATTTTATGCTGTTTATTTTCACTTTATACATAATTCTCCCCAGATGGCATTATCGATAATTTAAAAAAAAAATTAATATTTTTTTTCATTTCGCAATAATTATTGATTTTGTTTTTTATAAAATATAGATGATACTTATGAAATTTTTTTTGTGTCAATTGTAGCATTTGTTGATTTTTGCTTTTTACATTTTCGTTTAATTTTGGGGGGTGTATATATATATATATATATATATATTTTTATATATTTTGACCACCGGGGTGGAAAAGGCTTTTTTTTAAGTTTATGTGATATGGTTTTGATATCTTGAATTGATGAGTTATATTCTGAGAGACATGTGTTCCATTTTTTTATTTACATGTTGATATTTAAGTTTTATCTACAAACACACACAAAGCAGCAGCAGTCATTTCAAATACAAAGTGCTAGCAGAGCAACATGACGAAGACAAGAAGCGAGAGAAAACTGAAGCTTTTGTATCAAGGGGGAACTGGAAGTTCCAGAACTCATATGACTCATATGTTGTGATTGGTGGAAAGACATCCTACGATGATGTCTTCCACCAATCACACAATCCTTCAGGGGGAAAAAAGAAAATTCTTGAATTCATAATACAACGATTAACCACAAACAGATGGCCATAGTTATTTAATCTTAACAGAACAAAAAAAAAAAAGAACTATAACCGCCATTGATGGAGGGCTTAAGCTATCCAGTCTAAGAAGAATTATGGTGATCTTTATATTCCCTCTGATAGCCGTAGTTTACTTCAACGTCTTAACGAATGGTTTATTGTTGGCGACCAATCCAGGGTCTCCATCTTACATAAACGAAAACATACACTCATGGACAAAAATATTAGCGCACCAAGAAATAAGTGCAGGATCGTAACGAAACTGGGAATGAAGGTACATGTCGGGGAATATGCAAATGATTAGAAATGCAGCGTGATTACGCATTACGTATAACCGGTAGAGGGCGTTTAACGTTGTTCTTAGTGGAGCATAAAACAGAAAACCAAACTTGTTTGAGTGTGTTGAATCGTTTACAAAAAGAGCTGAGGTAGACATGTCATTACACCGCGGAACAATATGAGCAGCTGTCGAAGTTTGAAAGGGGGGAATCACCGGCATGATGGAAGCTGGGGGGACGGCTGGCAGGGAGCCTTTTGTCAATAAGGTTGCTCTGATTGTGTTGTGAGGAGATATTGGAACCAGTGGGTCCGAGAGACATTTACATGAAGACCAGGCGCAGAACGCCCCCCAAAAACCCGTCGTCGAAGATCCCAATCGTAAGAACTGGGGCGTGAGAACTCTTCATCAGCAGCCATCCAGGCACGGTAACCTTCATAGAGGCCCCCCTGTCTTTGAACCGGACGAAGGGGCCGGCTGAAGGACATTTGGGATCCGGCGCCCTTTTCGTACCTCTTGACACCCCCCCCCATCGACGCCTCCATTTGGAGTGGTGCATGCAAGAGGAAATGGACCGCGGAATGGAATCAGGGCGTTTTTTTGCACGAATCAGATTCAATCTCGCGGGGATAACAATCGTTTCGTGTGGGAACCCGTGGTGAACCTTAAACCTCTCTTTGTTTACAGCAAGACCCCTCCACAGTTGGTGTGATGGTATGGGGTCTTTGCCCGCAATACCCGGTCACCCCTGTATTGATCCATGGCACCAGACCCCAGCGGGATGTCCATGACATCCTGCAACCACATGTATTGCCACACATGCAACGCCCCAGGGGCCGTTTTTTAAAAACATTGCTCGGTCTCACACGGCAAAAGGGGGTCACAAGGCGTCTCCTACTATTACTACCCCCTTGGCCCCTTCCCGATTTGTCTCCCCTCTGCACATCTGGGATTTTGGGAAAAGGGGTCCGGGGATCCGCAGTTTGAAAACAAGAGCAGGTACAGCAAGTCTGGAACAAAGTCTCAAGACATCATACAGAGCTTGTATACCTCAATCAAGTATCGCATCGTGCATTCGCGCTTAAAATGGTTCAACAGGGGATTTAAAACCTTCGTTCTCTTGCCTTTTTCTCTGAAATCAATGATCATTTTTCTTTGATTTTCTCTAATCTTTTATTTATATCAGAGTAGTTATTACGAATGTAAAATTTCATTTCATTTTGACGACTCCTTCTTGGTGAGAAAATTTTTTTTGTGCATGGGTGAATTTCGATGTCATACATTTACATGGGAACCCATTTCCACCTTTTTGGACAATGAAATGAAAAAGTTGGAAGGAGGTCTGTAATCCTCCATCTCACTCAATTCATATCTAAAAAAATTTACTGTTAAAAAATCTCAAAAGTGGGGGGGGGTGCCTTTCCTCTCACTTGGATGCGTGAGTGACTGGCGACCCTAGCCCCCAAGTATACAGACCCCCGAATCCCCGGGGAGGATCTCCCCCGGGCTTCTCCTAACACATAATGCGATTGGATCTCACCAGGCCCCCTAACACATAACCGATGCATGGATTCCCAGGCTTTCCCTAAACAAAAGGGGCTGGATCTCCGTTTCCCCCTAACACAAATCGATGCATGGATCCCACCAGCCTTCTCCCTAACACATAATGCGATGAATAGATCTCCCCAAAAGATTCTAATTTCCTTTTTTTGTTTTTTCAATCCAGCGTTTTAAGGATCTTGTCAGACTTCCTCACACCCTGGCGGATTAGCAACAACAACACGTCCAAAAGATACTATCAAATAAACAAAGATTGGGCAGAATAAATTGCCTGATTTCTATATAAGTTTTGTTTAAAATTCTTTCTGATAAGGCGAGTAAAATGTTCCCATGATCAACAAAATACAATTTGAAAGACTGAAATGTTTAAAAACCAATAATAGAAAACAATTTTTAAGGTATCTGACTTGTTCGGGACCGTGATTTTAAAAAAGCTCATAAATGGATAATTTTTTATGATGTTTGTGTTTTGGAATAAATGTATAAAAATTTTAAGGTTTTTGACAAAAAAAAATTTTTAAATACAATATTTGGCAAAAAATTAACAGAATAACCTTTTTTCAAAATAACTCCTTTTAAAAAACTTTATTATATTAATATTTTTTCCCGTATATAGCTCAGACCTTTGCCGAGGGTCAACTTGGTTTTTTAAACATTCACATTAATTTAGGCAACCAATTGAAATAATTATCGACGTTTTTTTTTTAAAATTTCACCTCTGTTGTCGTCATTGATAAACCCCTTTTAAGTTATATTTCAAAACTTCTAGTTGAGCCTCTTTCAGAGGGTTTTAGCTATATGTATGCAAAATATTATTATATATAATGAAGCATTTTCCAAAAGGAGAATTTTTTGAAAATGCAACGTTCATTTTTTTCAAAATACTGTCATAAATAATTTGTTATTATAATACTATTTTTAAAAAAAAGTTTTTTTTTAAATGACACTAAATATCATAAATATTATCCATTTATACACTTTTTCAAAATCACGGTTCCGAACGTAGTCGGATACCTTAAGCGAAATCATCAAAATGTATTACTACAATGAAATTATATGCAGAAAAAAAAATTTTATTTAGTCCCAAAAAAAAATAAAATGATTGTGACAAACATAAAAAAAAACCAAACGAAAGTTTTAAACCCCCGGGGAATTTGAAAAGGGTTTTGCTAAAAAATCAGGGTTTCCCGAACGTGTCAAAACCCAAAAAGGAAACCCATAAAATTACACGAAATTTTTGCAGAAAAAGAAGAACTTTATAAAAATTTATGAAGAAAAAAATTAAATGATTGTCTACAAAGAAAAAAAAAACAATTCTGAAACCTTTAAAATCTTTGGCAATTGATTATATGTCATCAGCCTCTTTAATAGAATCATACATTTCACGTTTCTGTTTAATCTCCCAAACAAACGAAAATATAACGTTTTACTGGAAATCGATGAAAAGGTGCCCTCAAAAAATTTAAGAACACAAAATTTTCCAAAATCAATTTTTGTGCGTGTTTCCGATATCCTTTTTTGTATTTAGGGGAGGAGATTATTATGAAGTGTCTAAACAGGATCTCGATATAAAACTGCATTTTCCCTTTTCCGTTCCGTTTTTCGAGCATTTACCTTTGAATTTTTCGACGCAAAACCATAGAAAATATTCCTCTGATTTTTTTGTTTCACTCAATCCCCTTGATAGTCTTTTTAAAGCCTTAATAATGTTGTTTTATAAACCCCTTTTCCCTTTCTGCAGAATGCCCCCTCTCGCTATTTAAAAATAGCCATAAACCGTCTTTAAATGACTTACCGCTGTATTCTTTTTTAAGGTAAAGCCATGAAGGAAATAGTCCCGATTATCAGAAAATTAAAAAGGAGGAAAGGGTTTGGAAAATTTTTTTGGCTAAAAATACTTATTGGAATGAATTTTTTTATGTAAAACGTTTTATTCCTTTTATGGGAAACCCGGGCATGGAAAAATTTAACCTTTCGGCGATATTTAAAATCCTTTTTTTTTGGAAATTCTTTTTTCGGAAAAAATGGGTTTTGGTTTTAAAATTCTTTTAACTTTTTGTTGAAAAATTTTTTTCTTTCGATAAAACCTTTAAGTATGAAATTTTTGGGATAGTTTGTTTTGAACAAATGTTAAAAGTTTATAAACCCCCTTGGTTTTTTTTAAAAACTTTTAAATATAAACGGGTTTTCAAAATTCCTGTTTTGAAACAAGTAAAAATTTGTAATAATTATTTTTTTTCCCGAATTCTTTTTCCCCAAGTTTTACCTTTTTCTCAAAAATTTTTTTAAAAGTTTTTTGTTTCCAAATTTTCATTGGTTGGGGAAACTTCAAGGTTGAAGTTTTGGAAATATCCCTGGGGTTTAACTGTGCCTGAAGACAAAAGGGGGTTTTTTAACTTTTAAACACCAAAAAATTTCATCACGTTCGAAAAAGGAAAAAAATTACGACGGGCTGGAAAAAAACACCCAAAAAAAAATTTATGTTCGGTATCGTTGGATACCTTTTTTAAATTATACTTTTTTAAAGTTTTATAAATTGGCCTGTTAACCCTTTTTTCTATCAATTTTGACAAAAAAAAATCGAATTTATAATGAAAAATTTTTCCAAAATCCCCCAAAGGGATTCCAAAATTTTTTGTTTTAAGGTAACCGGATGAAAACCTGATTTTGCAAAAACGAAAAAAAGATTTTTTATTATATTTTTGGCAAGTTAAAAAAAATGTATAAAAATGTTTTAAGGAATTTTGACTAAAAAAATTTTTTAAAATTTTTTTTTCAAAAAATTTACTTAGAATAATATTTTTTAAAACCAAATCAAAAACCTTCCTAACATTTTAGCCAGAATCCCTTTTCTACAGAGGCTCAACTAGAATTTTTGAAATATATAACCCGAAGAGTTTTTCCATATTTTTTTGGACCCAAAAGGGGGAGCAATTTTTAAAAAAAAAGCCAATAAATTTCAATGGGGGGGTAACTCTTGAAAAAAAAATTTTGAATTTTTTTAAAAAATTTAGTTGAGCCTCGTAGAGAGTAAGGGCTGAGCTATAAGGCCAAAAATTTTTATTAAAAAACGCCTTTTTCCCAAAAAGGGGAAAAATTTTTAAAAAGATTATTCCCAAGTTAATTTTTTGGGGGAAATATTTAATTTTAAAATTTTTTTTCAAAAAAGTCCTTAAAAAAAATTTTATGCATGTTTTCTAATCTGAGTGACACTAAATATCCTAAAAATTATCCGTTTATGCACTTTTTTAAGATCATGGTTCCGAACGTAGTCGGATACCTTAACTATGAAAAAGAAAAAAAGGTTTTAGTGTAACTTTGTGTTTTCAAATACTTTTTATTTAAGATATATAGAATAATTAGCTGTACCCCCGGCCACGCGTTTCTGTGTCTCAGTACGTTAAAAAAAAAAAAAATGAGAAAGCACACATTTCTAAGATTTTTAACCATTTGCCCTTAAGTACGAGTCTTTGCAATTGCACTAAAAGTATGATTCTTTTTCTAAAAAAAATATGTTTAAATATGCATAAACAAAACTTTTCTAAGCAGATTTCAGTTGTTAATAAAATCCATGAATTTATTACATTTTTTTTTTTGGCGTCATATTATGAGCCTAAAATTATTTATGTTCAAATTTAAAAGTTCATAACTATTAAAATTAAACATTTAGTATAACTTTTATGAAGAAATTTCTAAATATTTTATTATTTAAAATATATAGAATATATTTTAATGCATAAGTATATAAAAAATGAAATAAATATAAGCATAATAAATTATTCTACATAGCTGAGAAGAATAAAGGCATATATATATATAATTGTTCCCATTAATTTAATCCTTAATAACTTTTTATTCATTGATTGTCCATCAGGAGCCACGTTTAAATAATAACTCACGCGCCTAACGGGAATTTTTTTAACTACATCTATCCATCCACGTAGATCATGTGATTTGAGCTTTCGTTTCCCGCTTGGTATAAATACTGAGATTTCTAAAAAATCAACCCTCTTGTTTTTGTTATGTGATCGGCTGCAGCTGGCATGTTTGTATGTCTGTGGTTTTCTCTGTGGTGCTGTCCATATATGTTTGTGTCTCTACGTGTAATAAACAAGATTAACAATGAACACCCGACTACCTAGCCAGTACAACAACACCATCATTAATGATGTCTTAAATGATGTTCTTACTTTTAAAAATGCAAGCTGTTAACTTTGAAGATACGATTACGATTAAATCCCGTCAGGCGGGCAAGAACTAATTATTTACGCGCGTGTCCTACATGTCAGGGTCATTACAAATTAAAATATTTTGAGGATGAAATTAAAAGGAATTATTACCTCCATCCCCCTCCCCCCATCTCTCTGCAAGAGACGTGTGTGCACCAGGGCCCTTGACACACACCCGTATCCTACGGAGATACTAAGTATAAAAATAAAAATTTAGATTTACATTAATATAGAAAATTTGTCTTCTCTGAAACACACATGTAAAAATATATAATCTCAAAGTGTGTAAAAATTTTGAAACAGTTATGTACCACTTAAATAGTATTGAATATGAATTCACAAAATTAAATTTCAGAAAATATAAAGTTTCTTAAAAAGTAAAATTTCTTAAAGACGGCTTTAAAATTGTTTATAAGAGCACCAAAGGAGAAAAAAGCTAAAAAGAAACGTTAAACTTGACCAATCCCCTTTCCCACAATCGAAGAAAAAAGTTTTTTTTTTTATCGTGTATTACATGTTTCCCAAATTTTCCCAATATTTCCACCCAATATTCAAAATTTTAAACCTAGCACCCCCACCCTTCCTTTAAAAATAACAAGTATTAAATTCAATAAAACATAACTAGGATTTTAAATCTGCAATAGAACTTTAACATCTTAATGCACCAGCGTATATAAAAAGTCTCACCAACAAAAATTGCCCTTTACGTACATATAACGTCTTGCGGAAGTACCCATTTTTCGGGACGCTATCCATAAAATTACCGCACGCAATTAAAATGACTTTGAATGCATTAAAAGGGCATTGACAGGTTTGGGTGGATTTACTTATTTTTCCCTGTTTCCCCCCCACCCTTCCCCACACATACCAAATTTACCTGGAAAAAAGGTGGTTTTAAAAAAAACGCGAACTTTTTAAATTTACAGGGTTAATTATAAACAGTACAAATTATCAAAAACAAAATATAATTTTACATATGACAAACCCGGGGGTTACTGGTAATTATTAAACTTGTTTTAACTTAGTATTGTCAATTTAAAAAATTTAAATTTTAAGATACATTGTGCAGTACTGATAATTATAAGTGTATTATATCAGAGTAAAAGGTTTTTTCATTATGTCAGAATATATTTTGTTTTTTTTCCAATGGATTAATTGGTTATTTTAAAATCTTGTTTTGTTTTTTATTCCGCCCCCCGTGGAGCTTACCACACCCCGGGACCCCCAAGGGGAAAAAGCTGGGTATTAACTTCACAATAATACCAAAAAAAATTCCCAAGACTGGAAATTGCAAGTCAACCTAAAAAAAATTTTTTTATTTACTAATTAAAACTTATTTATATTTATATTATACTTTTTATACGACAAAAGGTACAAGTTTGGAGAGGCAATAGTATTTTGACAATGGTGTAACTTCCTTTAAGGTACTCACTATGCAATCCAGAGTACCCTTCTTTTTTATTATTATTTCTATCTACATTTATTTTCCTCTATACTTGCATTTTCTTGAAATTTATTAACTTTTTGAATGTCTGTATGTTTCTCTACACTTGTATACTCTTCTATATCTCATTCCTTCTAAATGTAAGTATTGCTTATTTATTTTTATTTATTTATTAGTAATTTCTCAGCCTATATATAAGTGCTCTCAAAACTATAATCATTATATATACATTTAAAGTTGATCATTTTCATATCAATTTTAAATATCATTCTAATAAAGGAAATCTAAATTCTTAAAACGATTAAATATATGAAATAAATTGCACATAAAATTTCAGCATAAAAAAATATAAAAATTTTATATTAGTTCAATTTTCCTTTTAAAAAAAAACTGGAAAATTATCAATTCTCATATTAAAATATTATTCAGGAAGAGAGAAATTAAAAGAATTACTAAACACAACACACATATATATATATATATATATATATATATATATATATATATATATATATATATAATATATATATATATATATATATATACATATATATATATATATATATATATATATAAATGTTGAAAGTTCTCTGCTGTACGGAGAATGGTTGATCCATAAAGCATTGCTAACCCTAATTCGCTGGCCTAATTCAATGGACAGCTTTAGAAATCATAATATGTCTCCAGTTTAGTCCAAAGACTTTTTGTATCTACATTTGTTGTGTCTAGTGAATCAATTTCTTCCAGCTTAGCACTGTTGGTTTTAGTATTCACACTTTTGATTATATTATATAATATATATATATATGTGTGTGTGTGTGTGTGTGTGTGTGTGTGTGTGTGTGTGTTGTGTGTGTGTGGTTGTGCAGTGGGTGTGTGTGTGTGTGTGTGTGTGTGTGTGTTTTGTGTGTGTGTGTGTGTGTGTGTGTGTGTGTGTGTGTGTGTGTGTGTGTGTGTGTGTGTGTGTGTGTGTGTGTGTGTGTGTGTGTGTAATGAGAAAACTTTAGAAGTGCATACTAGGTCGTGTCGACTGGTTGATTTAATCAATGGCGAACCAAAGGTAGGGCGTGGTCGGTGGTGTGATTTTCCTGTGTTACGTGGTGAGTGGTCGAGTACTGTATTATCGAAGAGGCACTCATGTAAATCAATAATCCAGTTTATTTACATCTGGAAACACATAAAGATCAAGTAAGGACGGCATTCCACATAACAAGAAGCAAACATCATAGCACAAACACAGACAAACACAGAACGCGTGGCAGACGGCTGGTTACATGATTGCAGAGAGGCGAGAGCAGAACAGAGAGAGAGCGTGATTTTCAAATCTCGGTATTTATGTTCACGTAATTCTAGGAGGTGGATGGAGATAGTTTCATAAATCGCCGGTAGGAGGGTAACCAATTAAAATAATTACATGGTTATCCTGAAGGACCGGAAGTTAATAATTCAAGAACTATTACAGATTATTGGATTATAACACACACACATATATATATCATTTAATCACAACTTAATAATCAATTAAAAAATTGAAATTATATGAATCTTATAACATTAAATCCCATTTCAAAATATCAATGGCGAATATAGAAGATAAAATTCAAACGTTTTCAAACAAAATTAAAAAATTATAAAATAAAAATTTATAAAATACACAAGTGCAACCTCAGACTTAGGACCGATAAGTGGGGTTAAACTAGTTTAATGGCGCCAACCTTCCCCCTATTGCAACGGTAAATTAATCGGAAAATATCCAATTCTCAAAAATTTAAAAATTAAAATGTTAAAAATTAAATTGGAAATTTAAACGCCATGATTAAGTATTGAAAAAAACAAATATTTAGACATGTAAGCTAATTAATCTTAAACCATCAGAGGACCCGCACACATTTAAAATGTTTTAGTAAGGGTCATAATCCTTTCTTACCGAATTGTTAAAAATGTTTTGGTAACAAAAAACATAAAGAGTTACTAACAAAATTATTCAAATTACCAATTTTTGACGATCCAATATTTATAAACAATTATTTTCCTTTGTAACACCCCTTTTTCCCCGAAATTAGGAATTCATAAAACAATTTAATATGTTGATTTGCAATGATCAACAAAAATGACGGAAGGTTAAGGATTGTTGAATTTTTTTAGAGGGTTTCAATGATTAATTCAAACGCCTTAGCTTTTTAAAAAAACCCGGGAAGTCATTTTAAAAAGGCAATTTCCCTTTAAAAAAGATTAAAAAAATACCTGGATAATAACCATGGTTAAACAACCAAAACAAAATATTTGCAAGTTTTAAACCAAACAAAAAAAAAAGAATCCGGTGATCTTCTGTAAATTTCGACAAAACATTGACATCTTATTTATTTTCCCGCCAAGTTTAACGGGAGTAAAGAAACGCTTTCCAGCGAGTCGAGTGTATTAATAACTTTCTACAATTGAAAAATTTCCGTTGGAAAATTTATTTTTCTAACCAACTCCTGGATATTGGAAACAGTGAAGTCGAACTGCTTCCCCATACACAATATATCAAATTGCTAGACGATTGTTCAGACAAAAAATGAACTGATAGATAATGTCTTCCCAAATATACTGAACAATTTTCCAGATAATGATTGGCTCAGTAATCGGATTATTTTGGCCGAAAAATGTTGATGTTAACGAGATAAACTTCCAGATACAGCAGTTGTTACGAGGAAATCTAATGGATTTTAAATCAGTCGACACTGTTGTTGATGAAAATGAAGCCATGAATTTTCCAACGGAATTTTTTGATTCTCTGGATATACTAGGAATGCCACCACACAATCTTCGGTTGAAGATTGGTTCACCGGTTATTCTGCTGCGTAACTTAAATCCCCTTAGATTATGCAATGACACACGTTTGGTCATTAAGGTATCCGACTACGTTCGGAACCGTGATTTTGCAAAAGCGCATAAATGGATAATTTTCATGATATTTAGTGTCACTTAGATTAGAATACCTTGTTTTAAAGGCATTTTGGCAAACAAATTTTTTAAATAAATATTTGGCAAAAATTAACTAGAATATTTTTTTTTCAAAATGTTCTCCTTTTGTGAAAAATGCTTCTATTATAATTATATTTAGCCTGCATATAGCTCAGACCTCTCTACAGAGGCTCAACTAGAACTTTGAAATATATAGCTTAAAAGTGGGTTTTTCCATATTTTACAACAGAAGGGAGCAATTTTAAGAAAAAACGATAATAATTTTTTCAATGGGTTGTAACTTTGAAAATAATGTGCATTTTTCAAAAATCATAGTTGAGCCTCTGTAAAGAGATCTGCGCTATATACAGGCAAAATATTATTATGATAGAAGCATTTTTCACAAAAGGAGAACATTTTAAAAAAAGGTTATTCTTTCATTTTTTGCCGAAATATTGTATTTAAATATTTTTTTTGTTGTCAAAAAGGCCTTAAAACAATTTTATACATGTGTTCTAATCTAAGTGACACTAAATATCATGAAAATTATCTATTTATTCTTTTTCAAAATCACGGTTCCGAACGTAGTTGGATACCTTAAAAGAATCACCGGAAAAGTTCTTGAAACAACCATTTTGACTGGAAAGTTTAAAGATGAAATCGTTCTGTTGCCAAAAAGACTTCAATTTCCAATTCGTCTGGCTCTTTCGTGATGACAATTAATAAATATCGAGACCAAACAATCTCCATTTGCGGCTTGACTTAGAAAATCCATGTTTTTCGCACGGGCAACTATATGTCGCATGCTCATGTCAAATCTATTTGTGTTAGCAAAAGACACGTTAATGAAAAATATTGTGCACCGATTAGTAAATTAAATTAAAATTATTTATTGTTGTAATTTAAAATATTTTTTTAAAAAAACATTAAAACTTGGCTAAAAATTAACGTTGTGTGTATTCATTAATAAAATTAAATCTTCATATTTTGTAACTGAACAACTTTTTGTAAGTAATTCATATATTATATTATACTCAAATAGGAAATGAATAGCATGCAAATTTTTAAAATATTTTGTTTTATACTTAATTTCACCTCTTCAAAATTATAAGCGAAGATTAATTTAACTGCATTTATATATATATATATAATAACTTAGAATAATATTAAACCAACACATTACAATAAAGCCAAAGCAACGCGTAGCCGGGTCAAGTGCTATTTATGTATCAAAATTACGTGTCACAGTGTTTGTCCGCGATGACCTTCAAAACTACTCAACCGATTTTAACATAATTTTGCGTATTGTGTGTCATTTCGTTCAACTTAAAATAAAGGATAGTTTTTGTCTCAATTTTTGACGTCATTATGTTTTTATTGTAGGAAATACGTAGAATCCGGGAAACGGGAAAATTAACAAAATGTCGGAATGCGTGCGTGCCTGCGAAAGCGGATTTTGTAGACATATGTGCATGAAAAGTCAATGCTTGGTGTATTTAGGGGAATAGAATCTGAATTTCAAATTGAATCCTCAAAATACTGGTAACTTTACTGGATAATGCCGGACGACAGTATTTTAGAAACACCCTGGCAGGAGCATACTTTAAAGGCCTTGGAGAGTGAAAACTTGCTCTCTGGTGTATTTTGAGACGGCCATTTGAATCTGATATCCAATATGAGAAATTGTCACAAATTTCCCGGGTAATTCGGGACGAGTTATTATCCCCGTGACGGGGGCTTCCTAAAAGTCTTGAAGTGGAAAAGTACTTTTTATCTTTTTTGTTATGGTAAAAAACAAAACGGGGAAATTGGTTATAAACCCAATGCCCTTTCCAGCACTAATTGAGCCAGGGGACCAAAAATCTTCCCTTGTTGGTGTTAGGGTTCAAAACGAGAATCTAAAATAGGTTTCAAAAACCCCCCATCCTAACAAATGGTTTCCCATTTTCATTTATTTTTTTTGTAATATTAAAATGGAAAAAAGATGGAGGTTTTCCCCGGAAACCTAAAAATTTTTAAAACCCTGGATTTTTGGTGAAAGCACGGGGGGGAAATTTCACCACGTGTCCGATTTTATTTTGTTATCCAGAAGCAAAAACCTTTACAGTTAAACGATTTTAGCCCCGAGGTGAAAAATTTTTTCCTAATGACTACCCTTATCCCAATTTTAAACCTAAATTTTTAAATTTGCGGTTAGATGGAAGGCTTGTTCGATTTTAATTTACAAATTTAACTTCGAATGTAATTTGAAGCGCTAAGGAGGAAATTAGCCCCCTTTTTTTTTGGAGGGGAAGGGGAGAATTAAACCGGTTTTTGGTGCCGGTAACTTTTATCGAAAAAAAGCCGAACGATGTAAAATGCGGGGGGCGGTGTCAGCTAGCAAACGGGGGACGGGGCTCCTGCCGTTTTAGACCCGACCGAATATTTATTTAATTCGAAATTTCCGTGTTAAAAAATCCACGGACAGTTTTTTAAACGAACCCTACCTTAAATTTTGAGTGTGAAAAAGTGCGCCCTGGTGTTTTTCGGGGGGAAAACAAGAATTTTAAATGGGACTTTAAAAACTCCAGAAAAGTGCCGGATATATTCCCGTTCCTTCAGGGGCAGCTTTTCAAAGGGAGTGCCAAACGGGTCTATGTGCTTCGGGATGGGGACGAGAATTGGGGTTCGGATTTTTAAACTCCCTTTAAATTTTTTTCCCGATATTGCCGGAATGAGATCAAAGCGCTTTGCATTCGAATTCCATGTCTGTATTTTTATTCCCTACAGCTACTAAACTTTCAGGCACAGCTTTACGAAAATACGACCGACTGAAAATTGCATTGGTAATTGCATCTACAGGCATTGTGCTGCCACAATGTCAAATGGTGTACAAATGATCATTCAACATTCCAGCTGCCATTAGACATTCATGAAGAAACCTGACGCAACGTGTAATGTTAAAAAAGAGCGAAATGGCTACGGTATTGCAAAGGAGTTCACTTATAATCTGCAATGAGTGTACTATGGCCCATAAACACTCACTTGAGACTTAACATAGAACTTTATAAGATTTAAACGGCAACAAGAAAATATTCATTGGTGCTGTCCTATTACTGTCTGGTGATTTCTGACAGATATTACAAGTCATTCCTCGCTCTGCTTTTGCTCACTAGATTAACGTAAGTTTAAAACAATATTTTTTATGGCGAAACGTTGAAACACTTCGATTGACCATAAACACGTGACTTCAATTGCAAGATGATCAATCGGCATAATTATTTCCTAACCAACTGCTGGATATTGGAAATAGTGATGTAAAACTGCATCAAAATACACAATGTATAAAATTGCCAGGGAATTTCATTACTGTTGTTCAGACAGAAAAGGAACTGACTGAGAGTGTCTTCCCAGATATGCTGTATAATTTCAAGGTAGATGACTGACTCTGTAATCCTGTTACTTAAGCAGAAAAAAATGTTGATGTTGACAAAATAAACTTCCAGTACAGAGTGCTGCCAGGTGATCTAATGCCTTTTAAACCAATGGAAACTATTGTTGATGGAAATAAAACTGTAATAAATTTCAATTCCCTGGATATATTAGGAATGCCACTCTCACAATTTTCGGTTGAAGATTGGTTTACTGATTATTCTGCTGCGTAACTTATATCCACCTAGATTATGTAACGGTACACGTCTGGTTATCAAAAGAATTACCGGGAATCTTCTTGAAGCAGCCATTTCGATAGTAAAGTTTTAAGAAGAAATCATCCTGTTGTCACGTATTCTACTAATACCGTCAGAATCTGCAATACCATTCAAAAGGCTTCAATTCCCAATTCGTTAGGCTTTCGCGATGACCATAAAAAAATCTCAAAGCCAAACAATGTCCATTTTGGATTTGGTCTTAGAAAATCTATGTTTATCGCATGGACACATACACGTTGCATGCTTACGTGTGGGTAAACCACCAAATCTATTTGCGTAAGCAAAAGACAAGTTACCAAAAAATATTTTGCACCCATTAGCGATCAATTATATGCAATTTTTATTTATTGTTTAATTCTAGTAATGATAAAAAATTTCTTAAAATTCAAAAATCAACGCTATTGACCCTCCATTAAAAATTAAATCTTAAATGTAATTTGATTTGTTTTAACAACTTGTTTATTCATGGACAAACTATCCCTCTATAAGAATGCATTAGTGGAAAACCACAAATCTATATTGCTTAATAAATTCAATTCCAAAAATATTTGAAAGCGTCAAGAAATTTTTATTAAATTGTATAGCTGAGAATAATAAAAACGTATATTAAAATCCCAAAACATCAACGCATTGACCTATTTAAAATTAAATCTTCATATATGTTTTACGTAACAACTGTAATTATTCACGATAAACTGAAACCAATCAAAGATAATAAAAATATAATTTTGCATATTGTTTAATTTCTACTTTAAAATTAGAATCGTTTTATCTCATTAATGGCTCATTTAGAATAATATTAAATAACGTGGAAAAGACAAAGCCAAGAGCGCATTCTCGGTGCTAGTTTTTATTACAAATGCACAGATGAATCGTATATTTTGGGGCGTGGAATCCGAATTTTGAATCGTTTCTCAATAATACCCGTAACTTTATCGGATAATGCCGGCGATGTATTTTTTAAACACATCGAAGGACCATGGGGCGCCTTCGCACATTTTATGGCCCAATGAAACCAAAGAAATTGCTGTATTTGGCGGAATCAATTTGATCGCCATCAATTACCCGTAACTTATCATAAGCCGAGATGATTTAAACAGAGCAGGGCACTTAAAATGCTGCATAATGTCGAATTACTCTAATGTCCACTTCCAGGGACTGAACTTGGAGGCTCATGAGTACCCGAAGTAGTCCCCGGATAAGTCTATGGACACTAACGAGAATCTGAAATCAGATTTCTGAAACTCTTGTAACTTTGCCGGATATCGCTGGAATTAGGTAAGATGGCTTTGCGTTCGAGTCCCGCATGCGGGATTTCATTCCCTCAAGCGGCTGAACTTAAACGCACTGGGGAACTGAAACTCAGTCGCGTGTGCGTTTCGGGACGGGAATGAGAATCTGAAATTTGGATTTAGTAGTTCTGGTAACTTCGTCGTATAATTCCGGACGACCGTACTATACGTAGACAGCGGAACGGGCCTAATCCACAAATGTAGGGATCCAAAAAGCGGGTCCCCGACGTATTTCAGGACTGCTGATCTGAATATTCGATCAATTCGAAAAATTCGCGTAACTACGCTAAATAATGCCAGACGGCCGTGGCAGAGGCTTGCCTTAAAATTCTTGGGGATGTGAAAATAGCTTTCTTGTGTTTTTCTGGGTAGGACACCTTTATCTTAGAAACTCTCATAACTTAGACGTATAATGCCAGACGACAGTGATGAGCTTTCCTCTTTTGGGGACTGAATTTGCAGGACACTGAAATTGGGTACTGAGTGCTTCTCGGGTTGGGGAACGAGAGAATCTGGATTCGGATTTTAGAAATTCCCGTAACTATGTTGGATATTGTTGGAATGATATCGAATGGTTTTGCGTTCGAATGTCGCGTCCGGATTTTCATTTCCTATAGCAGGGATGGCAAACAAGTGGCATGCATGCCATTGATGGTCCGCGACGCAATATTTGGGCACGCCACCAATCAAAAGATTTGCATTTTAGTTCAAAATAACTAAATGCTCTATGAAGTGTTGCAAACGCGAGTGATCGGTTGCAGAGTGGCAGGGTGTTCACTTGTTGTCTGGCATTAGTTATGTAGTGGACTGCAATTGCTTTAATGAAGCAAAGTTTATATTTGCATAGAATTGTCACTTTCGTTGACACAGCTGTATTTTAAAGTTGATTTGTGTTTATATTATTTTTAAGTGTTAGTTAACATGGCTAGTTCAACAAAAAAAAAGTTTTAGATAGTAAGTGTACCAGAGAATTGAAATTTGTGGACGAGAAACATAGCATGCTTAGTAAAGGAGACAAAGCTGTGTGTGTTTATGTTCTGGAAAAACGCCATGTTGAACATCGTCTTTTAAAACGACATTTTGAAACAAATCACAAAACCTTTTGTTAAAACAGTCAACCAGAGAAAAAAGAATTAATTTCTTAGAATCCGTTTAGCGCATTTTATTCCAATTCTCTCTCTCAGTATGCATTTTACTTTAAGTATAATATCTTACAATCCTAATATGAGTTATTTGTCCTCTCTAATCTATAAAAAAAAAAAAATCACGATAATGTTACTTTAATTTGAATTACACGTTGTGACGGGCTCACGCGTCTTTTCTTTAACATAACCTCTGGGTTCTTTGATGGCCAAGATTAATGGCAACTCTTTTCCAACCAAAATCCAAGAAGCGAAATGCGATTATGAAATGCAAATAAGATAGCTTTTAAAAGAGCAGAAGTTTCAGTAAGCAGTATGGCAATTTAGGGAAAGGTATGTTTGGAAGAGATACGAGTGTGAATTGACGACCTATCGTAAAGTTACCAGGATATCGAGCCATTGTTACTATTGCACGCGCGCACAGGTGTTTCTGTACAGTGATTGAATCTTAGCTTGAATTAAGGTAGGACTGATTATTTGATATTAAGACTTGTAATATTATCAGAATTGAGAGTAAGCGGATAATATAATTATTTAGGTAAAGTGGTCTAAATTACGCAATTCGGTTTAACTATCGCTGTGTGTTTGGTTCATTAGATTCTCACTTATATAAATTTATCTAAATTATTAGAGGTTTAAGTTATATTTTAATAAAGTCATATTAAGAATTTTAAAATGTCTATTCATTTTGAGAATTCCACACCTCTAATTCACGCTGACAATCAAAGATATGGTCACCAAAGAGCGACCATATCACAACTTATAACAAAAACATTTATTACTATACAGTGCAAAAATGTGTTTTTTCGTAGTAAATAAAGAATTTTGAGTTGTTAGTATTAAGTTTTATTATTTTCCCAATAATCGCAAGTCAAAATTATTTGACGGCACGTTTATACCTCATAAAACATTTCTTTAGAAAAAATGGCACGTTGATCCATAAAGGTTCGCCACTGCTGCCCTATAGCAACTAAACTTGCAAGCGAAGCCTTGCAAAAATGCGATCGCAACAGAAAACTGCAGTTGAAATTTCATCTTGAGCTATTGTTGCCACTTTGTTAGCAGGTGAACAAACTGCACATTCAGCATTCAAGCTGCCATTAGACATTCATAAGAAACCAGACGCAATTTGTAATATAAAAAGAAGCAGGTTGGCTACGGTATTTCAAAGGAGTCCAGCCATAAGCAGGATAAATGTAACATGCCCGCTAAATACTCCCTCAAAGCAATACATAGAATTTTACAAGATTTAAAGTGTAACGAAAAAATATTCGGTGTTGCTATCGTACTACTGTCTGGTGGTTTCTGACAGACATTGCCAGTCATTCCTTGCTCTACTTTTGCTCACGAGATTAAAGCATGTTTAAAACAATTGTTTTTATGGCGAAATGTCAAAAAGCTTCGATTGACCATAAACATGTGAGTACAAATGAAAGATGATAAATCGGCCCAAATATTTTTCAACCAACTGCTGATATTGGAAATGAAGTAGAACTGCATCCCAATACACAATGTATCAAATTGCCAGACAATTTTTGCACTGTTGTTCAGACAAATAATGAACCTATTGAGAGTGTCTTCCTGTATATACTGAATAACTATCTATATAATTATTGGCTCTGTAATCGTGTTACTTAGGCAGAAAACATGTTATTGTTGACTTAATAAACTTCCAGATAAAGAGTTGTTGCCAGGTGATCTACTGCATTTTAAAACAATTGACACTATTGTTGATGTGAACGAAACCCTAAATTTTCCAACTCAGTTTTGAATTCTCTAGATTTATCAGGAGTGCCACCACATGAGCAAATACATGTTGCATCCTAACGTGTGGGGAAACAGTCGAATATATTTGAATTATAAAAAGACAGGTTACCGAGAAATATTGTGCACCGTATAGCTATTAATTATACTGAAAATATTTTTTGTTATTATTTAAAATGGTAAAAATAATATTAAAAAATGCTAAAAATCACCGTTACTCATCTCATTTGTGAAATTAAATCTTCATTTGCGTTGTTACTTAACAACTTCATAAGTAATTCATGCATTATACTATAATCAAATAGGAGGGAAATAAAATGCAAAATGAAAAACATTATGTTTTTTATGCTTAATTTCAATTTTTAAAAATTGTAAGCAAAAATTAATTTGACTGGATTGAATAGCTTGGAATAATATTAAATGAACGTATTACAACAAAGCCACAGCAAAGCGTGGGCCGGGTCAGCTAGTATATATATTAACTGCTGTTTATAAAAAAATGCAACACCATGAAGGAATCATCAGAATTAAATGAAATTTAACGCACAAACGACTTAGAACAAATAAATGACAAAATTTTCAAAAACAATATTAGGTGTCCGAAATCAGTATATGGTGTAGCCAGCACGCACTGCAATAAGTGCTGCTATACGACGTGGCATGGAGTCAAACAGATTTTGAATGTCTGCTTGTAGAAGAGAATTCCATGTTACTTTTATGCACAGCAAAAGTTCGTCTTATGAATCTGCAGGACGAGCGATACGCCGACCAATCAAATCTCACACGTGCTCAATAGGCGACATATCCGGTGAATAAGCACGCCAAGGAAGAAGTTGCAAGTGTTGGGCTGAACAGAAGTCTCAAACTGCCTGAAGGAAGCTGTACGGTCATTCACCGCCATGCGGAGCAAGTGTCGAAGATCGTCGCGCGCTGACGTAACCTTCCATCGTCCATTACCAGTTTTTCGAGTTGTTCGGTGCTCGTTGGTCCACTGCTTCCAAACTGGCATCAATGTAGGACTGTTCCGCTGCACACGAGCTCCTATTGTACGATAGGAAAATCCTCCTTCTCGAAAGCTGATAATCTCCTCCCCGGTTCAAACTCTAAGTTGTTAGAATTTCTCCTTATTTCGTCGTTGGAGGCATACTTAGGTCTCACTAAACGTTCATCCCGCTACAGCCCTCTATTTATATGCTTTCAACATCAGTTCAGAGGGCGCTGCACACGCCATGCGTACATGGTGGCTCTGAAACTTTGCTATTTTACCAACATCCTAGAATTGATATTTGCTGCAAAGTTCATTTAATTCTTATGATTCCTTCATGATGTTGAATTTTTTACAAACAGCAGTGTATTAGTTTGTGATCCAAGTGTCACCTTCCATGTATTATATTTTGTAACTGGGATATGTTCTTGCTTTTTTTCACACAGTGTCGATGTCTAGGTCAATTGCAATTAAATGGAATCACATTACATATTCTGAGTTTAATTAATTTTTATGCTTTGTTTTTGTAGCTACTTACGTTGAAAAATATATTTCGCCTAAACACAATGTTCTGAATGGCATTAAAATGTTTAAAGCTGTTTGAAAAATCCCGTGTACTTTGCATGAATTTGTAACCTAAAATTTAGAAGCCGTTATCACTTAAATTTAGATTTTAACATCGAATTTATTGATATGTTGATATGAGTTGTTCCCTGTCTTTCGTTATAGTTGTCTTTTAAACAAATGCAAAAAGGTGCATTTTGCATGAGAAAACTATTTAGTTTTGCAAGACTTTGAACTAATTAACGAGTTTAAAATTATCTTGTGGAACCCGAGATGGTAAACAATAGAATATTAGCAATCTAGTAGGAGGTGTGTTTTTAAATATAAAATGTGTTTTTTAATATTATTTTACTATATTATAATAAAAGTTTCAAAAGTGTTGTAAAATAAAGTTATTGTTTATAAATAAAATTTTGAATTTTAATGAATGAGGGGGAGAGCTTTAGATACTCGAAACTATATAAACTTCATAGGAAACGTGAATCCATTTTGCATACATATTTATTTTCTTACGATTTTTTTTATTGTGACTCATGGAACCCCTGGGAATGCCTTGTGGAACCCCAGGGTTCCGTGGAACACAGTTTGAAGACCACTGGTTTAGAGAATTTAAATTCAAATTTACCTGTTGAAGACAGATTTTAACGTAACTTTATACTTAACAACTGACATTTTTTTTGTAGGAAATAAAACGTTAAGCAGTTAATTTATAAAACATTAACGTATAAGTTACAAGTATCCCCATAATGCCGAAAAGAAAATTTCTTCTTATGGGTGTAATTTTCCATGCCGTCAGTGTTATTTCCTTTTCAGCCAACATAATGAATCTATGGTGGTTAAAGTTCGATCTACCTTTGGCTTCAGGCATGGTTAAAGCCATGGCACTCACTTCACTTGAAGCCTCTGCAACCGATGACGCTGACACCATCATAATTATGAGTAAAGTGAAACTAGTGAAAAAGTTATAATACGTTAAATAGGCTATATTTAACACGCTGGCTTCTAGAACCACTTGCAATGTGAAATACAAATCCCATGAATTGTAGACGAGCGTTGTAAATACAAGAAATCCAACTGTATTGTCAAACTTTTTGACAGCAGATTTGATTGCAGAGTAGTCACGTAAAAGGTTTTCATAGTTAAATGATTTTTTCATTAATAACGAGGTGGCAAATTTTTTTATAATGCACTTTGTGTCATAGCAGACAGCAGTATAATAAAAACCGAAAACCGTCATCGGCAGATACAAAAATGTGACAAAATATATTTCGCAAATTACTGATACTATATTATGATATGTATTTTCCGGTAAGGAATATCCAAAAATTTGATAAGCCATAGTTTGATACATATCTCCCGTGAGTAACCTATAAGTGAAGAGAGCAATTTCTAATGATATTCTTATAATAATAAGCACTTTTAACCATAAAATGGTATCCGAATTTTTTGCGCTTTTAAAGCTTCTTAAAATCTTTAGTATTTTCTTCATGTTCCTGATTTCCTTAACAAGAGTACAACGGTAAGTGATCTCAATGGCGGCTATGGATACCATGTATAGCGAGAGAAGGACATTCGGTATATCGACGGCTACATTCAATACTATTATAAAATTTAAGACGACTATCATGACATTGAATGAAACAAGAAATACGAAGGAACATCTTTTATATCTGTTTGCATCAGAAGTAGATTTCAAAGGATAAATTCCAGAAAGGCGGAATAAAAAGAATATCCATTTGTATATAGGGATGGTATTCAGACACTCCATTACACTCTCCTTATCAAACTAAATGTAGAGGATATATAAAGATCCAACACAAAATTGATTTGAAGTATTTGCAGGTTGCTCTAAAGTTTGTAAAAGGTTACCTTGCATCGATTTCCAATATAGAAATAAATTTTGTTTTGATTGAAGCTGAAATAGAATAATGAAATGCATGATTCAATCAAAAATTCTAATTACTTTTAATCAATTGAAAACGATTTTAAAGCTTTTCAAGATGGATTTTTTTTTCCTGTAGATCATTTATTTTTCTCTAGCATATTGTTATCATTTTCTCTTTTATAATTTTGTTTGTATTAATACATTTTAGATTTTTCGCTTATACAAATGTGGATTTATATTAGTGGCTTATAAATATTTTAATTTATTAAAGGTTTTTATGTCGATAATAGAAATATTTTATTTGTCTTATCCGGAAAAAGAATTTAAGACGAAACATATATGAATAAAGCAATTCATTTTTCCGCAACTGTATATATTTTATACTTTTTTCTGAAAGTTTTACACTACATTTTGGAATTTAGAAAGTGTTTGTTTGGAAATTGTTTTGTGTTATTGACTCAATTTGTTACATCCTTATGATTTAAAATCCCCTTTTTTTCAGAGAATAGAAATTTTAAAAAAATATATTTTCTAGTTAAAATAATATTAAATGTTTTATACGAGTCAAAAATAAAGTCCGTGGGAGATTTCTAACAGGATGTCTATTTTTACCAATATTGTATTATGAAATCAGATAAAATTTTGATTCATTTGAAATTAATACATTTTTTTTTTTTTTTTTTAACCCCAGGAACTTTCCGACAGTAAAGAGACATGCTGTTTGGCAAATGAGAAGAAAACTATAGTTCTTATGCTAACAAAAGCATTTATTTGGAACATTATTGCTATTGAATTATCCTCTTCAAATAATGTTTACTCCGAAATGCGATGAAAAATTGAATGAGAGGGAGAAAAGGAATGTATATGTTACCGTTAAAGTGTATAATACTCAGTTATTTAATAGAATAAATAAGTATTTCATTAAATAACTAGATATTTCATGAAATAACTATGTATTTCATGAAGTAAGAAAAGTCAGTTAAAGTATTCAATCGATGCAAATGTTCATACTTTACCTAGTTATTCTGTGAAATAACTAGCTATTTTATTAATTAACTAATGATACGATTGAAGGAAAAATAAACATTTTAAAAGTTATTTTATTAATTAATTTATCACAATTAGCTAAAATCTCTCGAAAAATCTATTTTATTGTTATAGCGGATGATTAATTGATAAATAATAAGGAAAAGCAGATGATATAATTTATAACTGCACATATTGCTAACATTAGTTAAACAGAAAGGGGAGAAAGGAATATGTTGCAGATATAGTTATATTTAAATATTATAATAAAAAAATGCATGCTGGGAAAAAACTATTGTTTCATAGAAACACTGTGAGAAAACTTTTTCAAACAAAAATGTATAAGAGAATATTAGTTTAAATTTTATGAAATAGCTTTATTTTACTTTTCATTATTTATTAGAGCAAGGATTGCTGTGATGATACTTTGGATTGTACTCTTATAATTTTTGGAAACAAGCACACTTTTCATTAGTGCTCATTTTTTTTAAAATGAACCCTTTTTAAATCTTTGTCCAGTGCCGCAACTTTGAGCTGCTACATCAGATCGAAGCTTTGTGTTGACGTTCGGAATTTTCAACGGAAATTAATTCTCCATCATGTATACTGAACTGAGATCTAGAGTACAATTGTTTTCATCTCTTGTTCCTAATCGGAAAAATCCTTCCCTAAAACAATAAGTGGTTCAAAACTGATTAAAAGCAGCTATAACTGACTCGAAGAACTTTTGAGTGCTGTATTTCATACTTTAATGATCAAGTAATCGTTATTTTCTATAGAATACTTAATTAAACAGTAGAATTCAATAATTTTATATACTTCTACTGGCTTGTCTAGTTATTTAATAAAATACCTGGTTATATTCCATGAATAAATGGATTTCATACTTAAACAGTAACATATATATACAGAAGTTAAATTTCCGCATATTTTGTAACACATAACTTGCACAAAAATCAAATGCTATTAAATTTCTTAGATTTATCAATGGTTTTTTACACGGCTGTAGAAATGTTCTATCGCCAAGGTCTATTCTCTCTAATTCGGGTTTTTTTCCTGTCCAGCCAAATGGACTAAATTCATGTGACTTCATAATCACACGATAATTGATCTACGTGTTTTCGGCCAATCAGTTCATAAATTAATGCGACGTTATAATTATATCATAAATATAATGACGCGTTTACAGCCAATTCATGTGCTTCACTGTTGCCAACTTTTGCTTTTTGCAGGAACTTTCTTTCAGAAAATACATATTTGTCAACGATATAATAATGCAGATAGTTAAGCAAAATGCTCTTAATTTAAAAGTATTCGTATAATGTATTTTTTTTAATTTTGAAAACTGTTTGAAGAATTTTTTACACGTGAACTCTTTACCCAATCATCAAAT
The DNA here is from genome assembly GCA_019973955.1 of Trichonephila inaurata madagascariensis. Classification (NCBI taxonomy): domain Eukaryota; kingdom Metazoa; phylum Arthropoda; class Arachnida; order Araneae; family Nephilidae; genus Trichonephila; species Trichonephila inaurata. The sequence goes on along the minus strand of BMAV01010701.1, from coordinate 525 downwards.
TTTAAACGTTATTTTAACTTTACAAGTTCAACAACTAGTATGTAAATTTTTAAACAATGGGAAACACGTGATTGCCGTTATCATGTGATCATCGTGAATTTAGTCCATTGGCTCTTTAAGCAAGAACAACGCCGCAAAACAGGTAAATGTCATAACCAAACAATGTATTAATTGTCAGTAATATGGATGGTTATACATAAGGGTAAATGTTAACTTTGAACTTTCCGCAAATTTAAAACTTTTATTGAATTAGTGCTAAAAGGAAATTATATTAATTTTTACAGAAATCTCTGCATAAATAATATGTAAAGGGTTACTTTTTTTTTTAAGGTGGACCTGATAGCAGTAGTTTGCTTAATTTGTATTTATGTTTTCTTAAGAAAAAAAACTATATTATTGATTACTTTTATATTTTTTGGTACATTGATAATTTAATTCTTTAGGGTAAAAATAATGAGTATATTTCTAAAATCCCTTTTCCTCCTGGGTTATCTGTAAAATAAACAAAGAAAAAAAATTTGTACA
>BMAV01010700.1:0-157693 GCA_019973955.1 Trichonephila inaurata madagascariensis | reverse complement strand
TAAAAAAAGTAAAAAAAAAAAATTCAATTCCTACTTAGATCAACAAAGAAAATTTTATTTTAGCCACTTTTTATTAAATAGTTACAATTAATATATAATATGAATATACATATCACAGAATCACAACATTAAGTGGTAATTCATTTTTATTCATTATCATTAAAGTATCGTATTGTCATGCAAAACAATCGTGTCTATAAAATTTCAGTTCAAATGAATGCCTTAAAACGTGAGAAAAAAAAAACCTTTTGAAGTTTTGACACAAGTCGCCAAAAATGATGCCAACGTGGATGTATTTGTGATTCTTTAAATAATTAGTTTTAGTCAATTAATTTTTATTAATTATAATTAAATTATTGTATTGTCATCCAAAATAATCATGTATATAAAATTTCAGCTCAATTGAGCGCTTTAAAATGTATTTTATTAACGATTGAAAATTCCACCAAGATAAATAAATAAATAAATATATAAGAGTATGAGCTAATAGAGTAGGAATTGAAAAATAAGATCGCAATTTACGGATGCGCGTTATACGCCGGGTATAAAAATGATATCATTAAAAATAAAATAAAAAAAAGAGATGAGCATAGAAAAAACATCGACCTATACATAGATTGAAATACCGTTTATTTGAAAGAAATAACATTCCTTATGAACTTAAAAGAGAGAGAGAGAGAGAGGATTGTAGTTTTAGAAATATACTATTTTTATCTAAAGCTTGTGGAATATTGCCTGCAGTAAACATAAGAACATTGCACACCTACATTTCAGGTTTCTTCGTAAAACAGGAGATACGGCAAATATACCTACAAATTAAAAATTACAGCTGAAAAGTATAGGTGAGCGTAATATGGCAGCGCAGGATTTTACGGTACTTAAATACCATCTCGCTTTCTTGTTCACTTTTTTTTTTTTGCTGCAGCTAATAAATATTCATTAAAAATTTCTATTCTGAAATTCTAAATTTATTGATGAGTCAACATTTGAATAAAAGCTTCTAGTTACTGTTCTATATACCAGAAACTAAGTTATGAGAATATATAACGAATCTACGGTGATACATTTATAAGGGGAACACAAATTTTAGATCTTAGTTATTTTTTTGTAGAAGCTTGTTTCTATTTTGGTTAATACCATTTGCAGTTATAAGAATATATCCGAATCATTTCCTATAGTGTAATCTATTAAATATATTTCTGTACGATTATTTTTTTTATTTTAAAATATTTACTGTTTGTAAATGTACTACTATCCGAAGCATTACTTAAGAACCCACACGACAAACGTCAATCGAGTCTCATATTGTCTTGTACCGGCCTGGTATTTTAATATTCTCTCCGGTACTAAATATCCGTCCTCTCCCGCAAGTCGTAAGTAATATAAGAAGAAATAGAAGCACTTGCCGACTGGCCCGAACAGGGATTCCATTTCGTCTCAGTAGTCTAAAGCAGTGATCCGCAACCCCCGGTCCGTGGTTCAAATGGTGCCGGGCCGCCTAAAGAACATTAAACTATTACCATTTTATTTGAAGTGGTGCAGTTCTCTCGGATTTGCGTAACTTTTCACGGAAATCACTTTATATTCCATGTTAAATCACTTTTATTCATTTTTGGTGTAACTATCTTTTATTCTGAAGGCATATTTAAATGTAACTAAATTAAAATTGTAAAATCAAATCAATCTCTAAAATATAAACAATCAACGTCCCATTCTCAGCGGGCCGCGGTAAGATGATCAAACGTTGACCGGTCCGCAGCGACAAAAAGGTTGCGGAGCACTGGTCTAAAGTGGACGTCTCCGTACTTGAAGGTGGGCAGTTCAAATCACCTTGCCCCCAAAGCAACAATCAAGGTCATCATGGATGATCTGCCACAATCTTGTCGCCGAAAGTACAATTGTTAAATTCTGTGTTACCTGCTATATGAATGATTTTCAAATCTAATTATTTCGATCTGTGATGTAAGGATTCTTTCTGCAGCATTTTAAAAATTTCAGCAAAATTTCGATCTGTGATATAAGGATTCTTTCTGTAGCATTTTAAAAATTTCAGCAAACAACTATGCTCTTTCATTTTTAACGCGTACTTGAAATTAAAGTAGTCATATCACGCACATTAATGCAGCGCCAGCATTAATAATAATAATAATAATAATAAAAACCTGTGACTTCGAAAAATAAGTACTTAACTTACAGTAATTCTAAAAAACGTTTAAAATTAAAAATAAAAAGTGTGTGTACTTATGACCACACGATAGAAGTGATAACTTCAAATTTTGTAATGTTATTTCAGGGTTTAGTTAGGCGAATAAAAAACAAGAAGATGTGTTAGTATTATCCTATAAAATTATTTATTCATATGCCTGTACTCATAAAGTAATATTTTGGAGCAAAATATACAATCATATTTGGGAATTAACTGTATTCTAAGAAGGAAACAATAGGTTTATGGTAGCAAATAGGTTATAAATCCTTTAGATTCAAAATTTTACTTAAATATCTATAAAAAAAAAACTCCGTTAAGCGTTGTTCTGTACTTCCTCGTGCTTCATTTGGATCATTTGATATAATTAAATTGAATGCTGATTTTTAAAAATCAACTAAAGGTTTTGATTTGTCTTTTGAAAACTCTACTTTAATATTTCCACTTAAAATAAATCATAGGTAATTTGTTCAGAAGACCCGATCCGGCTTTGTGAATTTTGGTTGTAATTTAACAATGTTTGATTTTATCCATGAATTAATTTAAGCAAAGGGATAGATAGTGTGACAGGTAGTTGATTGGGAAAAAGGAATCTAGGTCAAAACCTTTAGAAAGGGATTTAATCAGAAGATTTATATCACATAATCTCTAGCTTATACTAGCTCTTTTTTCATTGTAAGGCAGTTTTGTACAAATATATCCGGTGCTGCTGCAAGGTAATTCTTCTTAATTATATTTTGTTTTCTTGTATTTAAAATATTTGATGTAACTTTTCTTAAAACCTTTATACTCAATTTTGTTATTTTAAATTTTTAATTGTTTTAATTTTCTTTTTAGTCTCAAAGTATATTTAAGTAATGTTATTAATAGAACTATTTGTTCATTACTATTCCGATTCGCTTACAAAAATAGATTTTTATTCTTAAGATCACTGCAATATTCCTAATGATAATAATACTATTTACTTAGTTCTATAAAAATTTGTCTTTTTTCTACATTTTATGTTTAATTTTAGTGTAGGATTTATTTTTCTCTCTAAGCCTATTTTTTAAAAATATTACGTTTCATTTTCATGCTTCAACTAGGATTAGAAGAATCCCGCATTCATTCCCCTAGAAAAGGGGTGTCCAACTCGCGGCCCGCCTTGAATAATTTTGCAGCCCCGATATTTTTTACAACTTTACAAAATTCGATTATTTTGTACAATATTTTTTGTTTAAAAAGTGTTGTGTGTTTTTGTAAAAAATAAATCCCATAACTGTTATTATTTTATCACGCTGCTTCTGTCACTGCGAATCTTTTTTTTTTTCCTAAATTGAAATTTATCAAACATAAATTGTGCTCAAACTTAACGCACGAAAATCAGGAATATCAATTACGATACGCAAATACACATGCATTGAGATTGACTTGCAAAAACTAAGTGAAAGAGTTGAGAAACAGATATCTCACTCTAATTAAATAAATTAAACATTATTTGACTATTGTATTATTATTATTATACTATGCTATTATGTTTGTATACATGAAAAAAATTAAAACAATATAATAATATCTAAACTTCTGTTTTAAACTTTTATTCCAACAAATGTTTGCAATGGATCCAAATCTAATATAAAGATATATATTTTTATATGCGGCCCGCGGGATTGTAAAGTTTTTCCGAAGTGGCCCGCGAGGTCATTTGGGTTGGCCACCCCTGCCCTAGAAAGAAGTGAGGGGGATCCCCACTTAGGTCAAAGATAGGAACTTTACTTTTATTGGTGGGGGGACAAACTACGGGTTTCAGAGTGGCGGGGAAACGTCCCTTCTTTCCTTTTTAGGGGTGTGTATGTCCGACTGAAGCCGAAAAAAGCCGAATAAGCGTTACATTCCCGAGCGTGACGTCCATTCAAGTTCACTTTCAAGCAAATCGCGCCAATAGAAGTTATCACTTCAAAAATTTCATAAACTGAATGTCAGTCAAAAGTTTCGTAATAAAATAGAAAAAAAATAATGAAACAAATTAAAGGAGGTAAAAAATTAACATTTATATTCTTGATAATAGCAAAATGTTTTAGTGTATTTTCCTCTCTTGCGAGCGGCAAAAGAAAAAAAAGAAGGGAAAAAAAACCCCTCTAAATTTATCAAAAATAATTTAACTATTACGAGATAAAAACGGTTATCTCAGACTTATTTTGTAAATCTGTTGCAATTTTATTTTTTTTTGTATTCCCTTTTATATAAAAATAATCAATCAATTTCGCATAAAATGAAAGATTAAAAAAATTTGACTTTCAAAGAAATAAATTTTATTTAATCCATTTAAACCTTTGCGATAAATTTCATTTAAAAAGCCCTTTTTTCCCCTACATAGACATACAGGAAAATTAACAACACTGCGCAACAAAAAGAATGATTTTTCAGCACAACAGAAAAGGATTTCAGCTAATGATACACCTTTTATCGGATCAATATTTCACAAAACAAAAATTTCATGTTAAAACTTTTTTTCTAAAACGACATTAAAATTTCTTTCGTTCAAATATCATATATCACGTTTTATGAAAAAAAAAAGTGTCCAAAATTGAATTTTTTGAATTACCACTTACATTTTGTAAGAAATGCTCAAACATCTATCTATGAACCTCATTTTGGGTGCAAAGAAGTTATGCAAAATTTGTATAAATGTAAACAACAAACATATGAATCAAAAAGTAGCACACTCAATATTTGAACATGAGGCATGTAGTTTGTTCATGCACCTGTAATCAAACTGCACCTGTTGCTGCTTGCTTCGCTCAGACACCTACAGTTATGATTTGGAAATAAGTCTTTGAACTACTGAATATTTCGCTTATATACTTTTTATATTTCGCTCCATTGAAATAGACACGTGTCATTTATTAATTTTGCTTCAGATTTACAAATGTCATACGCCATCTGCAACTTTATATAGATGAAGCATTTCTAACCCAGATATACTACAAATTTTTATTTATATTCATTTAACATATTTTAGTGCTCCATTAAACTTTTCAGATTTTGAAAGAAAAATCATCGAAAAAAAAATAATATAATTGTGTTCTTACGTTTTATATATTCTCTCCCTAATATTCAGTTATAAAAGATGCAACAAAGAGCAGCAACTCTTAAACTTTCGATCGCTGCGGCCCCTTTATGTATCAGCCTAACATCGCGAACCCCCCATGAGTTTGAGAACTCCCTTCCAGATTCCCAAAATAGGGCTGAGCGATTTAAATACAATCTTCATCGTATAGGCGGGTTATGGATTTAGTTCTTAATTTTTGCATGTATGTTTCTGCTATTTTTTGAAAATATTAAGATAAAAAAAACTGAAAAAGCAATAAAAACACTGAATTATTGTTCTAGATCGAAATACATTTTCTAGTAGAATTTTCTCATGGGGCAATTTATTGATCTAGTTTAGGGTGACAGGTCTTTCAATTTTTCCATGAGGACTTTCGGATTCTGTAAAAGACAGAAATCTTAACATTTAATGAAAGATATTAGCGGACCCCCTGAAAAGGCACTGGAAACCCCCGAGTGTCCACGAACCCTGGTTTAAGAGTCATTGTTATAGAGAATGTTTTGCTAATCACCTATCTAGCTAACCTCCTTTCGTAAACTAGATTTTATCATTCACTCAAATGTTCCTTTTTCTTAAATTTCAATAAATAGTAACAAACTAAAACACAGTGAAGTCATTACAAATTCAATGTGCGTTTGGTGCTTTTGATACAATATTTGAAAACTGGTTAAAGAAATGAAATATATCAAATCCATGTTAATAATGGATAAGTAATACAGCGTGCGCCTTACCTGAGTTTTGGAAATAGGATAACAGTGTGCGCACACGGGTTGAAAGCATCTATGGTTTTAGAAAGGGTGATTTCCCGGATTTTTTTCCGCTATTTCAACATTTTTTTTCTACAATTAATATATTTATGGATAGAAGAATTTTATAATTAAATTTAAAGTGATTATAAATTTAGAAAGGCGCAAGAAAAACCAAGAATTTGTGTAAATGAGAAGTGAAAGTGTTTCATGTTTGTGAAATAAAAAGAACTGCAACAATAAGTTTTGAGAGCTCAAATGATATATATATATATATATATATCCACCTTATCGGGACATCTACTCATGCACCTCAGCGCCCAGTGGTCACGTATACTGGAATGGGCACAGTAGGCCTGGCCCTCATGAGCTGATGCGCCACTGAGTTTGAGTTAATATACAGTGGACCACAAAAGTGTTCGTACACTTGCAATTTCTTATAAAATTTAATGTTTTCGATTAATAAAAATTAATATATCGCACAATTGTAATTTTTTTATGATATCCACAACTTGTTCTTAATGGAATGAAATAATTAATTTTTTTAAAAATAGTATAACTATTATTTTTAAAAATTAATAATCAAAAAGCTACTAAAAAATTACGCCACAAAAGTCTTCGTACACTTAATAAAAATCTCAACATAGCTTTAAATATTGTATTTTTTTTAATTCAGTACTAAAATGGGATTTTTTTTGGAAAACCTAAAAAAAACTTTTAAACGTCTTGGTATAGATTTAATCAGTTTTTTGTAATTTCTGTATCGATTTTCCACCATGCTTCTGGGATAATTGTTTTTACTTCCCATTATGCGTTTACATATCATGTTTTCTTCTTTTCTTAAACCATCTCTCCAGTTATGCTCAATAGGGCTAAATAAAATGATTGAGGAGGTGTTTTAAGAATTTGGGGACAGTTATAGAGGCACCAGCGGCCTACATCGAAACAGGCGTTTGGGGTCATTATCCTTTTAAAAAAATAAAGTCTTCCTAATATAAAAATTTTTGGGGGGAAATTTATTTGATATTTCTTTTAAAATATTTAAATAGAGTTTTTGGGATTACAATATTTTTTAAAAGATAAAAATTTCCTTTTTTTTTTAAGGCCGATTTACAGCCCCATGTAAGAACACCTCCACCTTCATGCTTAAGCATGGAGGTGGAGGGGTTTTTGTTCTACATAAATTCATGAAATTAAATTCCTCATTTTTTCATTTACCAACTATTATACACCCATCGGAACCAAAAATGTTGAATTTTTTATCATCCCAATCAATTTGATATCAATGTTGAATTTTCTGAAACTTAATCCCAAGAATCTAGTTGGATCAGTGAACCATGGAGGTGGAAGTATTCTTACGTAGGGGTGTAAACGGTTGGTTTTTTAAATTTGGTTTTTTTAAATATTGTGAATCATGAGCTCTATTTAAAATTTTAAAAAAAATTTTTAAAAACCCCCCAAAATTTGGGATATTGGTGATATTTATTTTTGATATTGGATTTTAATTTTTAACAGGATAATGACCCCGCACACGTTCAAAGTAGAAAAGGTTTTCCCCTATAACTGTCCCAAATTCAAAACACCTCCTAAAATCCTTTTTTTAACCTGTAGAACATATTTGGTGAGAATTTGATTAAAAAAAAAAAAACATGACTTATAAACACATAATGTGAAGTAAAACAATACCAAGGAAAAAGGGGAAAACGATGTAAAAAAAAAAAACTCATTAAATCTATACCAAGCTTTAAAAGTTGTTGTGACACAAAAAAGATATCCTTTTGTACTAAATTAAAAAAAAAGAAATACAATATTTAAACTAAGTTGAATTTTTGAAAAGGTTACAAAGTTTTTTTGGACATTTTAGTAGGATTATTAAAAAAATAATATTTTAATATTTTTAAAAATTTATTACGTCTTTTCATTGCAAGGTTGATATCATAAAAAACTTTTTAAAAATATTTTTTATTAGTAAAAAATTTTTTGGGGGAAAGAAGTGTAGAACATTTTTGGGTCCTCTGTATATATATATATATATAATTAGACCTCTATTTAACGAAGTGTCGCTAAATCCTGAGAAAAAGGTTTACTATGTTGAAAATTTGTTAAATAGAGATTTATTTTCAATATGTATTACGTTCTTGGTTCCAGGAAATTGTTCGTAAAAAAGAGGTTCGTAAAATGGAGGTCCGACTGTATTTGATTATTTACTTGAATTTTTCTTTTTCTTTTTAGCAGGTCGGGAACAAAATTTCAAATGAATAGGATACATTGTGTGACTCTGAGACAAACAATAGTTTTATCATAATTGACATAAGAATCTGCGTGATTTGACCTCAGCTTCGTTCGATCCCTTTTTTATAATCATGCATGCATATAAATAATGCATCAAATGACTGGCTAAATACCTCGAATATTTTGGGTTTTATATCAGCTTATTAAATACTTTAAAAAGTGAAATTCTGAAATAAAAGCAAACTATATTTTATAACAGAAGTTCGATGTCAACGAAAATTTCTACAGAGAAATTGTTGCGTATTTTCCGGCTAGATCTCTGCAAGAACACGTTCGATGATGAAAAAAGAGAAAATATATATATTGCATCTACGAGAGCAATGCTAAACTTTGTTTTAATAGTTCTAAGAAAAATTAAGTATGATCAAGTTTCTTCCTCCATATAAATTAGGAGATGAAACCTGTTCCTCGCGTACTTGTAAAGGTTGCAAATAGTTTCTTTAAACATTTTATAAAGTAAATTTTCTAAGTAAATTTATGTAAAAATTATTAAGGATTTCTAAATTTAGTAACATACAGATTAACACATTATATGAAAAAAAAATCAAAATGAAAGAAATATATATATATTTAGGTAAAAGATTTAGGAGAAGATCCATATAATGCACTGTTCACTGGTTATAATGAATATGATTGTTCTGTGTGATGGAGTTGAGGAGTATCGACCCTTCTCCACGTGTCACGCTTGCCGTAGAGGAAAACGAGACGATATGCACGTAAAAAATTCGTTCTCGGGTGAAAAGGTAATCTTCCTGGTGCCAATGTCTGTGACTTCAGTAAATCTTTAGTGATCCCAAACTTGTCCAGCAAGTCCAACTCGCCCTTTCTCGACCGCATTTTTATTCTTTGTTTATTCAAAAGAAGATTATTTTATAAACCACACTTGCTTTGTCTGAACAATAGAAAGCGAGATAGAGGAACTCTACTTTTATCCCCGAATTGCCCTTGAAAAAAATAAATTAATATTCATCTTAGAATTCGGCGGGAATTTTAGTCGAATTCATATTCAGAGCATATATAATTTTTTCGAATAAAATTTTATCATACAATTATCTCCGTAAAGTTTTTTAAAAATTTCTGCGCATATGCAATTTTTTTTCAGCATTCAATATACGAATTTTGTAAAATTTTGCAGTGTTCAGTTTTTAAAGCTATGAAAAATCCTTGACAACGAGATCATAAAAATTAATATAGTATTTTAATTAAGTAATGGTACTTGAAATGTATTCGAATACTATCACAGACATTTTGTACTTAAATCTTAAATAGTAGAAATCTTTCACACACAAAAATTCAAAACGAAGCTTAATGAAGAAATGATTTCAGAATTTAGATCTAAACAGCAAAAATAGATTCATGGTAAACGAAAAATCTGTTCGTGCAATTATCAGCTAAAATTATTGCAAAATTTAGAGTATAATTTGGCAGATCGTATACATGTTGCTAATAAAGACGAAGAAAATGCCACTATATAATAGCTATTCGTGATGTTTTCGTTTAAATGAATATTTTTGCAGTTACTCTAATTTCTTGAACCACACTCCAAATTTGTGAATTTTTAGAACAAAATTCATTGCAAAAAAACTTTAAAATATTCTAATTTTTTAATGTTAAGCTCATCTACAAAATATAAAATATCATATTACTTAATAAATTCTCAGGCATTTATTTTTACCGAAATAATCGTAATCTTAAACTACTTTGTTCTTTATTGGTAATAATTCTAATATTTTGATTTGAAGCAATATATTTGTAATATTTTTACAGTGCATTTTTAATTTAATATTAATTTGGAACTTATAGCAAAAAAAGAAAAATTTAAAAATACAAGAAATGTTCTTCTTTTTTTACCTTAAAAATAATTGTTTAGTAAGCAGTTCTACATCATATATCTGATGCATTAAAATATTTTTCAATTTTTGATATACCTATCAGAAATAATTTTTCATTTCTGCAAAATAAAACGTATGAGAAATATTATTTACATTACCATGTGCAACAGCAACAACAACAACAACAACAAAAGATATGGAACAATTTTCCAGATTTCTTAATGGGCTATTTTTTAAATTAACTATAAATTCTTGTGATCATTAAAAGCAAATAAATAAAACATTTATTAAGATTAAAACTTTCAGATTTAAGAAACTTTTTTAAGTTAGAACTTGAAAAAAAGTTAAAAACTAAAATATACTATAAGCATATTAATTTAAAACTTAACATGGTTTTCTCTCTCTCATTGCGTTTCTTTATAACAATTTTAGACAACATGGAAATAAAGAAACTGTAAAAAAAAAAAAAAAAAAGAAAAAAAAAAAGATTTTTCAGGTGAAAAAAAACACAAGTTAAGTATTATATTTTATTCATCTTCCTCAATTAAAATGAAGTAAACTTCAACTTTTCTTTTTAAAAAGCAAATTGATAGTTTTAAGTTACGAAGTACATTTTTGTGACGAAATTCATGCACGCAAGACATAATTGCGAAGTGTTTAAATTTCATATACTCGTGTTCGCAAAATAATTTCCAATGTTACGCAAAATTTAAAAATTTGATTTAAACAGAATAATAGAAAGATTTTGTTCCCATCATCATTGAGAAATAATGGTTGCCATTTGGAAAAAAAAAACCTTTTTTGTAAGCGTGTTCTATTTTTATTAGGATTAGTACGAGTTTCTTTATTGTTGTTTTATATCCATGTGAAATCATTTCATGATTCATTTATTCAGATTAAATAACCTGATTATTTCGTCATTTATAATAAGAACAATAGACAGGGAAAAAATTTCATGAGATACTTGCATTAATTTTCCATTCTCTCTCGTTAAAGAAAAATAAATATAAACATAAAAATAAAATATATCGTTTGCGAAAGAGAGGAAAGAAATGGAAGGCGAACTTCTACGTTTAGTATTATTTGCAATAATTGTGTTCATTAAAGTTGTGATATTTATCCACTATTTAATAATTTTACCCAATAGACTGACTGGCTTAAGAGAAACGATGATATTTTTTCAGCTGTCATTTTTGTTCTGTCATAAATCCTGTACCTGTCGACAGTGGCAATGTTTATAGCAAAATAACTTTTTTTGTTATTTAGAAAAGTGTCACCAAGAAAAAGACATGATATAACGAAGAGTAGATGCTTATTTTATTTGACTTAAGAACGAGTGGTTATATAAAAAATAATAATAATAGAGAAATTACATTTTTTGACTAATTTAATAATTCTATTAGAAAGAAATAATATTTGTAAGTTTTTTTTATGAAAAAGAAAGCGAAATAATGCTCGAGTTAAATAAAAATAAATTTTATAATTTTAAAAATATTTTTTTTTCTAGCAACTTAAAGGTATTCACGTTTTTTTGTTTTGTTTTGGATATCTTTAAATCAACTAAATTCCATTCAATTTTTTTTCTGTCCAAGTTAAAAACTTTTTACTTCTGAAAATCATGTAAATTTGTTATAAGATAGTCTAAATTTAACTTAGAGATTGACATTATAAACCCCTAAATCAGACTTTCTGACAATACAGCAAATTCGTTACTGAATAAGTTCTAAAACTGTAAAAAAAAATTTCGGCATGTGATTTATATAAGGAATTTAAAAAATAAGAATAACAATAAAAGTTATTCTGATGCGCGCGCACACACACACATTTACACTTGTTTAAATTATCAATACATTAAATTCTGATGTTCGAAATTATGAGATTGTCAGACGAAGTCAGTGATCTCATGTTTTTGGAAGAAAACATGAAAATCTAAATCATTAAGTCAAACGTACAGGAAAAAAAACTGCAAAATGTATTAGCAAATATTTTATCTCAGGCTTTCAAAACTGTGACCTGAATTAACCCTCCATACAAGGTTGACTAAATCATTGTAAAATCCCATGGCTTAGGTTATTTTTTTGCGATGTTTCTTGCTAACAATATTTCCCATAAATTGAGGAATGTAATGGCTATTATAGTGAATTATTACCTACCTAGACAATATCATTAATCCATGACTAAAACGGCGATAGCAATTGTTTTGGTACAACTAATGTTGGTTGTAATTCAAATGCCTCATACATATTTAAATATGAAGACGTTATCGATTGCACCAATAAGCACAAATAATAAAACTGTAATTTCAATTTATTTTTTTCAAACCTTCAAAATAAATGTTCGCACATTTATATAAATTAATAAAGGTAAACACAAGCAATAAAAGGGACAATTATAGGATACAGTGACCTTGGTAATATCGCTTTGATTATAATAAGTGATCGCCCTATGTTTGATATTTCAAGCATTGATTAAGCATTTATTGAAAGTAAAAAAATATAAAACTATGTGTTTTTTAAACAATTGCTTTTTGGATGAAAAACGTGGTAAGACTGGAACATATTTATATCGGGTTGGAGGGAAAGTTCTGTCGTATTTTAAAGAAAACATTTGAATGCATTTATAAAAATATGTGTTTAATATTAATCAATTATATATGCTCCATTACTTGTTACAACTTGTTGCCATCTTTCAGGTAACATATAAATTCCTATTTTGTAGAAGTTCTCGTGCTTGGAGTTAAAATAGTCAGCAACTACCTTAGAAACACTTTCAAAAGACTTGATTTTTTTTCCGTTAGATAATTTTGCAGAGATCTGAACAGGTAATAATTAGATGGTGCAATGTCAGGTGAATATGGTGGGTGACCAAAGACTTCCCATCCTAACGCATTCAGTTTTTGTTGCGTCACCATTGCAGTATGCGGTCGAGCATTATCGTGGTGGAACACTATTCCTTTTCTGGACGCTAATGCTGGCCTTTTTTCTTTGATAGCTGCATTCAATTTATCCAGTTGATTGCAGTACAGATCCGTGTTGATGCTTTTTCCCATTTTCAGCAATTCGTAGTACACTAGATCTTTCCTGTCTCACCACAAACAAAGCAGTGCTTTTCGTTGAAGGATATTTGGTTTTGGAACTGTTGTTGATGATGTTCCTGGTTTGCAGTAAGATTTTTTCTTTTAATATTCTCGTTAAGAATCTACTTTTCACCTCCGGTAATCAACTGGTACAAAAACGGCTCCACATTGTGTCTAATCAGATGTGATGAACACATTCTTACACGATCAGACAAATTCTTTTCCGTTAATTCATGGGGAACCCAAACACTTTGCTTTGACACAAACCCAAGAGATTTAACGTGATCTGCAACAATTGTACGATGAATGCCAAACTCTTCTGCAATTTCTTAACTTGTTAAATGTGGATTATTTTCCAACATGGATCGCAAAACATCATTATCGATCTTAGATGGTGGTCCAGATCGATCACTTTTTGGAGGCTCAGATCCCCGGAACGAAATTTGCTAAACCATCTCGACAAGTACAAACATTTACAATATCTTTTCCAAATACGGCACATAAATTTTTACATGCAACCGATGCGTTGCTTCCTTTTTGGAATTCATACAAAATGCAGTATCGTAAATGCACTTTATCTACTGACATGTTTTTCACTTTAAATATTACAAGTAAATGATGAACGGTAAAAAAAGACTCCTTTTATATTATACAGCAGCTAAAGAAACAAAAAAAAAAAAAAATCCAAATGACTCACTAGCCAGATGTTTTTTTATTTACAACAAAAACCACCTGCCTATTTAAAATACGACAGAACTTTCCCTCCAACCCAATATATTCTAGCATATCACAGAAAATTTTATTTAACGAAAAATGCTGTGTGTAAAGAATTCAATATACAATATAATAATATATTGATAGTAAATTCGAGCAACTATTATCTCAATTATAGTATATATATAAATTTAGGTCGGTAAACGAAAACGTATTTAATCCTTTATGTTGGCCATTTTTTTTTTCGTAATATTATGTTAAAATATCTTTTGATTGAGAATTATTTATAAAAAGAAATTCATTTAACTTGTTACCTTAAATTAATTTGATTTTTAAGAAATTTTTTTGTGCGAAATATGTTTCCCATCAAATGTAGAACATCGTATGTTTTGCATTTCTTTTTTTATAATACGTCACAAAGGGGCGTAGCTACCACCGTATCAATAATACGGGGCCCCCAAGATACAGATGTGTAACAACAGTCCCAGTAACAGGGTTCTCATACCTAAAAAAGGGCCCCGAAGGAATTTTGATACAAGGTCCACTTAGAACTAGCTACGCCAGTGACATCACATGATGCATTTATAAAAAATATAAATTAAAAATTATAAAACATATATTTTGCATTCAAAATTTTAAGAATTTATGCATGTTACTTCCCATGAAATTTCAGAAAACAGGAATGAGAGCGCTTAGAAGGACATTGAAGGCTGTACAAATTCATCGACGCCTTTTATGTGTTTTCTGTTGTTGTTGTTACAAGCTCCCCGCCTGATGATGTGATCGAGGCCCAGAAATTACCCCGGGCAAAGAGTTTGAAGCTTGTCGTTAGCTATAGCTTTGGCCCATTCGGGTGACAGTACGTTTTGGCTCGGTTTCCCCCCCCCCAAATTTTTGAGGAAGAACACCCTGGGGGTGGCAGGGCCCTCACCCTTTTTCCCTTTCTACCAACCCAGGGGACGGGGCTCGAGGGCGTTCCCCCCCATGCCGCAAAGGACTACATTTACAAACATCCATGATTTCCCCGGGGATTCGAACCCAGGCCCTCGGCAAGCAGTCAGCGTCGCAACCCTATACCGATGGGTGAATTTTTTTTTTAAAGGCTACTTTCCAACCTAGTCAATCGTACATCAACTGAAAGTTTTCTTGATGTTCAGGAAAATTATAGGTCGTCCTTTGCGTTTGCGACTTGAAAATCCAGATATCATTTGCCATGATAGCCAAATTGCTGCAGCACAAATCATAGGTGGGAAAATAGCTTCCCATTGACATTTAAAAATTAATGAAGTGGGTGAGAAGTATACTTTCCCATGGTCTTATAAAGAGTTCATAAACACAAATTACAGGATAGATTCTACTGATTTCTGTGAAAGTGTATAAGGGTCGCATCAGAGGATGACGTAAGAAAGATTAAGAGCCTCAGCCACTGTTTTATTTTCAGTTCAGTTCAGGTTTTTGGGGGTATAACAAAAAGGCTTTACCCCCCTTTTTATTTTTTTCCCATATTTCAGCCCAGTTTGGAGAAAAAATATTGAAAAATAGACCCTCCCCCCTTTCCCCAAATCCAAAGAAAACAAACAAGCTATTAAATATACAAAATGGACTAAAACTCATTTTACAGTTTTAAATTAATGTAATTTTTAATGTCTAGGGAAAGTATATGTATATCTACGTATGATGTTATACATTACTTTAAATGTTTTTTTGAGCCTAGGTAGGAGAAACAATACCCCAAAGACGAGAACCGTAGAAAAATTCACAATGTGGACTTCTTCTAACATTTCATCTGTACTTTGCTCAAACGTCCTCCCGTTAGTATGGAGGTTTAAAGAAGGGGGCAGCTCAGGTGTTGTCCTCGTCATTTGACTATGGATCAAAATTACGACGTCCGTCGCCAATAGCCCTCGAACAGCTTTATACTGCGACGTAAACATGACTCTTTATCATTCACTCACACATAGGTCATTCACACATAGGTACGCGTTATACGCCGGATTTTACGGTAATTAAAATCAACCACCATCTGGATGTTGCCAGGTTCTTCTGCAGTTATTTTATCTAATAATAATTTATAATCATGCTATGATCAGGCCGTAAATAAAATGTGCTTTCGCATGTATATAAATATGTTTATCTTTTTTTTTTGGAAATTCTTAATATCTGGATAATTATTATTCTTCATAATTATTATTGTAATGGCAGAAGGACTGTACTAGGACTTCCAAATTAATTTATATTTATTGATATTTATCACTTCATAACGAAAAATAGCAGACTTACAATTATTCAAAAAATTCTTTCGCTCATTTTAGCCTCCTTTTTGGACTATCATTTTCGTACAAATTAAGATAATATGTACATAAATCGTTATATGTTTAAAAATATATACCTTAAGTTATGAGTTATATATTTCAACTCCTCAAAACCGTTGAAGTTAAATAGCAAAATGTTTCTTAAAGCAATCGTTACAGCACATGAAGTTGTTTGCAGGAAACCGTTACACATTTTGCCCAGTTAGTATCCAGTGCGATGTTCACTGTTAAAATTAAATGTGTCGTTGAAGACCTACTCAGCTACTTCGACAATGTATTCTGATTTATTATTTTTTTTTCACTGTCCTTACGTTCTTTTCGGTAGCTCTCCCACGGCAGTTAATAAAAATTGTCGCTTAATATCCCAAGCAAGAAGAATAACGGTTAATGTGTTATGAAAGAGGAAAGGAGATTTTCTGGAACTCTTTTAGAGTAATCATCTGATTTGTGTGCATCTTAAAGGATAAGATTGAAGTTTATATAAAAAAATATCAACATGTTATTGCTTGAAGAGCAGATATGTCGGGAATCTCTTAATATTTGCCAAGTCAATCGATTTGTTTAATATGAGTGTGCTTTTACTGCAATCAAACTTGGTGTAAGGACATTTTTTATCTAGTTGTAGTCGAGTAATTGAAGACATTTTTTTACTTGCGGTATTTTTCTTAAATTCCTGTTATTAGCTCTCACTCTCTCTCTATATATTTATTTATCTTCGTGGAATTTTCAATCGTTAATAAAATACATTTTAAAGCGCTCAATAGAGATGACATTTTATATACATGATTATTTTGGATGACAATACAGTAATTTAACTATAAAAATTAATTGATTAAGACTAATTATTTAAAGAAATACAAATACAGCCATGTTGGCATCATTTTTGGCAACTTGTGTCAACATTTGAAAAGGTTTTTTTCTTACATTTTAAAGCGCTCGTTTGAGCTGCAATTTTCTATACACTATTGTTTTGTGTAAAAATACGATAATTTAACTATAATCAATTAAAATAAATTGACTGAAACTAATTATTTAAAGAATTACAGATACAGCCACGTTGGTTTCATTTTTAGCGACTTGGGTCAAAAGATTTTTTTTTCTCACGTTTTAAAGCATTCAGTTGAATTGAAATTTTTAAAGACACGATTGTTTTGGATGACAATACGATACTTTAATGATAATTAATTAAAACTAATAACCACTTAATGTTGTGATTCTGTTCTAAGTATATACATATTTATATTAATTGTAACTATTTAATAAAAAGTAGCTAAAATAAAAATTTTCTTTGTTGATCTACGTAGAATTTGATTTAAAATTTTTTTTTATATTACTTGTTATTTTAGTTCCACATTTTATTGACGATGTGATGTGGGCATTTCAATAGCGAAGCTCCAATGATGCTTTCATGGTTTATTGGGTCACGATCACACACAACATAAAATTGCATTACACTTTATACATTTCAGGTAAAAGTAATAGATCTTCCGAGTTCATTGACACATTAAGAGAAAACACAAAAAATAGGCCAGGGTCGCTTCCAAGACATCGGCCTTCGCACAAACCTTCACACAAAGCTCGCTGACGGAGCTCACAGACCTCTGTCTTCGAGAGACAATCACTGAATTTCCAAATCTCCACACCTAGCTCACTGATGGTGCTTACCGATCTCTCTCTTCGAGAGAAAATCACTGAATACCTTTAAGTGTGGCACTCACGCAGTTCCTCGGATTAGTCTTCGTTGCCACCGAGTTTTAAAACGTTACACGCACACAGTGTGTCGTTTGGGAAAACTGATGGGTACTGTGAGATTTAAGAAATTAAGCAATTTATTTATTACTTCCACAGCTATTAATTACAATATGTACATTTGGTTGCAAGTTATTCAAACTAATGTTTACTTACCGTCGTATAAAGCGCACCTGTAAATTTTGATCTTATTTTTTGTGTTAAAAGTGCGCGTTCTACGCCAGATTTTATGGTAAGTATATTTTTAATATCATTTTGATATTTTTTCAACTAACAGTGCTATGAATTTTTTAAAAAATATTCGTGTTCTTCTCCAACATTGACTTTTAGTAAAACATGCAATGGCGTAAAGTACACCACCGCAACTCCTGCATTGCGGGGGCATCAATTGAGTGACGCCAAGTACGTATTAGGGCTTGGGGTCAAAAACCTGACTTTGCAGGGGCCTAATGTTCTCCGTTACGCCCCTGAAAACATGAACAGACAGTAGCGCACACAGGAATTTTTCAAGGGGGTTCCGGGTCGAAAAATTCCCCATTCACCATTCTTGTATCATGCTTCTTTTGATTTTGTCGATTTTCGGGAACAAAACACAGTAAAAAACTAATTATTGAATAAATAATTAGCATTAATTAATAAAATTAATCATTAATAACACATAATTAGTTAAATTTTACGTACTATATACTTAGAATTATAATCAATCGGAAAAAAATCAAGGGCTTTGGGGGGTCCAGACCCCCAGGCCCCCTCTTGTGTGTGTCACTGTGAGCAGATATATATATATAAATGTGTGTGTGTATGTTTGTGTGAGAGAGAGTGATGCGTAATTAGTTTTATATACTTCTCTATCTCCTCTGAAGTAAATACGAGTAAAATTAATTCAATCAATTATTCTAAATTTGAATCCAAACAATATTCGAAAAATTAAGCGTATATATATTTTAAACAAAACGATGGTAATTTGATCATTCAAACAAATGTTACATTTACACAGTACAGAAATTATAAATATCTTTTTCAACTCACACTTTTAAACCAGAAATTTAACAAAAACAATTTCCTCCATTTTCCTTTTCAACAACATAAAAATATATTTTAATCTCATCCTCACTCAAATCTATTATTCCAGCCTTATTTATAATCACCCGATTTTTAATCTTCAATTAGAAAATTTGAATTCATCCCTGAAAACAATACGTTACTTTTAATTCAAGCAGATGTTCTATAGGGAAAAGAAAGTCACTTTGTTTTGAAAGTAAAAGAAACACAGTTACAGTTCCTTCATCAGATAATTCTATTACGCTAATAAGTCACGAATTTCCGTGGTCTTCCATGCATGATGTTCTTCAGCCCAACACAGAATCAAGCAATTGGCCATTTTTGCTTTACGTCCTTCTGGGTGCATTAGAGACAGTAATAAGTCAGTGTTTCGTTAAAAGGCTGGGCGATCTTTCCGCACAGCGACTTCAGCAAAAAATTCGCTAAGCTGAATTTTTGCGTAATGGCATCTATTCTGACGGATTTTGAAAGAAGAATTTGAACCGAATTCGACCTCTGTCACAGTTCATTATTCTTGATCCGATTGGGAAAGAGAAAGTCATGTTCCACGCTGTTCGGTAAATCAGATTTGTGAAAGAAAGAAAGAGAATTCGAAATACTTGTTGGTTATTTATGAGTTTTGTGCTTACTCATTTGTAACAGAAATAACAATACTAGAAATATTTCTAACGAAATGTCTCACAATTTAAGAGATATTTGCAAACATACAAAAAAATGCATCACATAAAACTAAATTTGAGTGCGTGCTTTTACCACATTTTCCGTGGTTCATTGAAAATATTTTTCACTTTAATATAAAAACAAGTAATATAAAAAGTCAATTCCTACTTAGATCAACAAAGAAAAACTTTATTTTAGCTAATTTTTATTAAATAGTTACAATTTATATAAATATATATATCTACATATTTACAGAATCACAACATTAAGTGGTAATTAATTTTTATTAATTATCATTAAAGTATCGTATTGTCATCCAAAAAATCGTGTATATAAAATTTCAGCTCAATTGAGCGCTTTGAAATGTATTTTATTAACGACTGAAAATTCCACCAAGAAAAATAAATAAATAAATATATAGAGAATGCGAGCTAATAGTAGGAATTGAATAATAAAATACAATTCAGTTTCAGATAAGCATTTATCATTCACAAGATTTTCGAAATGAATTGCATTAAAAGTAAATAATATAATCTTTTCATATAATCTCTCTCTCTATATATAAATGGAAGTTTGTTTTCATGACTTCGCTTCACTTTAACGCCGTTCAACTGATCACTATGAAAATTGGCATGCATATGTATTCTTTTGTGGAGAAGATTTTTTGTGCGTCCTCTTTGTTGCAGCTCCCCACCCGGCGGCGCTAAAGCATATCAACTTCTGCACCGTTCAATCAAGCGCCAAGTTGCCAACAGGGTTCCCAAAAATGATGCCAACTTGCCTCTATCGTCCACATTTCGCTTTGTTTTCATTGACTCGCCATTTTAATGAAAGGAGAACGGCGTTGATTGCGAATATTACAATTTTAACACACACAAAAAAATGCAACAGAAAGTAATATTAGCGTATTATACATCCAGATATAAATTATTTATACTATTTTAAGCGTTCATTACACAAAATTTGTAACAATGTGTTACTTTTGCTGAACAGAGATCAGATTAGGAAGGTGTTTTCAAAAATCGACCCACAAGAGAGTTACGGGGTGTTATAAATAAAAAAAATCCCTTCTTATCAGCTATTAGACCCCCAGACTTAAAATTTAACAAATGTGGTTTGTTTCGTTAAGCTGAGATATGCAAAAAGCTTTTTTTTTTTAATTTGTAATTCACGTAAAATTAACTTATTAAAAACTTCTTTATCCTTCAATCTGTATTGTTTGATTTTTCTATTCGCCCGCTCGAAGAACGGATATACCAGCTTGTAATGGATAAGAATGGGAAAAAGTAAGTTTAATAAAATGCAATCAATGCGTTTAATATTTATTTTATTGAAGTGATAACTTCTTCAGGTGCATTTTGCTAAAGAGTGAATTTAAATGAAGTGTCAGAATCGGGTCCGTTACGCTAATTTTTTCGGTTTTTTTCGGCTCAAGTCGGAAATCGTGCTCGTGTCGCTTAGTTTCGAATTGAAAACTTTTTAGGCGCGTCTTGTTTCCTTATGTAAAAATTTCATGCACACTTTCTTCCTTTAAGTTTAATTTTCTTTCTTCTAATATTACTGCGGTGCAGCCCACTTCCACTCAACATCGGCGAGTGAACGAGAAAAGAGAAGTGCAAGCGAAAAAAATTGGGAAAAAAGATTATTCCTATGCAGGAAATTGGAAGAGGGATTCAGGTAGTTATTATAATAATATTTCAAAGTTTGTTATCAAGTTGCCACTCTCCGTTGAGAACCAGAGGTCTTAACGGATTATCTAGTAAAAGTGAGTTTGATTTTTCCGTTGAACATTGCTTATGATCAATAAAATTTTACAAAATTTGACTTGCTAGCTATAATAGAAGATAAATAGATGAAACAGTACATGAATCGTTTAAAATAGTTGAACTAAAAAAGAAATACTTTTGAAATCCTCAGAATTTATAAAAGATACGGAGTTCATCTTGGACTTCCCTGCGACCACAGTTGTGTAACATGAAAATGAAGACGAGTTGCACAGACTACGTTTGCAACAACAAACAATGTGTAAATTCAAAAAATATTTTTTAAATAATTAGGCTGATTGATATTTAAATCGTATATACTCATTTATAAATAGAAAAAAAAATGCACAATTATTTAAACATTTCCCTTTACAGAAGATGGATAAAATAAAAAAATCCCCCGATTAATGGACACGAAAAAGTGAACTGCGAAAATGTCGTAAAAGAAAACATAGTTGTGAAAATGCCCCCTATGGTGACTTTCTCTTTGATTATCTGCGTGAGCTAGAGGTGTAGGTTCAACTAATGAACTAGAAGCTTGCATGTTCTTAAAATATCTTCATTAAGAACTTGAACTTAAACGTTTAACAGATTAGATAATAATATATGTGAGAGAACCTACGATGAACAAACACACAATACAAGTAATACCGAAATAACGTAACTCAGACCAACAGATTAGATAATAATATATGTGAGAGAACCTACGATGAACAAACACACAATACAAGTAATACCGAAATAACGTAACTCAGACCAACAGATTAGATAATAATATATGTGAGAGAATCTACGATGAACAAACACACAATACAAGTAGTACCGAAATAACGTAACTCAGACCAACAGATTAGATAATAATATATGTGAGAGAATCTACGATGAACAAACACACAATACAAGTAGTACCGAAATAACGTAACTCAGACCAACAGATTAGATAATAATATATGTGAGAGAATCTACGATGAACAAACACACAATACAAGTAGTACCGAAATAACGTAACTCAGACCAACAGATTAGATAATAATATATGTGAGAGAATCTACGATGAAAAAAAACACACAATACAAGTAATACCGAAATAACGTAACTCAGACCAACAGATTAGATAAAAAATATATGTGAGAGAACCTACGATGAACAAACACACAATACAAGTAATACGAAATAACCTAACTCAGACCAACAGAGTAGATAATAATATATGTGAGAGAATCTACGATGAACAAACACACAAATACAAGTAGTACCGAAATAACGTAACTCAGACCAACAGATTAGATAATAATATATGAGAGAATCTACGATGAACAAACACACAATACAAGTAGTACCGAAATAACGTAACTCAGACAAACAGATTAGATAATAATATATGTGAGAGAATCTACGATGAAAAAAACACAAAATACAAGTTGTACCGAAATAACGTAACTCAGCCCAAACAGATTAATAATAAAAATATGTGAGAGAATCTACGATGAACAAACACACAATACAAGTTGCACAAAAAATAACGTAACTCAGACCACTATCAATATCTAACCCGCCTAATCTCAATTCCAATAATATCGCAAGTCCTAATATTAAATAGTCAATCCTACCTTAATCCAATCATTGATCCGATATTAAGGAAGTTGCGTCTTTATTCGAGTGCAATGGTATGCACCTTGACCTAATGGCTCTATCTTCGGGATAACCTCTATTGGCTGTCACTCTTCACAATTGTATCACTCTCTAACATAACATTCCCCAAATTGCCACCTTACTTACTGAAACTTCTGATATTTAAAAGCTATCTAATTTGCATCTTTCCTTCACGTTTCACTTCTTGGGTTTTGGTTGGAAAAGAGTTGCCCTTAATCTTGGCCCCAAAAAGAACCCAAAGGACATGTTAATGAGAAGACGCGGGAGCCCGTCACATAGTCCTTCTGAACATTTGGATACTCTTGCCCAGAAAGAATCAGGAGTTTTAACATCTGCCGTGTGGTCATAAGCACACACACAAAATATTTTTAGACATAAAATGATTTATTAATAAAAATATTCACATTCTTTTTTTAAAAAAAAAAGAAATTATACTCACATTTTTAAAAGTAAAAAAAGAGAGAGAGAGAGAGAGAGATGTTTAGCAACAAAAAAATTATTCCATTGGGTGCCAATCTTTGTGGCGTGGTAGTTGCGCGGACGAGGTATTTGCGTACACATAACATTTCGTGGTTTGAGAGAACATTTTTTTCCCCCATCATAGAACAGATAAAGGGTGCAGATAAATAAGGAAATAAATACTTTTAAACATCATAAATATAATTTAAAACAGTATTTTAAGTGGCAAATTTCTTACGAAATAATGCCCATTAAAGTGTGTTAATTAGTTTAACTTACTCATCGAAAGAATTATCTAAATTATAGAGCCATTTCGCATGACAAAAAAAAAAATGCATTCGCTTGTGAAATTTTCCCACTTGCTACAAGTGCCACTATACTACTTCCGCGAAAATGGAGACCCAAACAAACATTATTCTAGTAATGATCTGTTCATGGCGACATAAATCTGATGAATTTGTCATTTTTTGGACAATTTCACTACCAAAAAGAACCGTTTTCAATACTCACTTTGAGAGTTAGATGGATTGCTTTCAGGCACTCGAGTGGAGTGCTGCTTTCAACAAGAACTTTTGTTGTCCGCATAATTATTTATATCCAGCCATTGTAAGTATTTCGAAGAATTATTCCTTCTCCCACACAAAGCATTTGGTAGTCTAGAATAGCAGGTCATTCTTTATTATTTCGAGTTCAGTTCAAAAATTTGTTTTTCTACAATAATTCCTCAAAGTTATTTGCTTTTACTTTTTAGCGGAAGCTGAGTAATTTGTATAAAGAATGCCAACCTTATCTTTAAAAAATAATTAAAATTTGAATGGAAATAATTTGTTTTTCTATTATTCTGATGTAATGACTTTTGATTAATTTGAACAAACTAAATAAAAATGAAGACAAACATTGTCAAAACAATCGTTTATATAAAAGAATGTTTTTAAATCAAATAATTGTCTTTGAAACGTATTATTATTACTCTTAAATAAAAAGTATGCAAAATAGAAAAATTTAATTGAGAAAAATGCTTATATAAATAAGAACACATTCATAAACATACTTAAAAACTTTATATTTGTATTTAAAAAATTACATAAGCATTATTTTTTGAAAATATTTTTAATTTCTAAAAAAAGTTTTAATGAGTAAGTAACTATGCTTTTTTGCCATTGATAAAAATAAAATAAAGTTGAATATTATTTTTGTTTATTATAGTTAAATCTTTTACATTATGTATGTCGCAGGAAAATGATGAATTAGGAATTTCATCAAATCCCTAAAGGAGATGATAAATTACCAATAGATGTTAAAATACGTCTCTTTAAGGTCATTTCCCAGATAAAAGTAAGGGATTTGAACAAGCCCCGGATCTGTTTCAGTGAAATAATGAAATAATATTGTCAAGAGTTTAAAAGTGTTTATTTAACAAATAGGGTGCATTGTGTTAAACGTAGAAAAGTAAGTAATACATCAATAGTTAATGAAATACAAATTATTTATTTGAAACTAATTAACAAATAATTAGGAAATTGTGCTGGTATTTTCTTATGTGTAACATCTTTCCTCTCAGTTGCTTACATGTTAAAATATCAATCCCTATGTTAATCCTATGGTGCCATTTTTTAAAGATATGGGATTGATATTTAGGGGATCGATAGTACTACCTGTATGATTGGGAAGTACAAGGACTCGACTCCCCCAGGTGTCTTCCCCTCATTTTGCCAATTCAAATCATTCAATTTTGACATAAGTTAATTTCACTGAAACAGATCAGGGATTTGTTAAAATAACTTACTTTCATCAGGAAAATGACCTTAAAGAGACGTTATTTTAACACCTCCCGTCAATTGATCATCTCCTTTAAGGATTTGATGAAACTCCAAATTTCATCATTTTCCTGCGACCTAGGAAGGGGGTTACCCCCCCTCCGCCTAACGGAGGACCAACCACCATTGTACAAACTATACAACTGTTCATACCAGTGGCACGCACAAGGAGGGGTTTCTCGGATCCGGAACCCCCCTCCCCCCTAAGCCCTTGATTTTTTTCCGATTGATTATAATCCTTTGTATATCAAAATTTAATTAAGTATTTGTTATTAATAATTAATTTTATTAATTAATGCTAATTATTCATTTAATAATTAATTTTTTATTGTTTTTTGTTCCCCCAAATCGACAAAATCAAAAAAAAAAAAAATGTTGGGTGTTAGCATGATACGAGAATAGGACTCGATCGTGGACCTTCTCTCCCCTTCCTTGAAAAATTCCTGTGTGCGCTACTCCAAGTTATAAAACTGTAATTTACCTGTATTATGTAGTTCTAATGTAAACACGCTCCTTTTCAATTTTCAAATAGGCATTTATGATGTAATGTGTTAATCTTTAGCTTGAAGTAGTTGATTGAACTGAAATTGCACCTTGTTGCCAGTTTGTAACTATAGTATCGAACAGGACTTATGTTCTTGTTCTTGTGTGTAAGATAAATATAAGTAAATTTATTACATCACCACGAAAACCTTTTTTTTTTATAAAGAGAGAGACATTATCTATAATGATATTTGTGTTGGTAGTTTTTATGCGCATTTTTTATATGTAACTCTTCGATAATTAATATTTATATTTGTTCGAAAAATAAAAATTCACTTAAGTGAATGAAAAAATGAAAATGATTAATTATAACAGCATTACAATTACTAAATCATGTAATTAATATTATAAAATAATCGTTTGAACCATAACATTAATTCTACATATTCATTGAAGTTGACCAATGCCATATGTTAGATTTCAACAGGTTAAATCTTGAATCAGGTTGTATTCTTACCACTTTTGTAGAAAGAAATTAAAATTTTAACCTATAGCACAAAATAAATTCTACAATTACTTAACAGGAATAAAAAAAATTTAAGAAGTTTTTTCTAAATTTTTTTTAAATGCTTTGAAATTATATGTGTTAATAAGAGTGTGCAAACTGAGAATCCCTGTTCCTCGTATGAAAATGTAATTTTGATAAACATTAGAACAACAGAAATTCAAAAACTAGGGGGGGGGAAATAAACACTTTTTCCGACGGAAATTATTAAACCAATAAATTATTTTGAGTTAAGGAGCAATGCGAAAATATTTAAAATGCGATTTGTTCCTTTCTATATAACAATTAATCTATAAACTATGACTAAACTATCAAGAATTCGAAATTATGACGAAAAAAAATCGTTTGCTCGAGAACAATCTATAAATCTGTAATCCACTGTTTTCCTCACACAAGAGCTCTAATGAAATATTCTATTCTTAGAGTGATTTTTTGCAAGTGTCGTAAGTGATGACAAAATCATTCTTCAGTCAAACGAAGTATGTAACTCTATTCTCGAATAACGCCCCCTGGTGAACAACCTTGGAACAATGCGACGACAGTTTTCAAGACAATTTAAATGGCATGCCCTTGCGTACATATTCCTTCAAAAGTAAGAACTACGCCTTCTTGAACAAGGGGGGGAAATGTGAAACTGAGACTGTGACGTCACATATCTGCCATTCATAATGAGCTGCTTTGTTTCAGGGACCCCCTTGTGGCAACGCGCTTGAATAAGGGAAAACAATGGATACTTTTCTGCTCTACTAAATGGCAACGCTCAAATCACATCACTTAAAGGCGTCATTTTTTTCTACTTTGTGGTTGAAGCTTTTAATTCCGCATTGTGCAGGCGATTTTTAAGAGCAGAGCTTTTCTTTAGATTTTTTTGTTCATTATAGCTTTTACCAGCCTATTCGAGGGAGATAAAAAAGATTTCCCCCT
The DNA here is from genome assembly GCA_019973955.1 of Trichonephila inaurata madagascariensis. Classification (NCBI taxonomy): domain Eukaryota; kingdom Metazoa; phylum Arthropoda; class Arachnida; order Araneae; family Nephilidae; genus Trichonephila; species Trichonephila inaurata. The sequence continues at coordinate 130,292 of BMAV01010700.1, read as the reverse complement.
CTATAAAGCAGGTTTTTTTCCCTCCCTTTCCCCCTTTAACTGTTTTCTTAGCAGCCTGTGATTATTATTTGAAGTTGAGATATCCCAGACGTGAATACGAGGAATTTATCCTCACTAACACTTTTATTCCCTTATCACGCATGAATCATTACGAATGAATCCTAAAAGAAAACTGCACATCCTAAACCGAATTTTCCTTCTTTTTTAATGCTAACACAATATCAAACACTCCTAGATAAAAGACACTAATTTTTTAAAAAATTCTTGTAACTATAAAAAGATTTCTTTTTTTCTGTTAAGAACTTCTGATAATTTACTTGAATAGAAATAGGTACTGCATTTTTTTTTCTATCGTGAAATAACAATAAGTTTAAAAAATTATCAGTAATGCCAAGTTGTAATTCATATAAGAGCATTTCGAAGTAATTTTTTTTTCTTCGTGTATAATTATTATAAAAAGTTACTTATAATGAGTATTTAAAATGTACGAAACAATTCATTACTTTTTTAAAAAATTTAATTTGTTACGTTTTAAAAGTTTATTATATGTCTTTAATGTTTTTCGAATTTTTTTTTCGCTTTCCATTTACAAATGAATGCTTTTTCTGCTAATGGAGATATTATTAATTTCACGGAAAATAATGAATCAGTTATTATTATTATTTTGCGTTTCCACGAATAGATTTTTAAAATATTTTTATGCTGTTTAAATTTTTTAAAAAAATATTTTTTTTAAATAGCATTTAATTTTTGCTATTAATATAATAGGGTTCTTTTTTTTGTGAATTTTATGTGAGTTGTAACGATGCCTCACTTAATTATTACTCAGAAATTGGTTCATTCGGTTGTCCAGACACTGGTGGCGTATACTGAATTTTGAACATCAATTTGCTATAAATAATTGTATTTCATTCAATTCTATAAACAGGAAAAGAATTGGCTAGCCATTCCCTTCCCCCACCCTAAAAGCAGACTTCTCAGCAGAGGCGTAGCGGAGAATATTAGGGCACCACCCTCTGCAAAGTCAGGTTTTGGGTTCCAAACCGGACTTTACAAAGGATTGCAAAACCATATCAGTCTTTGGGCCTCCTGGAATCCTGGGCTCCCCGCAGTGCAGGGGTGTACGTTACGCCATTGCTTCTCAACCTGATATATTTAATCCATGTATTGGCATCTATCCTAAATATTCAGTGTTTCTTTAAATTTTGAGCATTTATGAGTTTTTCCCCAACATTAGAGGATGAATTTTAGTTACTTGTGTGTGTGATCATGTTTTAATGATTAAAAATAAAATTACTCAAGGGTATCAGGACAGACTCGAAAGAGTTAAATGCTAAAAATAGGACTCTTTGCTTATGGGACATATATCTTTAAAAATTTCCAATAGAACTATGATTTGTAGTGATATTAATGCAGATGTTATAATCATTCTAAAGAAATACAAAAATAATTTTTTAGTTAAAATTTTTTCTGTTTAATTTAAGTTGGACATAATTTTTGAGATCTGAAAATACATGCTTATGTTTAGGAACCATTTTTTTAGAAAAGTATCTCTTAAATATGTAAAATATTTTTTGCACATACATAAAACAATACACAAAATATAGTGAACCTATTTTTTAGTAAAATATTAAGATAGTTTCTTTAAAAAATTATAAAACTTTGTAATTTTGAAAAATTTTACTCCCCTTTTTCACACGTAAAACTATTTTTTTAAAAACTATGTACCACTTAGACTAAAAAAAAGGTCCACTATATACACATGTATCCTGTATAGATGTATAAAATTTGGACCCCCATATAGTGCAATAGCTTTTTTAACACGAGAGTGACGCAGCTCGTAAATTTGAGCCTCTATCAAGTGACGTGAACAACACTTGAGCTGGCACGCCTCTCTCCAAACTACAACACCACGCCAATAGAAGGACTTAGAGCTCGACAGATTTGACATGTATCAGCCCACGGCGGGTTTTCAGTGGCGTAAAAGTATGTATAACCAAATTTCATGGAAAAATCTGTTAAGAATTGCCACTCCAAAAAGAATTAAAATTTTTATAAAAAAGTGATCACATTCTACTTCGATTCGAACAATAATTCTAATAAAAATCACAGTTTTTTAATAAAAATATTATTCTATCTTAATATGAACATAAAAACTTTCAAATCAATTTATTTTATAGCTTGTTAGGTAGAAATGAACACATAATACAGTCAAAATATAGTACTGACTGCCAAATTATAACTAATAGGTTTCCTGCAAGCATATTCTACGCAAGATATATAAACAAAAATATATAAAAACATTCTTCGACATAGATTTGCATCAAATACAGCAAAAATTCTAAGCACACCCTTTTTTAAAAAAAAAAAAAGGAGTAACGTAGATGTTCTCTTCATGTCTTTGCAATTGCAACTGATTTCAGCTATTTAATGAACACAATTAAATTTGAATACTTTTTAACCAAATCATTAGCGGTGTTTTCAATTGATCAATGAAGTTCTTAAGATGAAACAATAGAGTTAAAAAAATACACCTCATTTTAAGATTTCGTCAAACATAAGGGAAAAAAGTAAGGACAAATAACCTTCAGAAAAAGAAGAATTTCAAGGAAACTGAAATTATATTTTCATTGGTCTTAGGAATGCTATAAATTTGATGTAGCATCCATTTCCTACTTTATATTAATGCTGGTATTTTCATTATTTTTACTAAACTCGTCCGCACAGCTCATGTTTTTTCCCCTTCAAAAGAATCGGTATTTTCGATAAGGAAGTTGCAGGGAGCTTTAAGAACTATGTGGAATTCTATAAGTTCTTTTACAATAATATTAAAGAGTGGGGGTGGGGGTGGAGAGAATATTATTTCACTATTTGGAAAAATAATAGAATTACGTGTTTGAAACCTAATATGTCAGTATTATGTCCCATGTTACCTTATTAATACCCTTTTCTAGGGGTTCTTAACTGTGGTTCGTGGACCCGCGGGGTCCGCGGATTCTCTCATGTAATGTTTAGATTTCCCTCTTTTACAGACTTTGAAAGACCTCCTGGAAAATTATAAAGATGTACCATACTAGACTAGATTACTAAATAGTCCCCAATGGAAAAACACTGCTAGAACTTGTATTTTGATTAAGAATATTAAGTCAAAGAGGGATGTTCAAAATCTTGGGGGTTCGTGATGTCCCCCTGATACATAAAGAGGGGGGGGGCACGGCAATCGAAAATTTAAGAACCGCTTCCCTGTTATTTTTATTACTTCATTTTTCGACATCTTTTTTTGTTTGTTTTGTTTACGAACTGTATAATTTAAATGTGCATCATTGTATGATTTAGAACGCACTGGCACTGCTTTTTCAGCTGTCGGTGTTCCCCGAAACCATAGTCTACGTTTGGGAACAAAAGTCTTTTTTTCCATGCTGGAGGGGGAAAGAGGGCAAGCTCACCCAACAAGCGTTTAGAGCTAGGAAAGATCAGAATCCCAGAGCACGAGGGAGTATTTCAGCCGATTATTCGGTATGAATTATTATTCGGATTATTCGGCAGCAGTGGCGCACACAAGGGGGATCCTGGGGCCTTGATTTTTTTCCGATTGATTATAATTCTAAGTATATAGTACGTAAAATTTAATTAAGTATTTGTAATTAATGATTAATTTTATTAATTAACGATAATTATTTATTCAATAATTAGTTTTTTACTGTGTTTTGCTCCCGAAAATCGATAAAATCAAAAGGAACATAATACAAAATTGGTGAACTTTCGATCCGGATCCCCTTGAAAAATTCCCGTGTGCGCTACTGTTCCGCAGCATTCATTAAATTTTCAAAACTATTTTACTAGTAACAAGCGATTCTTCATACAAGAGAGTTGCAAAGTAATTGGATTTAAGAATCCATTCTCAAATACAGTCAGCTGTTAAAGTATCGATCATACTGTATTTCAATTTGCAAAAACAAATTTTTTCCGAATAATGCTTTTATCCATAGAAGTGGTCTTCAAACTGTGCTCCATGGAACCCTGGGGCTCCACGTGGCATACCCATGGGTTTCACGAGTCACAATAAAAAAAATCAAAAAGAAAATTATAAATGTGTATGCAAAATGGATTCTCTACGATGTTCGTATTCTCACTAAAATTTAAAGCTCATCCCTGTCATTAAGAAACTGAAAATTTTATTTCAACATATAATAACTTTATTTTGCAATACTTTTTAAACTTGTATTATAATATAATGTGAAAGAATATTAAAGCGCGTTTTGTTTTTATATTTTATCGACAAAATTGTAAATATTTTATTGTTTACTATTCCGGGTTCCACGAGATAATTGTATGCTCGTTAGTACGATGTCCAGTGAATACATTTAGTACGATGTCCAATACGAAATAGTTTTCCAGTGAAAAATGCACCTTTTGTCATTTGTTGAAAAAACATCTTCTATAAAGGAGAGGAACAACTTATGAACCTATCAACAGATTTGACGTCAAAACGCTAAATTTAAGCAAGAGCAGCTCCTAAATCTTATGTTGCAAATTCATACAAAATACACAGTATTTCTCTAAATATTTTAATCCCATTCAGAACAATGTGTACAAGTGAAAAATATTTCTACCATAAGTGGCTACAAAAACAAAGTATAGAAATAAATTAAATTCAGAATATGTAATCCGATTACAGTCAATTTCAATATGCATCGACAATTTCAATATGCATCGACTTGGACGATTTGTGTGCAAAAATAAAGCACATATCCCAGTTACTAAACATAATGCATTGGTAGGTGTGACACTTGGATCGAAAATTAATATTATTAATGAGTAAATTATATTAAAATTTTTAATAATAAATGCAATACTTTTTTAATTGCCTATACAAGAAGTACATATAAGATGTTGATCTGATTTAAACATTATTTTAAGATATATTCTTCAAAGTGTATGTGTGGAATATATAGAGTTCCACGAAAATACTTTCTAGTTCTAGGGGTTCCACGAAAACACCTTCTAGTTCTAAAGGTTCTATGAGTTGAAAAAGTTTGAAGTCCACTGATCTATAGCAAACAAAATAGCAAACCCTTTTCATTATTAATTTTCTAATTAATCGCTCAAAAATCACAGAATCTGTGTATAAAAAAATATAACTCGATGAATTTTTTTATGATTTTCGTGAAGTTGAAGAAAAATATTTGTGTGTGTGTGAATAGCATTATATTTTTCTCTTTATGTCTTATTCATCATTTTTTTCACATTTTTTATTCTAATTATTTTATTTGTTGCCATCAGGAATGGTTTTCATAAATACATAAAATAAAGGGAAAACGTTGTCTGCTTACTGAAAAAAAGAACGAATTTTGTACGATAGCTATGTATGCGTAAGAATAAAATATTTACTATCTTTCGCAGAGATGTTCCGAGGAAGAATAGAATCCTCGTCTTCTGGAACACCACCCCTCCCCCTCTCTAGATGACAGACACGCATCTGCAAATGCCTTCACAAATTTGAAGGTGATAATGCAGATGTTTTTCCAAATTGAATGAAGAATGCTTGTGTTATTCACTACTGAAAAAAAAAAATTACACTAATTTATTTCCTAATATATTCATACTACTCTAACAATTAAATAACCGGACTAATATAAATTAGCTTTATTGAAAACAATATACAAATACCTTTTAATCACGTTCAACATACACCCCTTCTATATCAATCCATAGTTGCATAAGAATTTAAAACCGTTCAAAGCAATGCTACGGCTTATTTGGTGTCACCATCTTCGGTAAGTGTGCCGTTTTTACTTAACCTCTCCCACAGACTGAAAATGTGTTCCCATCAATGCATTTTTCACTTTAAGAAATAGCTAGTAGTCGTATGGTGTAAGATCTGGTGAAAACGGTGGGTTCTTGAGCTCAGAAATGCATTTGTCCTCCAAGAACTTTTGAACAAAAAACGAAATGTGCACCGAGGCGTAGGCTTGACGCAAAATTCATGTGTAGTTGATATACAGATCTTGCCTTTTCTTCCTCGCTCTTCCTCTAAACTTTCGCAGGACTTCAATGTAGTACTGCTGTTTTACAGTTTGGCCTCGAGGTACCCATTTAATCATGAGGATGCCTATTCATATCAACCACAAACGATGAGTATCACCTGTTCATGGTGTCCAAATCGACAAGAACGTTCATCTTCAGCAACCTGCCGATCTTCCGAAAATCATTTGTGCCATTCAAAAATTTGACTATGTGACGTGAAATTATCTCCCAACATCCCTTTAACAATTGAAAGCATTCAGTAGGAATTTTAAAAAAAATTCACAAGGGATTTCAAAGCTGGATTTTTACGTTTATCATGATCGCGGCACTTCGACACAACAACGTTTTCTCACAAATAAGGATAAAAAACAAACTGAACTAGATAGAAGGATGGGGGATAACAAACCACCAGCACCGGAAAAATCAAGGTCAACTATATTCCATTCCTATGTCGCAGGAAAATGATGAAATTAAGAATCTCGTTAACGTATTAAACGTGTTCTAATTTAATTGTGTCCATCATGTTAATTAAATAGCTGAAATCAGTTGCATTTACAAAAACATTGGGAATACATCTACATCACTCCATTCTTTTTTTAAAGAAAAAAGGGTGCGCTTAGAGTTTTTGTTGTATTTGATGTATATTTATGTTGAAGGAACATTTTTAGATACTTTTGTTTATTTCTTACTTAGAATATGTTTGGACAAAACCCCTATTAGTTTAAATTTGTCACTCAGTACAATATTATGAATATTATAATGTTTATATATTATATATTTAATATTAATATATAATAAAATATTATATATATATATATATATATATATATATATATACTGTATATATTTAATTTAAAATTATAATATTATATGTTTTTATATTTTTATTTAAAAAACTGAGATTTTAATTAGAATTATTATTCGAATCAAATTTTAAATAAAATTTTTAAAAAATTTTTTAAATTTTTTATTAAAAAAATTTTTTTTCCTTTTGGGAAAAGGTTGGAAAACAAATTTGGGGTTAATTTTAGATTTTTTAATTCAAAAATTTTCTTTCTTTTTCACTTAAGGGCCTCAAAATACCCGCCCCTGAATTGGCATTAATATAAATCTTCATTCTAATTAAAAAAAAATTTTTGGTTGGTAATTTAAAACTATTTTCCGGGGGTAAATTGTGCCCCGAAAATCTGGGAGGGGCTAAAATTCCTTTCCCCTTGGTGTTGTTATTAGGGGGGGGTTAATATTCTCCACCCCTTCCCATTTAAAATTTTGGGGTTAAAAGTTATAAATTTTAAATTTAATAATCAACGAGGGTCATTTTGAAATTTTGAGATACTCTTGGGTTTTTTTAAAGTTATATTTTCAAAATTTTAGAGGTTCAAAGTATTTCCCCTCCAGCATCAATGCACTTTTGTATACAAATTTTTACACAGATTAAATGCCTGAAACTTTTTATTTTCTTGGAATTATTAAAAAAAAACGCATTTATACCCCATCAATGTCTTTTCTGAATAAAAAGGGGACTCCACGTAAATTTTTTTAGATTAATAAATAACCATAAAGTCACACATAGTTGGTCTGGAGAATAAGGTGGATGCTCTATCATTTTTAATTTGTTTTTGTTTAAAAAACCCTCCAGCTGTTAATCCGGTTGTATGGGAAGATGCATTGTCAAGGTGAAGCATTAGTCCCCTGACATTAACTTCTTGGAGAATTTCTAAAAATTTAGTGGTATACTAGTTTGTTGTTACTGTCTTCGTCCTTCCAACTTGATGGTTTTTGATCAATCCTTTTCTTTTCCCCCCCCCGGGGTCACCTTCTTTGGGGGGGGGAAACCCGGGCCCCTTTTTTTTTTTTCCCTTTTTTTTTTTTTAAAAGGGGGCCCCCCCCCCTTTTTCCCCCTTTTTTTTCCCCTTTTTTTTTTCCCTTTTTTTCTTTTTTAAAATTTTTAAAGTTTTTTTTAAAAAAATTTTTTCTTTTTAAAAAAAAAAAAAAACCCCCCCCCCCCCAAAAAAAATTTTTCCCCCCCCTTTTTTTTTTGGTTTTTTTTTTGGGGTTTTTAAAGACCCATACTTTTTTTTTTGGGCCTAAAAAAATTTTTTTTTTATTTTTTTAAAAAAAAAAAAATTTTTTTAAAAAAAATTTTTTTTTCTGAATCCCCCTTTTTTTCCCAAAATTTTTTTTTAAAAAGGGGGAAATTTTTTTTTTTTTGGGGGTTTTTTTTTTTTGGGGGGGGGGGGGGTTCCCCTTTTTTTTGGGGTTTAAAAAAATTTTTCCCCCCTTTTTTGGGGAAAAAGGGGTTTGGAAAGGGGGGTTTTGGGGGGGGGGGGGAAATTTTCCCCTTTTTAAAAAAAAGGGGGGGGGGGAAACCCCTTTTTTTTTTTTTCCCCCCCCCTTTTACCCCCCGGGGGGGGGGTTTTTTTTTTGGGGGCCCCGGGGAAAAAGGGGGGGGGCCCCCCCAAAAAAAAATTTTAAAAAAAGGGGGGGTTTTTTGGGGAAAAAAAAAAAAAAGGGGAAAAAAATTTTTTTAAAAAGGGATTTTAAAAAAAAAAAATTTTTAAAATTTTTAAAAAGGCCCGGGAAAAAAACCCCCCTTTTTTTTTTAAAAAAAAAAAATTTTTGGGGTCCTTTTTTTTAAAAAAAAAAAGGGGGAAAAATTTTTAAAATTTTTTAAAAATTTTTTTCCCCCCCAAAAAAAAAAAAAAAAAAACAAAAAACCCCTTTTTTTTTTAAAAAAAATTTGGGGGGAAAAATTTTTTTTTTTTAAAAATTTTTTTTTTTTTTAAAAATTTGGGGGGTTTTTTTTTTTTTTGGGAAAATTTTTTAAAATTTAAAATTTTTAAAAAATTTTTTTAACCCAAAAAAAAAACCCCCCCTTTTTTTTCCCCCCTTTTTTTGGGGGTTTTTAAAACCCAAAAATTTTTAAAAAAATTTTTCCTTTTTAAAAAAAAATTTTTTTGGCCCAATTTAAAAAAAAAAAACCCCAAAAATTTTAAAACTTTTTTTTTTAAAAAATTTTTTTCCCAAAAATTTTTTTTTAAAAAAATTTTTTTTTAAAAATTTTAAATTTCTGTGGTTCCTCATGTTTAAGTATTGTGGGTGGTATCTACATTAGCCAATAACAGCCTCCGGACTGAAGTGATCACTTTTGTCTAGTAATATGTTACGTGCTTGCGAACCCGAAGGTCGCAGGTTCTGTCCTCCGGAAATAAGCCTCCACAAACACATTGTTTAATAACATGTTTTCGAATTTTTGTGTGTGTGTGAAACATTTTAAATTCACAAATTAATATTTCAAGTAGTTATAAATAATTATTTGTTGTATTACGTTATTCTTAAATGTGTAATGATATCAGTTGAGTAGTTTATTAAGTAATAAATTGCAATTAATAGGACGTTTTGAGAAAATAGAACCTCACAACTATTTTTGCTGTATACAGTCGGACATCTATTTAACGAAGTCGTTAAATTCCGAAAAAAATTTGTTATGCGGAAAATTCGTTAGATATTCATTTTCAATGTATACTTTATATTCCTGGTTGCAGGAAAAATTTCGTAAAATATAGGAATTCACAAAACAGAGGCTCGTGAAATAGAGGTTCGTAAATGGTGGTTCGACTGCATTTGATTTTGATTCTATTAAGAACATTTTCAGAAAATTTTAGTTGATTCTAAAAAAAATTTAGTTTTTAATATCGATTTCATTTTATTCTGCCAAAATTTTTATGAGAAATTTTAATTTGAAACAAAAGTTTTCCCACACTCAAATTTGTAACATTACAACATTTTACCAAGTTGGCCTCCGAAGAACATTTTTATGTGAAAACATATTCGAATATCTCAGAATTTTTTCAAAAATCAATTTTTTTCCTCGACAGCAAAGTTACGTTTAATCCTGTCGCTCAATTTTCCAGAGTGCTATGAACAAATTAGCAAATCACAGTTCAGCTATCACTGTAAATCTATTCTTAGTCCGAAATAGATCTAGAACAAAAGTGTGCTTCGTTCCTTTACGAACCAATTAAATTCCTTTGTATTGTAGAAAGAAATGAATTCCTAACTATAAAATGTATCGTGAAAGTCACAGTTACATCTCAGAAATGATTAATGGCATATTTTAGTTTGTTAAAGAACAACTTAGAACCTAAAGATGGAGACATTGAGTTCGGAGGAAGCGATTATTTATACCACCAATAAATTGCAATCGAATGATTTAAATGACATAAAAAGAGCAAACGACATCGTAAAAGAAATCGAAATGATCTATTTAACAGTAACAAAAACAGGATGTGACGCGAAAATTGTTACAGTGTTCCTCAATTGCTCACAATGTGAGTGAGTTGTTGAGATCACACAAAAAATAAACAAGAATAATGTAAAATCAGATTATTTCGTCAGCGGTGTGTTTTTCTCCTTTACCACCCCTTTTTTACGCCTTTAAATCTAGTGCAACTCATTGTTCTTATTTTTAAGTGTGTTGAGAACTTCTACTAGACAATGTTCCTGAAAGGTAACTAAAAAAAAGGAATGGTAGTTAGCTTTTTTGACCACTTGTGGTGGGAGGGGCTCAGTGACGCACGCAGGAATTTTTCAAGGGGTAGGGAGGGTCCAGGGTCGAAATTGAACCATTCTCGTATCATGCTCCAACATGCCGCCCAACATATTCTTTTGCTTTAGTCGATTTTCGGGCCCAAAAAACGGTAAAAAATTAATTAGTAAATAAATAATTAGTATTAATTAACAAAATTAATTATTAACTACAAACACTCAATTAAATTTTACGTACTATATTCATAGGATTATAATCAACCGGAAAAAAATTAAGGGCTTTAAGGTGGGTTCTTACCCGGGGTTCCCCTCTCTTGTGTGCGCCACTGGAGGGGCTTGGTTTCACTTTTTGCATCACGTGCATATGTATGGTTCGGCGAACTCGTGGCCGGCGTTGTCAATTTGTGGGCTCGAGTTCTAATGTCACGAAAGACCAGCTGTAGTGGGGCTGATTCACGTTAAATCTATCGAGGCTCAAAGTCATCTCGTTGGCGTGGTCCTCTCGCCCGCTCAGGTGTCGTCCTCGTCACTTGACTGAGGTCCAGAATTACGAGGTCTGTCACCAATAGCTCTCGTGTAGCTTCACATTGAGAACTAAATTGAAATTTTTCAAATCAATTCAAAAACCAGTGTTGCTTAACTGCACAGTCAGTTTATCTAGTATACGGAGTTTCTAGAGTTATCTAGTCAAAATTATCACCCAAGACTCTTCTAGAATTTGTCTCGAGGTATATACTTTTGTCACCAAAATTTGGCGACATTTGGTGTTAAAATTTCTCGTCAAACGTTACTCTTTCTTGCTTAGCGTAGTTGAAGGAATATTCTTGCTTTGCCTGTAAATCCTTTTTCCAGCTACAATACTCTTTCGGCGAAGAAGATAATGTGCGGACATACCCGAAGAAGAGAATCAAATCTCCAAGATATACGGAAGACTTGAATCCAACTACGTTTTCATTTTGTTGGAAAAAAAATTGACATAGGATTATTAAATTTTGTAGAACCTGCGAAATATTTTTGTTTGGATGGAACTGTATTTTTTTATTATTCAAATTGTATTTTCGTTATTATTCAAGTTATATTTTCGTTATTATTCAAGTTATATTTTCATTATTATTCAAACTGTATTTTTATTATTAATGTACTTGGTATGTTCATTTATATGCTATATTTAATTTCTATTCGATTATTATTATTTACAATTTCTATTTTATGTGTATTTTGTGTAAAATATTTAGTTTTACTGTCATGTCTTTTACCAACGCCCTCTACTGTATTTATCTTTTGCGCGATGGCAACAAGTTGCTTGCTTCGACTTGTTTGTGTAATATAATCTGTGTGGAATGTTCAGTTCCCCCCTGTACTGTCCCTCGTTAGGAGAGGACCTCACCGCTCGAAGCTGCTGGCATTTGTCTATATCCTTTATATTCTAAATTAAAGTTAAGTTTTTAAAAACAAGAGTCATCTTTATTAGTCTCGGGCGACTATCAATTTTAGTATGATAATTTCATATTTTGTAGTTAGATAACCCAGCTTTCAGAAGACGCTAATTTTATTTTCCTAAATTAATTACAGAAAAAAAAGCAATCTTTTTAAAAAGAATGTTCAATTACCACGAATTTTCTCGAATGCTCTGTTAAAATGGATAGTTTTAATATTTCTTATTGTGCTGTCATACCGTCAGAGCTACCGACCCACCCTCACTGTCATTAACCGCATTCAAAGCCTGCGCCGATTTTTTTAAGTCTCTCACAAACAGTAATATAAATGCAATAACAGTGTTTTAAGTTTTTAGAAGTTTTAGCATATTGACTTTTCCATTATTTTCCCTTGCGAATTTACCTTCCTTAAATCAGTGGCATAACGAAGAATAGTAGCCCTCCCCCCACCCTACAAAGCCAGGTTTTGCGTTTAATATTTTATAAATTGGTTAAATACGTATTTGGCATCAGTCAGGCTTTGGGCCTCCTAGAATCCTGGGCCCCACGATACGGGGGTGTACATTACGCCACTGCCTCAAATAAATACAAAATAAACACAATTCCAAGTTCTCTATTCTCTTCCCAATGGAGTTAGCTGCTTTTTGTAAACAAAGGTAGTGTCCCCCTAGGATGCTCGTGAGGTAATTCTTTATTTTCGACCTTGGTCGGCATGTCATGAGTTCGAGCCTAATACCACTAAAGACCCGCCGTGTAGGGACGTGATGCACGTTAAATCTCTCGAAAAATCAACCGTTCTCCCGTTGGTGTGGTAGTTAGGTGAGTGCCAGCTCAGGTGTCGTTCTTGTCGCTTGACCATGGTTCAAAATGACGATGTCCATCGCCAAAAGCCCTTGTGTAGCTGAACAGTGCGACGTTAATATTCACTCTGTCTTCCCAACTTAGAGTCAATGAATTCTTATTATTTCTCTAGTTCTTATTTAGTCACCTTTTGTCTTATTTAAGAATTATTAACTAAATAAATTTGGTTATATTAATGGAATAACGAGTGTTTGAAGCAGCGTGGCGAAGTATATCTTTTTTACCAACAAAATCATCAAACCATCTCTCTGTTATTCATAGTATTGTCTCTAATAGGGGTCGAGTCTTGAATTCACAACCTTTTGATCAGTAAGCATCGGTTTTATTAATCATGAATGGGAAAAATTGAATTGGGTGCTTATTTAAGAGACACATGCAGAAGTCGACAATAATGTGAAACATTCTTTCACATCAGAAGACATTTTTATTAAGTTTTCAAAATTAATTCCAATCGCAAATCGAAAATCAATATTGAAAAATCTTTAGAATTCTGCAGTTTTGGAAATACATAGCTTCTTACAGTTTCTTTTAACCAGATATCTTTATAAACAGTCAAATCTATTCGTATGAAAACATACCTCCCAATAATATATTGTGTACTGGAAAAAAATGTATAGATTTTTGACAGTTTTTAGAGAATGTGTTGTTGTTACTTATGCCTCCTGATCGACAGTAACATCAGATTAAGGCCCGCGAAACTCTTTGCGGCAGCGGGCTACATTTATGCCTGTCGTTAGCTCGTGGCTTTGAGCACCATACAAGTGATAGTGCGATTTGGCTCGATTCCACCCCAATTTTGTGGGAGAACACCTTGGAGGGATGGTCAGAGGCCTCCCACCCAGGGGCGTAGATACCGCCTTATCAATGATACGGGGCCCCCCACCATATGTAAGCAAAACAGTGGCACACACAAGGGGGGTGTCCTAGGGGTCCGGACCCCCCAAAGCCCTTGATTTTTTTCCCGATTGATTATAATTTTAAGTATATAATACGTAAAATTTAATTATTAATTTTATTAATTAATACTAATTATTTATTCAATAATTACTTTTTTACTGTTTTTTGTTCACCAAAATCGGCAAAATCAAAAGGAGCATGATACAAGAATGGTGGACTTTCGACCCTCCCCCTCCCCTTTTGGAAAACTTCTGTGTGCGCTACTGAAGCAAAACATCGTGAAATTTTAAAGACATCCAGAAAGAGGCCCACAAGAAAGTTTTGATACAGGGACCACTTAGGTTTAGCTACGCCAGTGATCCCACCTCTCCTCCCCTTCCACCAATCCCACGAGAGGACCTGCGGCTCGACGGCTATTTAAAGTAACCCCTGGCGGCGAAGACACTATACATTTACAAACAACCATGCCGGAGAAGGCACAACAGTGCCTTCTCCGGGATTAGAACCCAGGCCAATGGTGCAGAGGTCAGCGTCACTAACCTCTAGACCGCATAGGTGGCACTTTTTAGGATGCAATCAATGTGTAATATCTTCTCAATTGACTTTCTACCCTTCTTCATATAATCAACTACTTCTCAACAGCCAGCACAATTATCTTGACTATCACTACAATCAAACAAACACAGTCATCCGTGTTAAAACACTCCCAAGAATTTCTATTCTTGGTACAGCACAAAACCACTCTCCATGCGTCCGTTCTCAATCATATTAACCCGCTTTCCTTAACACCAAATCCCGGTCAAGAGCTCTACGCTTCCAAAAACAAGAGACTCTCTCTTCCCTGACTGTCCTGCTCCAAGGTCAGTCACCTCCTCTCCCAAAACACAGTAACCCCTCCCCCACAGGTGAGGGAACGTCACCAACTCTTAAAGAATCTACCGCCGAAAAGTAGTCAGACACTACACAATGTTTATGAAAAGTATGCTTTGAATGGATTAAGACATTAGAGGAGGCCAAATCGAGGCTCAGTGGATCATTGAACATATTTATTTCTTTGATGTAGGCTCCGTATTTAAATCGAACACCAGAGTGTTTTCAGTTCCATTTTAGTTCGTGGCACTAGCCTTATAATTAAGGTACAATTATGACTGGGGCCGTGGTTAGCCTAGTGGTTAGAGCATCGGACTCCAGACCGGAAGGCCTAGGCTCGATGCCCGATGCCACCAAATACCCTCCAAGTATACACGGAGCACGTGCTCGTTAAATCAGTGGGTCCGAAGTCTTGTGGGCTGAATCACGAGTGCAGGGGACTGGAGAATATTTCCCTCCCCTTCAGTTCCATGTCTAAATTGTGGAGGTAGAGATCAATGGTGTCGCCATCTATCGTCCCTTCGGGGAATTTCGCCGAGCTAATTCGTACTGTCACCTGTATGGTACTCAAGGCCAAGAGGCGTACTTCTAGCCCCTTGAAACGATGAATTTCGTGGGCCTCGATCTGACTACGTCAGGCAGGAGGCATTTGAAACAACAACAACAATTATGACTAGTATTAATCAATATTTTCTCTATCAGGTCAATTCTATAACGTTTATTGTGTGGTTTTCCCATACTACTAATCGTTTCAGCAGATAGTGTGTCGAAGCTCAAACGCCCTCCCAATGGTGTAGTGTGGAAGTTGGGAGAGGGGGATGCCAGCTCAAGTGTCGTCCTCTTCACTTGAGCTGGCACCATGGTTCAAAATTTCGAGGTTCTTCGCCAATGGCCCTCGTGTTGGTTTATAGAGCGACTTTAATATAACTCTCAATCTCTCATCCGTAGATAGTTACTACATCATCAAAAGATGTAAACATTTTTGCACTCCTAATGGATATTTAAGGGAAGTGAGAGCGTTGAATAAATCTAATAAAATAAATAAAATTTAAAAAATAAAATTAGAAAAGTTGAATTTTCTTCTGTAGAATTATAGCTTTAAAATCTTTTTCTTTTTTGTATTGAATCAAAAATTTCTATATTGACATTGTTTTAATACACAGATGAAGATTACATTGATTTATAGATGTATAAGCGATTTGATGACATTGATGAACAATACGTAATTAGATAGATCCTTATTGGATAAGCCATACAAATCACTACGGCTCTTCAGTTGTACAACATTTCATCTTAAATTACTATATTTTTTTAGCTGAATTGCACAATTTTATTTACAGCTATATGTCTTGATACATTTCATTATTAACAGTAAATGCATTTCTGCGCTTAATACGTATTTGCTCTGCCCAGTATTTTTATACATATTATATTATATTATATATTATACATATATTACATATATATTACATATTATATTTTTATATTTATAATTATATTACCTTCAGCCAGTTTTTTTTTTTTTTTTGCGTTATCTCAAATTTATTTCCTTGAAGAGTCATTAAAAATGTTTTAATTGACATAACCACATGCTCTTCATATACTACTTTTTCCAATATTTAGAGTTTACAGTAAGTATATTACATTATTACACATCAGTTTTTAACTAGATATTTTTAAAAAAATGCTTCATTACAAACATATTTACCTTTTTTTTTTTTTTAAAAATACTATACTAGTTAGAGTGGTCAAGTGATTTTCTTTTCTAATGCAGAGTGTATTAATACAGGCTTTTAAAAACTTGCCACGCGCGACATATTTTTTTAAAAAATTTTGTGAATTTACTTTGAATCATTTCGGAAGGAAAGAGTGATTTAGAAACAAATTCCTCTAGCATCACTGAATTATTTCATTATCAAAAAGCACAAATGAAAATTAAGTGTTAATGTTAAAATTAAATTTACTAATAAACCGCAAAAAAAAAGGCAAGAAATTGAATTTCAATATCGTTTGTGTATCATAAAAGATTTCCATTTAGAAAGAATTTGTGTTGAATCTCTAATGTTTTTAAACATAAACATAAAAATGTAATGTTGTTAAAAAGATATTCACACACACACACAGATCGTTATGAAAGCATCAAACCGTCTGATTTTGCGGTCTGTTGAATACTTCATAACCTTGAATGTAAGAAATGTTGAATTGACTTCCATCCTTCTTCTAGCGCCATCTATCAGTCAGATGAAGAACTATACATTGAAATACGAATACGAATTGCTAATAAAATTTTGGGGGATATTTTACCCATAGACTCGGAACTCAGATCCAAAAGATCTTAAAAAAAATTACATGCAGAATTCAGTAACGATTTCTAATACTTTTATTAAACTTTCCTCCGTGTGAAATACAAGTCTTTTTTATTTTTTTATCTAGTCTTATATATTTCTTGCTTACAATATTTTTATTCTGAAATGTACATTTAGCCGATAATTTGTGTGTAAAAAAATAATTAACCAATTAAATATTTTATCTTATGTTAAAACTTAGCTATATGCTATATTTTTATTTGTGTCTATTATTTATTTGTGTCTGATTTCAAAAGCATCTAATGATAAATTGCGTAATAATTAACTAATATTTCTGTTTTTAATGGATATTACTAATTGCTACCTTAACTGTCTCTATCTGCGGGTCCGCAAACGTACGCCTTAGAGGAGTGGTCTCCAACCCCCGGTCCGTGGATCAAATACTACCGATCCACACAAGAAACATTAAATTATTTCCATTTTATTTACTGTGATATATTTTTCTTGGGTTCGGGCTGCTTTTCTTGTGAAAATCACTTTATATTCCTTGTTAAATCCCTTTATATTCTTTATATTTACGTTTATATATATATATATATATATATATAAGTACTATTAAAATAAAATTATTACATCAAAACAATCTAAAACATAAGCGATCAACGTCCTCCCCTTCAGCGGGCCGCGGTAATATTACCCAACGTTGACCGGTCCACGCCGATAAAAAGGTTGGGGAACACTGCCATAGAGAAATTAACTAAAAATTAATTTCCTTCTGAACAGTTCTTTGGTCCTTTCACTCCTGTCGTTTAGATTTGCCATCGAAACTGCAATTTGCTTTTAAATTAAATAATTGATAAATAAATTTAAAAAAAATTGCGCTGAAATTTAGTATGAAAAACAAGTAATGATTCAATTAATAAAATAATTTGAAATGAAAGGAAATTTGTGAGAAGCCTGTATGTACACGAATTAATACAAATTATTTAGCATTCCATTCATTCTTAAAATTACACACACACACACAGTGATCGAAGTAATTCATTTAACTTTTAATCTGTGATTTACAAAAAATGACATATGATTCGGAAAAAAAATTGGTTTTGCTATTTCAAAAAAAGTAAATTAATGAAAATAATAAATAAATACCCATTTTTCTCTTTTACGGCATGATATATTTTTCAAAAAAAATAAGAAAATATTCTCAGAAATTTTAATTAAAAGTCTCTTGCTTTTAACGAAAATTTTTAACATAATATTTGTTATATCACTCAGTAGTCTAAAAGTGAAATTCACTGCATGACAGTGTACATTAAACAATTAACAAGGGAAAAGCTAGAATAGCTATTGGTTAATTCATAGTTCACAATTGGCATTTTCTTTGCAAAAGGGCTATTTATCAATGAATCCTTCCCACAAACATTATTATTTCTAAAATGACTGCTAGACACAAAATAATAATTTTAAAGCAAAAATAATAAAATATTTTTATGATCTGCACTATCGAAAAAAATGTTCTCAAAACTACTGTAAAATCCGGCGTATAACGCGCACCGTGTATAACGCGAAACTATACTTTCAAGTTGCTTTTTTTATTTTTTAGATATATTCGCCGTATAACGAGCACCCCCCTTTTTTTTTGCGAAGAAATCTGAAATGTTTGTACACATTGCTTTTATGTTTCTTTATTTATTCGAGGTATTATCCCAGACTTTGGAGTCTAGAGCTCAAACGTTCTTACCATTGTTGTGGTGTGGTAGTTAGGAGAGGGGGTAGCAGCTCAAGTGTCGTCCACGTCACTTGACCATGGTTCAAAATTACGTAGTCCGTCGTCAAAAGCCCTCGTGTAGCTGAACAGTGCGACGTTAATACTCACTCACCCAGAGACTTTGGAAAAAATAGTATACTTCAGAACTGCTACTTGTAGTAACAGGAGTTGATGGATATATATGATATGTTATTACTCTTTCAAAGAGAACTTCTTTGGGAGTAGTGTATTTAGTTCTAACTCTGTTAGAGAAATAATTTATATCTATATATTTAAGTTCAGATTAGTAGTCTTTTATCCTGTTGTATCTGACAATGAAAAAAAATATCATATGATGGATTTAATGAGATGCCTTAGAACTGTAGAACCAGCTAGGAAAATAAAAATATAATAATGGAGTGAGCGGAATAAAGATGTTCAATATTTTCACCTTCTGAAATAGATGTAAATTTATTTAATTTTTCATATATTTTAATCATCGAGCTATAATTAACACCATAAACTCTTTTAGTTCAAATGGCAAGTCTTTTCTTTTAAATAAACAGTGCTTCGATACAAGTAGAAGTAATTTTTTTTAGGCTCATCTCTTTTGTTATTTTTAAAGCTATCATTTTTATACCCGACGTATAACGCTCACCATTAAATTTCAATCTTATTTTTTGTTCAAAGTGCGCGTTATACGCCGGATTTTACGGTAGGTTAAAAAGAATTTACTCCCAAATCTAAATAGAAGTACAGTAATAGACAAATCTGCTTCAATGAAAGGCGGGAACACAAATATTTTTTATTACTATTAATGTCTTTTGGGTTAACATTAATATTTATTTGAATGTATTTGAGTATGTTTTGTATTTTCTTAAGGTTGCATTTATAGGGATTGTGTGCAATACTGGGTTACCGAATACCGGTATTTAGAGCCATTTGTATAATTTTGTAATACCGGTATTCATAAGTTTAAATACTGGTTTCTCGATATTTCTAGAATTTTTTTTAATTTTCTATACTATATGTTCAGGGATTGCCAACATAACAAAATAGTATACATTTTTGTTCTTCTGTCTCTCTAACGAGTGAAAAAAATGAAGCTGTGAATAGAAATTTGCATCGTACAATCGATAAAATATGTGACTCATCCAAGGAGGTGGGCCAAAACTATCCTATTGCAGCCGAGAGCGATACTGAACATGCGTAGGATTCGTAGTCTGATATTTGTATCTGTGAAAAAACAAGGTTATAGTTGTGTAGAAAGTGCGTAATATTTCGATATTTTTTAAATTGGTGAATTTGTAATTAACATTGTATTTGCATATCGTACTTTAGGGCTCAAAATACTTTTCAGATTAATTACATATATACTCATAAATAATAACCCATAATAATGAATAAGTATAACTTTAAAGAATATAAAAACCAATTGATAATACTTCGGTTTGCGAAATTTGTAATAGTACCACAGACTGCAAAATGATATTGATACTTTTTTATAATTTATATAAATAAATAGGATGCTCTTGTACTTTTTTGTGATTCTTTATGTATCTTTATAATTTATAAGTTAGAAATTAATTTTTGTGATATTTATATACACTCATTAATAAAATTGGCAAATTAAACAAAGTAACACCTGTGTTTTCTTTCTCTTTCTAAAATTTCTATTGCCGGTATCCCAGTATTAAGATCTAAAAAATACCGAATACCGGTATTGTGTGTGAACTTTTGGTCCGATATTGCAATCCCCAGTTGCATTCATATATTCATTTCTTTAATAAATTGATATATGCTCCTTTTCACAATAAATTTATTTTCGGACGTATATCATATACTGAGCTCATTTTATTTAGGTTAACTTGATTTGATTTTAGTTTACGTCGCACTATAAAAGCAACACGAGGGCTTACAATTTTGAACCATGGTCAAGGAACGAGGACGAACGTTGAGCTAGCCCCTAACTCTCTTTACTACACCACACCAACGGGAGGACAATGAGCCTCGATAAATTTAACGTGCAATTGCTACCTCTACACGGCGGTATTTAGTGGCATTATGCTCTAACTCATGGCACGCCGGCCGCAAGCTCATGACCATAGCCACCAGGCTGCTATGGCCACAATGACCGGTTGAAGAGAACCTAAATCTCCATATTACATTTTGTCATCATTATTAAAACCAGTAATTAATTTTCATGGTCCACGGAATTGGTTGAAAAATCATATGTGAAGCAACAATAATTGAAAAATCTATCAATCTAATATAGAATGAGATAAAAGAGAGTTATTTTGTACCGATTAAAGTATCCGAGTACGTTCGGAACTGTTAGCATTGCAAGTACATATAAATGGATAATTTTTATGCTATTTAGTGTCACTTAGATTAGGATGCATGTATAGAATTGTTTTAAGAACATTGTTACTATAAAAAATTATTTAAATGCAATATTTTGGCAAAAAATGAATATAGAATTACCTATTTTCAAAACATTCTATATTTATGGTAAATGCTTCTAAAATAATAATATTTTGCCTATATAAAGCTCCTATCTCTGTGCAGAGTCTGAACTAGGATTTTTGAAATATATAACTTAGAAGTGGATTTATCCATATTTTAATACAACGGAGTGGAGAAATTTTAAGAAGAAACACCGATAATTATTTCAATCGCCAGCAACTCTGAAAATAATGTGAATTTTTCAAAAATCCTAGTTCAGTGCCTTTGGAGAAATCTTTGCTTTTATATAAGCAGAATATTATTATTGTATCATGCAAGCATTTTTCATCAAAGGAGAATGTTTTGAAAATAGGTCATTCTTTCATTTTTTTGCCAAAATATTGCATTTAAATAATTTTTTATTCCAATAATATTCTTAAAACAATTTCATACATATATTCTAATCCAAATAAAACTAAATATGATGAAAGTTATCTAATTATACGTTTTTTTTTAAATCACGGTTCCGAATGTAGTCGGGTACCTTAAATAAGAAACAATTAAATATGCTCTGCAAACTGTACTGCTTGTAGAATTAATGAAAATAGTACTAAATCTCAGCTATACTGTGTTATTATGCACAGAAGTATTTAAATAAACATCGGATTAAGCATAAATATTACATAAATTAAAACGTAGTGTTGCAATGTCATGACTGTCACTACTGATATCATTTTCTTACATACATAAATCATCAATGGTTTGTATTCTTATTCTGTTGAAAATTCTACAAAACAGACAGAGCTCCACAGGTCCTCACTTTGGAAAAACGTTCCACTAAATCTCGCCTTGACCCATGGCACCTGTAGGGGTCAAGGCGAGGGCGTGAACTGGGAGGGGTGCTCGGTGAACTTCGAGGGGCCCTCGATCCCCTTTTTAGGAGGAAAACTGGAGGACATTTTAAGAACCGGTCGATGAAGAATTTTCGATCCCCAATGCAGACGATTCTATAGAGTGAGGGATGCCTTCTGTCACAGGCCAGAATAAATGGCCTAAGAGAGGAGGCCTATTTTAGGTAAGGCGAATGCTGGACGCGAGAGTAGTGAGTTTAAGGGGCTTTGGTTGTTACAAAATTATTTTTTTATATGTCCAGTTTCAGTATAACACCAATATATTACATACAAAAAAAAGCAAATTTTTAAGTGATAACAAGCTATTAGAATTCACGTATAGAAGGGATGGCAAACCTTTAAGAATCAAAGTGTCATTTGCCAAGAAGTGTTTAATCAGGTAAAGACGTGCCGTTAAATAATTTTGACTTGTGATTATAGGGAAAATAATACTAACTAATAACTTAATAAAATATATAACTTAATACTAACAACTCAAAACTCTTTTTATTACGAAAAAATACCTTTTGCACTGTATAGTTTTAAATGGTTTAGTTATGAATGTAATTCAAGTTAAAGAGAGTAACATTAATGTGAGACTTTTGTTGTTATAGATTGTGTGTGTGTGGATGGCAAACAACTTATATTAGAATTGTAAGATGTTACTTTTAGTAGAATGCATGCTGAATTGCAGTCCTCTGCCAAATGGTTTCTAGGCAATTAATTATTTTTGCTGTGGTTCACTTTTTTGACAAGAGGAATTTGTGATTTGTCTCAAAATGTCGTTTTGCAGACGATGTTCTGCATACCACTGTTCCAGAACATAAATCACGCACCGCTTTGCCGCCTTTACTAATAATGCCATATTTCTAGATTCACCAAGTTTGAAATTTTCGGTTACACTTACTACCTTGCACTTTTTGTTCTTTTGCTGAAATAGCCATGTTAAATAACAGTTAGAAGTCGTAAATATAACACAAATAAACTTTAAAATACAGTTGTGTCGATGAAATTAATTACGGTATGCGTAGACAAACTTTACACCATAAGCAACTGTAGTCCAAGATGTAACTAAGGCAATAACTAAGAGACAATAAAAAACGAGTGCGCACTCGCCACCGAACACTGGCGTTTGTTCTAATATTTCATAGTGAACTTAGTTACTTTGAAATAAAATACAAACCATTTTGATCACTGGCGTGCCCAAAGTATTGTGTCGCGTGCCACTGGTTCGCCATCTCTGGCGTATAGCATGAATTGCACGTCGTAATATGAAATTAAGTAAAAACAGAGATTGGTTCCCTCTCTCGGAAAAGGATGAAAAATACACAGATACATTTGTAAATAAATTAAAACTTCAATTTCATAATGGACAAGTTTTAGGAAAAAGTCGCCTTGATAGTTACAATATTTTCTGTGGCACATTTCATAGAATTTTCTTCTAAACACCAACGAGGTTCTACTGATTTGGGGGAAAGACAACCAAACCTGCCGGAAAATTTTAAAACTTTTATACAGCCATAAATATTTTCTTTTTTCGAGAAAGATTAATTTAAAATAATATTAAATTAAATTATTTAAAGAAAAAAAAATCATGCAAAAATTACTTTTTAGTGGTTTTATTTAAGAGGACACAGTACAATTCAATTGACAAAAATCGGTCAAAAAATCAAATCTAATTTTTATAGCCTTAATTGTTTTTTTTATATATATGAGGATACCCCATTTGAAAAAGGGTTAGTTTAATTTTTTACCGAGGTCGCATTCTAATCAAAACAGTATTCCACATCAACCCACTGCGCCCCTTTTAAAAAACGCCGAATTAACCTTTTCGGCAGAGGCCCATAAACCGTCAGAGAAACGTCGTATTTCGCGCGTCAGCCCCGTTCGTCCGCGCCAGGCGGTAATTTTAAATAGCACCATAATGGGTTCTATTTAATCTCAATTGCCCCCCTTAAAGTAATGTGATCAAATTTTTCCTATTCTTCAAATATCATCTAATTTTCCTATTTTTTTGAAATTTTTGCCAGTAAAATCCTTAATTCAAAAATAAATTATTTAGTTTTAAACCAGTTTCTTTCTTAAACAAATTTTGTCTATTTTATTTCAAAAATTAACAATCCCCAAAAAACCCTAGACACCAAAAAAAAAACCCCCCATCTGAAGCATCCCCCTTTTTGGGGAAGATATGGGTTTGGGATTCCCCCAGAAAAAATTGAATCGCCCCGGGATTTTTAAAATCTTTTTTTCCCAAACCCTTCCAAAAAAATTGGCAACGCCCAAATTAAAAACCCGGACTGAAATGTCAAAAAAGGGGGCTTGCCTCTAAATATAAAACTTTTTACTTAGTGATCCTTTTTATGGAGTTTTTTGTCCTGCAAGTATCAGTTCTGAAAATTGACCCAGCCCATTTAACTTCATCTGCAGCATCAAAAAATTACGTTTTCAACAACTGATCAGGTACTTTTTTTTATTATGTTCTTCATTAAAAAAAAAAAATCTCTAAAAGAAGAATTTCAGAGCCATGGGCCCTGTTAATATCAAAATTGTTTTTGATTTTTTAAAGTATATAATTCATATTTTTAAACATAATGTTTATTTTTAAAATACTATTTTTCTATTTTGCATATTTAATCACCCGTATTAAATTTTTTTGCAATATTCAAAATTTTAAAGGGAAAATCGAAAAATTTCAAGTTATGAATATTTGTGTAACGAATCTATTTTATGTGTTTTAACGAAATGCTTGGTTGTGTTGACCTTGACCGCTTCTTGTCATCAAGAAAATCTCGTTGCAAAAGTTTTTCCCCCCAGCTGTTGTGTAATAAATTAATCTTTTCCCTGTATTTTTGAGAAAAAATTTTCATGAATCATTTTTTTTTCTTTAAAACCACGTTCATTTTAAAATTTATTGATGAAACACCCTAGATGATCCAATTTTAAGGTGACTTTTTCATTCAATATATGAATATTTTGATTTCTTTTTTGAAGAATTAATCTTTTATTGAAACGTGTGCTTATTAAAATTTGATGAATAGACCCTGAATGATTTTTTTTTTTTATTGGTGTAATAAAAAAATAGGTTTTTTTTAAGTGACTAACTTCTAATTTTTGTTTTAAAGTTTAAAATTTTTTTTTCATTTTATAATAAATTTAATTTCAGTTTTTAAAACAAGATTTATTTGTTTAATTTAAATTTTTTTACTTTCTTCTTTTTTTAAATTTATTATAAAAAAGGAGACAACTGATATTTTAAATTTTTTTATAGAATTTTTTTTTTTGGTTGAAATTAATAATTAAGTATTTCAATTTAAGTATTACGCTTTCAGCTCACTTTTTGTTTTTAAACATTATTGGTCTAAAATATTTTTAAGTGTATAAGTTTTGAGTATTTCATTCATTTTTAAATGTATTTTTTTTAAAATTTTATTTAAAAATTTTGTTAATTGAAAGCTTTACTATACTATAGTGATACCATTGTTATTTTTGGGAACGGGCAGTTTAGTTAATTCTTTTAGTTACTAAATAAAAAAATTTAAATTTTAAAATGGCCTATTCCGGTGGACGGAAGTTTTACGCTTAGCCACGGAACAAAATTTAAAATTGATAAATCTATAAATCGCTATTCAAAGCCAATTACTAAAAAAAATATGACAAAGTCAAACCCAAAACCACCAAAGATGTAGAGGATCGGCCCAAAAGCAAATTAGCATAGAAGCCAGTGCAGAAAGAATACGCATCAGGAACGGAAGAAAGAATACTCAAAAAATTGAAGTTTGATGAAAAAAAACGAAAGGACAATTTGAATTGGGTTGAGGACCCAAGCGCAATCTAAATTAGGTGCTGATACATCCAAGGGCAGTAATACAAAATTTACGTCAAAGAAGTGTCAAAATTTATACATCGTTTCGATTTGAAGAAGACTCAGTCTTTATCTTAAATTATTCGAACTCAAACGCAGATCTGATATAAATCAAAAATTTTTTGGGTTTTTTATCTGTTAGGCTTATTACCGGCAAATTCTACATCAAAGGAGAGCCTGATGTCAAAGCTCACTCTAACGCATGTTAAAGACTTATTACTGAAACGTTTTAAGCTAACTCCAGAAAAAATTTTGACACTATTTGTTTCCATAAAGGCCCCTGAAAGAACATGGATTTATTTCTACCCGATTAAATACTTACTTTAAGGGGGTGGACGGTTTTAAAGATTTTTTCGAAAATTATCTGATCAGTCATAACGGATCAACAAACGGAAAAAACCTTTCGAATTTAAAGAATATTACTTAGATGAATGGCCAATACGAACTCTCCTGTCAATTAGAGAAAAAATGAAGAATTCGAAGACGTTAAAAAAGAAGAAAAATCCATTTGCGAAGAAACAAAATTAAACCCGTTGAAAAACTCGTAGATATGAAGCACCGAGAAAATTCGAATACTATAACAGAACAGATAAGAAGTTTTCCGCGCCAAATTTCAACAAACATTATAAGCTCCTGTCCCCCAAAAGGAAAATGTTCAAAAATGTCAAGACAATGCCAAAAGGGTTTTCAACAAAATTTCGAAAAAAACCCAAACCGCTCGACAATTATTCAAAATCCGGAAATTCAAAGAACGTCCAGAGGAAACTTGCACACCCGTTAAGGAAGGTTTGTCTAAAGAAATATTTTTTGGAAGAAAAAAACCCATAGACAGGGTAGTACCGTAAGTTTGCTAGAGAGAACACAAACAGAAAATTGGACTAAAAAATTATCGAAGAATAAAATACCTAAGGTATTGGCGAAGCACAGGTGACAACTATCGGTTCCTTTGAAATGAATTTTAAAAATTTACAATGAAAACTCTCTTGACTTGGATGTTGTACCTGTCGATAAATTAAAAATTTGAAGAGTTTTTGGGGCAGAACTTTTTTAACAAGCATCGATAAGTTTCACAAAAAAAGGAGAAACAACAAATATGAAAAATCAAGCACTTTGCAAATATCTGCTGATAATCTTCAAGAAGAAGTAGACCTGCTCATGTGAAAATTGCCGAATTAGAAGGAACTCGAGAATTTAAAACAAGATTACAAGCCAGAAAAATAAACTCCGACGTCAAATGAAATTTTCGAAAGACGAAGAACCAGTCTGTCAACCACCTCGTCATACGTTCACCGAAAAAAAGGTAAATGAACAAATAGAGGAATGGCAAAAAATTAAAAAAAACTCCATTATTGGATTTGACCGTCGTAAAATTTAAAAGAAAAGATTTTGGGCGGGAATTTGGAAAAACCAAAATTTTACAAAAAAAGTTAAACAAAAATAAAAAAAGAAGAAAAACTCTGTAACCAAAAGAAGGCCGGTCGGAAAAGCCAATTAAAAGGACTCAATTAATCAAAACAAGCCAAAAAAAAACTTAGGTCCTTTTTTTAAAAAAAAACCCTTAAAGTGAATTCAGAAAAAAAAGATAAAAGAAAAAAAGGTGGCTCAAAAAAGGAAACTCCATTTACAAATTCAAACCGATTTAAAAAAAAAATATTTTTATTACTAAAATTGAAAAAGTAAAAAAAAAAAATCCAATTAAAAAATTTTTAGGAAAAAAAAGGCCCCAATTTAATGGTAAAAATGTTTAAATTTTATCCCCTTAAAAAAACGTTTTAAAAATATTAAAATTTTCAAAAACTTAACTCCCCCCCATCAGGATTTTTTTTTTTTAAAAAAAATTTTTAATTTTGTAATTTTTAAAATTTTTATTTTATTTTTGTTTTAATTCAAATGGAAAATCGTTTCCAAATTTTTTCTTATATTTTTTTTAAAAAATTTTTTTTTGTTTATTCTTTTTCCTTCATATTAAGGATTTTTTTTTTGTATTTTATTTAGTCAATTTAGGTGCAATATAGAAAGGTATTTTTAGGATTTTTTTCAAAAAGTAAAAGGTTTTGCATTTTTTCTCGTAATTTTTTAATAAAACAGTATTTTTTACAAAAAACAACCAATTTTGGGTCCTTTTAAAAAATAATTTTTCTTTCAAAATGGGCGAGAAACCACTCGTCAGAGGAGGGTATTTTGGGCTCAGAAAAATTGTCCCCCCCGGGCGGAAATTTTTAAAATACCCCATAAATTCTTTTAAAAACCCCCCAATTTTGGGGGGCCCCTTAAAGAAAGGATTTCCCCCCCCTTTCCCCCATTCTTTCCCCCAAAAATTTATTTAAACTAACCCCTTTTTTTTTTTTTCCCCTTTTTCCCTTTTTTGAAATATTCCCCCTGTAAATACTCCCCATAATTCATAATAGATTATTTAATTTTCAACCAGTTTCTTTTTTTTAACTATGTTGTTTTTTTATTTCAAAATTAACTAATAACCCTAAAAACCCAGACACACGCCATAAAACCCCCCCATCTAAGATCCCCCCTTTTGGAAATTTCGGTTGGTTCCCACGAAAAAATGGTGCAAGGGGGAAAAAAAATTTACATCCTGGTCACTCCAAATGATCCCAGGTTCCCAGATATGGGATTACAACCAGAGTAAATGCTCAACTAAAATTTAAAAGTCTGACGTATGTGGTAACCAAAATTTTTTTTAGAATAACGGCAACTGAAATTTACATTCTAAAAAAAAGTAAAACGGTACTTATCTGGGTG
Organism: Trichonephila inaurata madagascariensis; assembly: GCA_019973955.1. NCBI lineage: Eukaryota > Metazoa > Arthropoda > Arachnida > Araneae > Nephilidae > Trichonephila > Trichonephila inaurata. Next base: position 101,646 of record BMAV01010700.1, on the reverse strand, counting down.
ATGGGAGGGCGGGGAAGGAGACCTGGGAGGGGGGATGGTGCTGACAAGTAATCTAAGAAAAAAAAAAAAAAAGCCCGAAAATGAGTGCAAGTGCTTTTAAAGTGACCGCATTTCTTCGAAACAATCTGCCGAATTTTTACTGTTCCAATCCACCACTTTGATTTGCCCAACGGCTACTCACAGTCCGCGTAAGAATACAACCTTGTCAACCAGAGAGTGCAATGACTGGGAACGAACCCACATTCCTTATTAATCCCTGTTTCCTGTAAACAGGGCAGATGCAAAATTAAAATTGTATCTCAGGGACCAGAACTCTTGGCCTCCCATCACCAGTGAAGGATAAGTAGTTTTGGTGAAATTTCGCATGCGCAGTACGTTTCTTTAATATAAACAATTTTTTTTTCAACGGCGCTTTTCGCGCATGGGTAGAACGTTTTTATTACTTTGAAAATTAACGATAATTAGTTTCTGCTCATGCGCAGTTTTTTTACAACGGCCTTTCATTTGCCCCAGATATATCGTTTGGCCAGCTGTTTTCTTTGGCTTCGTTCCTTCGTTGTGGAATTATTTTTACAGGTAATATTTTTTTCTCCACATAAATTTTAACAGATTGCCACGATTCCACAGTTCTATTAAGAATAATTTGAATGAATGCACGAAAAAGTATGATGAGTATTGTGAAAGGTTTTTTGCCCTGTTGCCTGTGCTTGGAAAGAAAGCTGTTTTAGATTGGTGCATGAAAGAAGGTTTGATTGCGTCTTCATATACGTTTGCCCGAAATGTGGGAAACGTATGGAATTGAGAGAAAGAACAGGCAAAAAACTGAATGATGGTTTTGAATGGCTCTGTAGTAGTCGGTCCAGTGTGAAAGAGGAGAATCATCATGTTTCTCGGAGTGTAAGGAAAGGGCCTTGATTTGAATTGAGCAACATGGATATATGTGTACCGCTTTGTTAGTGATGCGAAAATGGCTTGGAAGGTGCCCTCAGAAATATGCAGTCACAGACTTGGGTGTTGGTTCACACACAGCTGTCGATTGGTTCAATTTCTCGTGAGAAAATTTGTATTAAAATTTCTGGGATTGTCGGAATAGAGAATATTTTAGCCAACTTGGCGATATTTGTCAAACGTAACGTAAAGTAACGTAATAATTGTTTGACATTTAATAAAAAAAACATTTAAAAAATTGCTTTTAGTAAAGATGTTAAATTACACTATATTTCAGTTATTTGTTAAAAATAAGAGAAAATTTTTATTAAAATTTCCGGTAAGTTCCGGCTTTCCATTGGTGAAAGAATTTTCAAAATCAGTCCAACTATTTCAGAGATTAGTCGGAACAAACAGACAGACAGAACGGAAAAATTTTTTTTAAAAAAAGTGTGTGTGTACTTATGTACGCACGTAAGAAGTTATACTTCTTTGGCGTAACAAGATTAAAATCTTTCTAAAAATCTTTATAGCAGGGCAAGCTGGACCAAGAACGAAAGGCGGTCACGAGCAGAGTTGAACGATACTAACCTTCAGTCAATCGGACGAGCCAATCCTGAGATAATCACGATTTAAATAAATTTAAACACCCCCGCACAGGACAATAGGACCAATAATATGGAGAGGGGGTCGAAGGCGGAATGATCTGTCCCATTCTGCATATTTCTAGACAAAGCATTTTCGTATCCGTTCCTACGGAACGCAAAGCAAAGGCTTTCTGACACGGGGTGTATAGCTCAGTGGTAGAGCATTCGGCTGCAGATCCAGAGGTCGGTTCAAACCCGGGTGTCCCCTTCTTCAGGGAAGTGGTGAGAAATATTTTTCTGAGAATTTCGAAGGGGGGGTTTTTTGTCCCGTTCTGTATATTTCTGGAAAAGGAATCCCCGATCCGTGATTTGCGGCGTTTTAAAAAAAATTTTACCCTCATCCTTTTTTAACGCCCCAATAAAAGTATTTTTAAAATTTTTTTTATATATATATATAAAGATTGTGTATATTTTTTAAATGCATTTGGTAAAAACCTGTTTTTATTTTAAGTTACAAATAGACACTTTAATTTTATTTGTTTGTATAGATAATAAGCCTTCACTTACTAAGCCTCCACTTTCTATCTAGCTTTTTTTTTTGTTTCGATTCTTATGGTTTTAAGCAATATTTACGCGTTTTTGGCTTTTGGTCTTCAACTTTAAATTGGATTTTTTTAAATTTAAATTTTTGGTATTGATGTAGTATTGTTCTGTGGCGTGTGGCCTGATGTACATGTGTGGATTGATTTTCAATTTTTCCCATATAAAACAAGGAGCAAAATCTTCAGAGAGGGGGAATAGACATAAGGGGGTAGTACAGGGGGTTCGGAACCCCCCCCATCATCCTTAATTTATGTTTTGATTGATTATATTATAATCCTTTATATATATAGTACGTAAAATAATTTAATTGTGTACAGTACGTATAAAAACTTACTTAAAAATTACCGTGCATAGTAAATAAATGGTTTTACACTGCTGAATTCAAACGTCACCGTTGCCCCTGAAGAACTTATAAAGGAGACTGGTGACTGCAAATAAAAACACTGTGAAACTTGCAATTACAATTTCAGTAAGATTTTTCTTTTTTTTTTTATGACTTGTGTGTGTGGTTCTTTCTATAATGAATTTGCTTTGCTGTTTTTTTTATTTCTGAATTATGGGGAAAATAAATATCTAAATGCTTGTGCTTTCTTGTAATTTATAATTAAGTATTTGTTATTAAAATAATTTATTTTATAGACTAAAGAGCTAATTATTTATTTTTTACTGCTTTTGTTTCCGACAATCGATAAAATCAAAGGAATATGTTTTGCCACATATTGGAGTTTGATACGAGAATGGTGCATCTTCGACCCCTCCCCCACCCTCTCCCTTGAAAATTACGCCACTGGGAGGAAAACTATGTCTTGTAATGTGTGTGTCTAACGTGACATATGTCAATACTAAATTTCAAGAAAAGAACATGGAACACAACCATTATATGTTGCAAGAATGACCCCCCCCTCCTTCACAATTTTGTATAAAATTAATTCAAGCATTTAAGTAGCCGACCATCCGATATAGGTGTTAGTGACGCTGAAGGCATGGATGTTTGTAAATGTGTAGCGCTTTTGCAGTATGGGGATACTCTTAAATAACCGTCGAACCGCAAGTCCTCCCGTGAGGTTGGTGGAAGGGAAGAGACATGGTAGGTCTCTGACAAACCCCAGGGTGTTCTCCCTCAAAATTGGGGTCAAATACTGCCACCTGTATGGTGTTCAAAGCTAAGGCTAACGTCAGGTGTAAAAATGTAGCCTCTTGCCACGATGAATTTCGTGGACGTTGATCTGATGATACTGTCGATCAGTTAGCGTAAGTAACAACAACAAGCATTCAAGTTAAAGAAAATATAACAGTCCTCTTTGGCGATGTTGCTTTAAATATGATGAGCATCGGAAATTTACCTCCCTTTTGAACATGGTTTTGGCAGTCCAGCGCTTAAGGTTACGCACTTGTGACCGGTGTGTCATGAGTTCGAACCTTAGTGCTACTGAAGGCTCACCATTAGAGGGGCCTATGCATGATCGAAGTCCTCACACAAATGGCGTAATAGTTTGGAGGGGGAGGTGCCAGTTCGAGTGTCTTACTCGTCGCCTGACAGTATTATAAATATACGAAGTCTGTTGCCAACAACCCTCATGTAGCATGGAGCGTTCTACAGTTTTGGGCTGTTACAATATACTGTAGTGTGAACAAAAAAGAACTTAACAAATGTAAAAGATGCTTAACCCTTTCAGGACGGGGCGATTTTCTGAGAGCCGCCCCTAGGACGGGGTGAAGGGTAAAACTACTTCCCCGGGAAAGGGGGGCTTTTTTTCCCTTTAAGCCCAACAAAAAAAAACCCATAAATAATAAAATTTCAGCCCCTAACGTCGAAATTTTTTGGTACCCCTTTAGATTATAAAACAAGTTGTCAGTTACTTTAAAAAGTGGGAAATGTAATAACGTTTTTATTTTAAATTACATGAAATGATAAAAAAAAATAGGGCTTACCCCCGGGAAAATAAATTTCGTAAGCACTATTCTTTTTTTTCCAAAACACATTAATACACTTTCAAATTAAAAAAAAGATTATTAAAAGATTATTTAAAAAAAGAAATAGAAAAAAATTAAAATTAAGTTTGAGTGGGGAAAAATCTCGAAGCATGGAAAACGCGAAGTCCTACTTTTGTATGTTTTCCCCAAGCATAAAATTTTTTACGTTTTTTTTTTTTTTGTTTTAAATTTATTTACACCCCGGTTTTTGTGACTATCACTTTGGTTTTTTCCCCCTTTTGTTCATATTGGAAAGTGCCTTTAAAACAATAAAAATAAAAACCCTGGGTAAAGGGTTTTTTGAAATAAAAAAAAAGGGTACGTGAAATATACCCAAAAAACAACAAAATTTTAAAAAGCGGGAACTGACGCTAAAACACCGCACACTGGTAAAAAAAAAAAAAAGTATTCGATGGGGTTAAAAGAAGCGCAAATGTTTCATCTAAAAGAGGAAATTTTGGGGCCCGAGTTTTCTGTTTGTTGACCTTTCAATTCCCCCCTCCCCTCTCGGCTGATGTGGAAAATATCAAACCCAAGCAGAATATAAAACTAACTAAAGGTCAAGGTTCCTCTAAATTCGATTTCAATATAATGGACATGGGGTGTCATCTAGGGGTCATCAAAAAACTTTCCCAGCTGAAAATGAAATTTTGAGCCGCCCGTCCCTAAAAAGGCCATATTTACTGCCCGTCACAAAAGGGTTAAGATATCCATTACGTTCGGAACCGTGTTTTTAAAAGGGGTTGCATCAATGGATAATTTTTATGATATTTAGTGTCATTAGATTAGAATACATGTAAAAAATTTTTTTAAGGACTTTTTGACAAAAATTTTTTTAAATACAATATTTTTTTTTTGGCCCTAAAATTAACAGAAAAACCCTTTTTAAAAATTTTTCCTCCTTTTGTTGCTTCTTTTATATAATAAAAATTTTGTCTGTATATAGCTCAGCCCCGCAGAGGCTCAACTATGATTTTTGAAAAATTCACTTATTTTTTCGGGATTTGCAACCATTTAAAATAATTATCGGTGTTATTTTCTTAAAATGTCTCCCCTCTGTTTTTTCGTAAGACTGGAAAAACCATTTTAAAAGTTATATATTTGGGGAAAATTCGGACCTCTGTACAGAGGTGTGGTCTGGAAAATATTATTTAAAGGCATTTTACCAAAAATTTTTTTAAAAAGGGGGTCATTCTATTTTTTATTTTTTGTCAAAATATTGTACTTAAATAATTTTTTTTGTAATACTATTCAAAAAAAATTTTTATATACATTTCTAATCAAAGTGACACTAAATATCATAAATATTACCCATTTATACCCCCAAAAAACCCGGGGTTCAAATAGTCAATAAAAATCTTAATTTAAATATTGCATATTTAATTGCAAAATTCTTTCTTGCAGTTTTTATTATTAATTTCATACATTGTTAATAATTAGCCCCGATTTCTATTTGAATTTCTTAAAATATCGATCAGCCTGGAATAATTTTCCCGAATTTTTTCTTTCAGTTTTCGTCCGAAATCTTCGTTCTTTTTTTTTTGGGTAAGGCTAGGAATTCAACATTAGCAATCAGGAATGCCAGACCGTTTGATACAGTATGTACATTACATGGTAAAATACCCAAGCGAAAACCGGGTGACGCAAAAATTTTTAAAAAAAGAGTAAATTAATGAAAACCCAAAACTAAATCTATTTCCCAATATTTTCCAAAGAAAGCAAAAAAATGTATAAAATTTTACTCTACAACTTATTAAACAACGTATCAACAGCTTACATAACTCATCGAAATGAATGAACACATGGCCGACGTGAAATATGCCGTGCTTTTTTTTCCGTCATTTTTTTTTCTTTACGTTGAAGTTTTCATGCTGAAAAGAAATTGGTATATTTCTTTTTTCTTCTCCAAAATAAATAACATACGGCGATTCCAAGGCTATCTTGGGAAATAAGGAATCCAAAAATGAAAGGTATAAACGTTTATATTTTCCATCGGTATAAAGAAAGATAAATTTTCATTACTTACGAAACATTAATTTTAGGTCAGAGTTGCAAACGGTGTTAAGTTTTGAAAAATCGTAGCATATCTCTTATTCCTAGTTTACCCAATGCCAATGCACTTGATAATGTTTTTCATCACTGCTTACTAGAACTTGTATAGTTATTTTATTCCAATCATTCTCAGATGGTGGAATTTGTAACTAATAAAAAAAAAACTAATGTATTCTGATCGCATTGCGTTAGCATGAATTACAAGAAAAAATAAGCTGGACATCAAAAAGTCAAGCATTTTTATTTCTTACAATTCTTAATTGCAGCAGAGGATAACACATAATTTCTTTCACAAAAACATAAAAATGTACCAGGCGCTCAATATATTTCTCATTCATCATACCATGTCCCCTAAAATGCAATTCTTTTCATATATTCAATTAAGATCAATCAACACACACATTACACTTATGGAATACCTATATTTTTGATAAATATAAGTTTATAAAATGATTATTTACTCAAGAATCGTCTATATCAAGGCTCAACCCTTTTATCCGCCGGGCGGCATTTTTTGACAACCCCTTTTCACGCGGGCCGCTACATGACTAATAAAGGGGGGGCAATAAGATCAAAGGCATTTAAAAAAGCGAAAAATCCCATCAACCATTAAAAAAACATAATTCTGGATTTTATTTTTTAAAAATTTTATTAAAAATCTATCGAATTCAACCCCAAAAAAAAAGGGTTTTAAACATTTTTTTTCATCCCGATAAGGGGGGAATTTCCCGTCCCCTTTTCCCCAATCATCCCAATCCCCCTTTTTTTCATTCTGGGAAAACAAAACTTTTTCAAAACTTTACATGATTTTTTTTTTTACAAAGCCTCATTTTTTTTTTATTTCAAAATATTAATTTATCAAGGGGGCAGGATGGCAGCAAAGGTTTTTTTCTGAATTCCCGGCTAAATTAGTATTATTTGTTTAAAATTAGTTCAGGCATGCTTGTGAATTTTTGTTTCAAATTTATTCAAATACTTTTTGTGATTTCATTAAAAAAATATCTGAACAAATAACCGAATTTATCAAAGAGTATACGGAAGAATTTAAAAAACACACTAACAATTTCTGTATCAATTTATATGTTTATCCATATATATATATATATATATATATATATATATATATATATATATATATATATATATATATATATATATATATATATATAAAATGAACAAATTTTAATGGATTCTTTTGTCACCTCTGCATTTGTTGCTGTTGAAAAGATTTTTTTAAGGAAGCTAATTTATCTCGTCTTGAAAGAAGTCCTCAAGAAAAAGAACCATTGAAAGATTTGTTCTCAGTGGTAGAGTGACGAGCATAATATAATTTTTTAAGTATAACATTTTAACGAAAAACCAAACAAGTTGTTGATCCGTGTTTATTTTTCTCTACAAAATAGTCAAGATCCTAATCATTTCGAAACAACATATATTTTTTAGATATTTTTTACTTGGAAGACATGAGGGTTAATTAAAAATTAGTTTCACCCATAAAAAATGGGCGCTACTCTACTATTTTGTTATCACTAAAATTTACAATTATAAAAAGAACAAACAGTTATCTCGGAATTTGTACCAGCGCGACATCAGCAGCAAAATTGATAATATTTGATTTCTTGTATTTCGCGCTAAATTTTGTATGCATTATTCTAAAATAATTGAATTTGTCTGTGAAACAGGTCAAGACCGGACCACTAAGAAAGGTTCGATGGGCCACATGCGGCCCGCAGGTTGAGTATTAAAAATAGAGGGCGGTAGGCCTAAAAGCGGCGTCGATAATACTCACGAGAGAGAAATAGAACCTTAATCCATAACAAAAAAATATTTATTATGATTAACATAGGTAAACACAATAATCTATTAGCAATGAATTTAAAGGTAAGTAGTATAAGACGAAGAGGCACTTTAAGCATTGAAACACATTCTACGACGGGACGACTGGGTACGTCCGCTCGGTATGAGGAAACTCGTAGAAGTGATGAGAAGTAGGGGGCGCGACGAGTGACAATAGCGGGGGTGTACAAGGTACAAACAAGTATCGCTGGTCTACATCATTCGTCTTCAACTCCCGGGTCGCAGACCGGCACCGGTCCATGGATCAAATGGTAGTAGACCATCCAAACAATATTGAAGTATTTCCGTTTTATTTACTGGGATGTATTTCTTTCGGGTTTGTGGACTTTCCAAAAAAATAACCTAAAATTCCATGTTAAATCTACTTTATATTCATTTTTTGGTGTAACTGTACTTTACCTGAAAGCATATTTATAAATACAATTAAATTAAAATCATTAAATCACAAAACAATCCAAAATATAGACAATCAGCATCCTTTTTATAGCGGGCCGCGGTAAAATTATCCAACGTTGACCGGTCCATGGCGATAAAACGGTCGGGAAACACTGGTCTAGTACATCAACGATCTTAAACTTTCATAATGCCTGACTTCGCGGCCCCTCAAGATTTCAAAAACACCCCTCCCTGACTCCCGACACATGACTCAGTGATTTAAAGGTTCCTTAATAATCCTAATACTACCTCTGCTACTTATACAGATTTTTTTCAACCTTTCATTTTTCTAATTCTAATATTTTTTGAAAACATTACGTTGTAGCATGGCTATGTGGTTGCAAACGGTTATAAAAAGCTTAATAAACTTGATCGAAATACGTGTTCTATAAGTTTCTTTCATTAAGAGGCAATTAAGTGATCTAGTCCAGGATGACAAATATTTCTATTTTTCCACGAGGGCTTTCACAGTCTATAAAAGAGGGAAATATTTAGTATATTAAATGAGATACTGCTATATAGGAACCCCTAAAAAAGCGTTGAGGACCCTGAGGTAGAATACAGTTTAATAATTGATAACCTACATTACCGGTTGATTCAAAATAAGTGTGACCTAATTTTAAAGCATATTTTTTTATGAGGAATTTCTATCGTTTTACTACTGGTTTTATTTGAAAAATGAAACATTTGTGACGGGCTCACGCGTCTTTTCTTTAACGTAACCTCTGGGTTCTTTGGTAGCCAAGATTAATGGCAACTCTTTTCCAACCAAAACCCAAGAACCGAAATGTGAACAAGAAATGCAAATAAGATAGCTTTTAAAAGAACAGAAGTTTCAGTAAGGGAGATGGCAATTTGGGGAATGTTATGTTTGGAAGAGATACAAGCGTGAATTGACAGCCTATCGTAAAGTTACTTGGAAAGTAAACCAGTAATACAAGGTGCATACCATTGCACGCCCGCCCAGACGTCTCCATAGAGAAATCTAATCTTAGTTGGATTAAGGTAGGACTGATTATTTGATATTAGGACGTAATATAATTAAAAGCGAGAGTAGGTGGATTGAATAATTATTTAGAGAAAGTGGTCTAAGTTACGCGATTCGGTTTAACTATCTTTTGTGTGTGTTTGTTCATTCTAGATTCTCGCTAGTTAAATTTATCTAAATTGTTAGACATTTAAGTTTTATTCTTAATAAAGTCATATTAAGAATTTAAAATGTCTGTTACTTTAGAAAACCATACACCTCTAGCTCACGCTGACAATCAAAGATACGGTTACCAAAGGGGTGGTATCACACATTTAAATTACCAATCTAGCCATTTTTATTAGTGGGAGTAAATTACAGTACTGAAATTGGATCCTCAAATCCGAAACGAAATTTTACAGCTTTTTGAAGGATGGTTGTTAAAATTCTGTATAAATAGTAAAGCATTTAAAAATTCCAAAAAAAACATTTTTCTATTGTATTACTATCTAAACTTCAAAAAGAAATATAAAATTTGGCTCGCAATCAAAAGCTTCAGGGAAAAAATGTGAACGAAAGGAAGTCCTTAATGAAAGAGAGAAAAAGAAGTTGAAAATAATTATCGCTGTAGAAAATTCTTTGCCTCAAAAACCTATGGTAAATAATTTGTAGATATAGCAATCGACAATTTATCGTCAGATAAAGAAAATTGGCTATAAAAAAGTAAATTTTCCAGTCTGTCATCAAATGTCTGCGAAGACCGTAGAAAAATGAAGAAAATGTTCTTGGCCTCTGTATTTAATGTTATGCAAAGGTAGATACAAAGCATGGATAACTTCTGATGAAGCAGTTTCACATCTGTCATTCACATCTGGCAAAACGAAAATTCAATATATTTCAAGCAAAAAACGTCGCAAAGATGCAGTTGTTTCGAAAAATGCAAGTTGACCGTCAGGTGTTATGGTATGGACGGAAATGTCCTCTCAAGGCTTAACAAAACCATGTTTTGTAGAACCAAACTTTAAAATTAATGCTAAATCAGAATTAAATTTTGAAACTCTTAATAAAAAAAAGTAAACGTCTTTTTCCTCAAGGAAACTCTGTTTTTCACCAAGATTCTGCACTAAGTCATACTGTAAAATCTACTATAAAATGGCTGAAAGATTAAAAAATAAATTTTCTGCCTCCTGTGATAAATGACTATCACTATCCTCTGTCTGTGTTCCTTGTGATTATTTTTTATGGGGATACTTAAAAAAACAATTAAATAGACGTAAAGTAAAGAGCATTTCAAGGGTTTCAAAAAGCAATTTAAGAGGGAGTTGGAAAAATAACCCAAAAATAATCGAAAAAACTCTTTTAGCTTAGACAAAACGCTTACGAAAAGTGTAGTGTGCTAAAGGAAACCACATTGAAAATTCCATGCAAATAACTTCATTCACTAAAAGTTTATGATCCTCTGAAATTTTGGTCAAACGATTTATGAATCAACCGGTATACAATAGACACATCTGAGAATTATGAAAATTTTCAGAGTAAATATTTCAAATTTTACTTGTGTCCTATTATAGCTCACCTCTGGTTTTTGAGCCCTTTTCTTAGGGTCAAGTTAGAAGGTATCTGCAATTAGTAACTTCCGTTAATTATGTTAGCTTCGGAAACCCTACTAACTATACACGAGTAGTAACGACCGATACCATTTTTAGCTATTATTCGGATAATACGCCCGATTATCGGTCATTGTTTACAACACAAAAGCAAGGTTCAATTTTTTTTCAATTCCTATTAGCTTACTCTCTCTTATTGATCCGATGTTCCTACAGATCATGGGATTACAACCAGAGTAAATGACTCAACTAAAATTAAAGTCTGATCGTATAGTGGTAACACAATTTTATTTAGAATAACGGCATACTGAAACTTACATTCTAAAACAAAGTAAAAACGGTACTTATCTGAGTGAGGGAAGGCGGAGTAGGAGACCTGGGAGGGCTGAGTGGTGCTGACAAGTAATCTAAAGAAAAGAGAAAAAAGCCCCGAGAAATAGCGTGCAAGTGCTTTTAAAGCTGACCGCATTACTTCCGAAACAATCCGCTACGAATTTATTACTGTTCCAATCCACCACTCTGATTTGCCCAACGGCTACTCACAGTCCGCGTAAGAATACAACCTTGTCCCCCAAAAGAGTGCAATGAACTGGGAAGCCCTAATCTTACATCCTGTTTCCTGTAAACAGGGCAGTTGCAAAATTAAAATTGTATCTCAGGACCAGAACTCTTGGCCTCCCATCACTCCTCCCCTCTTTCAGATTGACAAAACTAAAAATAAAAGAAACAAAAAAAATTATTGAGGAAAACGTAAATGTTACATAAATGCAATAGCGACAGCAGTTCCAACAGTCCTGTCGTCTTTCCGCCAGGCACTCGCAAACTCCTGGTCATGAACGACTGTCCACGTCTTGAAGGGAAAAAAACGATAACTGGAACGTCCTAATTTTGGTGAAGACTCCTGAGGCTGGGTGAAGCGTAGCGTCACAGTCCTCAGCATTATAGAGATGCAGTTGCTCCATGCAGTAACTCGGCCTTGTAATGGTAAACCGGTGAGCTCTGAATCTTGTAGGGTTTCTCTAGTGGTGCAAAGTCTAGGTGAAGCGTAGAGTCACAGTCTTTAGTATTAGAGATGCAGTGGCGGCCCCATAAACGAACTCGGCCTTGTAATGGTATACCGGTGAGATCTGAATCTTGTAGGGAGTTCCTCTCGTGGTGCAAACTAGACCCAATGCACCGGAAATTACCCTGGCATAATGTTCTGGAAAAGAGAAAACACGAACACTCTCCTAGGAGAGCCAGAATCAGTAAGGTATATGAAAGAGAGTAAACAAAATTTCCCGATATTTTACCGAGCTTCAGACACCCGAGGTCTCCACAGGGCAGATGAAAAATTAAAATTGTATCTCAGGGACCAGAACTCTCGGCCTCCCATCACTATATATTTATCTTGCTCAAATTTTCAATCGTTAATAAAATACTTTCTGTTCATCCAATCAAGTTCAAATAATTTTTTTAAAGTTGTAGTGGATGACATTTAATGCTAATACAGGTTTTTCAAATATTAATTAATTAATTAAATTAATGACCGGTTTTTGTCGCCAACTTAGATTCGTTTCTATTGCTGTAACAATGTAACTGTTAAAACAAAGACAAAAGTTGGCGTCTAAAACCTGTTTTTCAGCCAAATTAGCCAAAACGGGTTTGCATTGGTACAACAATGCAGACAAATCATGCTCTTTTTCAATTCCTACTATTAATTCACCCTCTCCCTATATATCTACACTATTAAAATTCGAAGGTAAACAAACGTATCTATCTATGCGACCGACTTTGGGACTAGGTGTATCTTCTCAAGAACCGCACGACGCAGAAACTCGCCCAAGGTACCAAAAGCTTGGGAATTATCCGAGGAATTTGTTTTGACCGTTTATATTCCAAGATTGCAATTAGTTAAAAATATATAAATTAAAAACCTTACAACGCATAATTATTTTTCTCCTGTGGCCATTTTTTCTCGCCAGGTGGCGAAGTTCCAATTTCGACCTTTTTTTTATTCCAGACGTTTTTAAAACGCGGTCTAATTTTTTTTGTGAGACTCAGACAAAATATAATTACAGAATCGGAAAGAGCATTTACTTCGCCACGATACGGTATAATTTATTTAACGAAATAATGATATTTTCTATTTTTTACGATTTTTTCCAAAATGAGTCAAAATTGATACGTGTTTATGAAAATGATTTCTAAATCGTTCCACTTGCATTTTCTTTCGCGTTAATGAAATGATATTCTACACTAAAAACGTTCATGCTTTTCTCTTTTAGAATCAGTCATTCAAAAAATAAAATGTCAAAAACTTTTTTTTTACGAATTTTCAAAAATACTCAAAGTTTTATTTAAATACTTAATAACTTCTTTATTTATAAAAAATAATCTCACTAAACCTTTTTTTCATGTGTAGTACGATATTATCCGTAATCTATACAAAGATTGAAAAAATTGCCTAAAAATTACGGTTTTTTTAAAAAAAATTTGTGTTTTTCATATTTTTCCTTTTAGCGAGAAATGCTTAAGCATTATTTTTTACATTTTTTGTTCAAAAACTAACGTTGTTTTCAATCGATATATGAAGTTTGAAGGCATTAACTTAAAAATGAAGCCCGAAAAAAAAATAATAAAACTTTGACAAATAACGCGGTTTTTGGTTTGGCGACGAAAACCTGTTTGATGCCAAACGACGTTTTTCTCTCTGTCCGTCATGTTTGATGAAAGGTTATAGTAGAAGATGAGCCTTTAAATATTGAAAATCACCAGATTGGGTGAAATTTAATTTCTCTTCCTTTTATTTTAAAAGTCTTTTCACTCCTTTTTTCCCGAGAATTTCGTGGCGCGTTCGGCTGAGCGCTTGAGTGCTACCGTTTGTATCCGGGTTCGAAATATCATTGCTTCATTTTTATGATTTTTTTAAAAAATACTCCAAATTTCATTCGCGCATTTGACAATTTCGACAGCAATGTTGTGATTGGAGATCATTTATTTCGTCTCGATACAGTTTATATATATATATATATATATAAAACGATACTTTACATATTTTAAAATTTTTTCCAAAATGAATCAATATCGATGCGTTTATATGAAAATTTTTAAAAAACTCATACTTTAATCTTTTAGAATCAGTGATTTAAAAAATAAAACGCCGAAAACTTTTCTTACGAATTTTTAAAAAATACTCAAATTTTAGATATTTAATAACTACTTATCAAATTCAAAATTTTATATATCAAATTCAAAATTTTTATATCTTCTTTATAAAAATAATAGTATGAAACTTTTTTTCCGTGTATAGAACATTTCAAAAAATGCTCACAATTTTTATTCAACATTTAATACAGTTGTGATCTTTTGTAATTATAAAAATTTCTACTTTTTTCAACATACAACTATTTTTAAAAAGGTACACTTTTCGTTTACGGGCCTAAAATGTTGCAAAGGAGTGAGTGAATATTAAAGTCCCACTGTTCACTTACTCGAAAGCTCTGATAGCGAGAGGGAAAGAAGAATTTAAATGACAATATCTAATACATTTAAAAATATTCGTGCAACACCGGGGGAAATAAACCTGTCTGACAAACAAAAGAAGCAAAAAAATTTCGAAACAGGGAATTTTAAGTTATACACTCGGTAAAAGCCCGATCAACGCCGGACTTAGCGGAGGGGGGTTGAAGTCATTTTGAAAAAGAGTATCAGAAGTGCTGATTTAATGAAGAAAAGGGAAAATTTAAAGCAGAGAAAGCCCGTGCAACTCCGGGCCATGCAGCTAGTATATATATATATATATATATTATTCAAATTTTCAATCGTTAATAAAGTACTTTATATTCATCCATTCAAAGCAGGAATTGTCTTAAAATTTTTTTTTTTTATATTTCTTGTTTAGAAAAAGGTGGCAATTATCAGATGGTGCTTAGGGGAAAAAAGTTAAAATGCTGTAGATGCCGTTCGAAAGGAGGAAAGAATCCACATACCATAAGGAAAGGTACGTGGTTTAGCAAAAATCATTTGAGTAATTTTAGAATGTGTTTATTATCTTTTTAAAAAGCTAAATCATGCAGGAATTTGTTCAAAAAGTTTTAATTTTTCACCTTCGAATATCGTTTCTTTTCTTTCAAAACGTTCTTAATTCTCTATTTTTCAATAGTTATAAAAGAAATTTCTATTTATACTCGTTCGGATATCAATCTTTTTCTCATTAGAATATCCTTAACTTCCTACTTTTAGAAGCTGAATTTTTCATTAATTTGTCCCCCCCTCCCTAATGTCTTAAAAAGTTCCAATTTTTCTCCATCGAACTATTCCTTCTTTTCGGAATGTTCTTAATTTCCTATTTTGCAAAAGTTAAAAAAGAACTCTTCCATTTTTGACTTTCAAATTTCAATTTTTATTTATTAAAATGTCCTAATTTTTCTTACTTTTAGAAGCTGAAATTTTACTGAATTTGTTCTTAACGTCTGAAAAATTTCTCTTACGAACTTCCGATTCCTTTGCTCAGAATGTTCTCAATTTCCTATTTTAGAAAAGCTAAATTTTTCATTTAATACTTCGGCAAGTTTTAAAAAAGTACCTACTATTTTTAGAAGCTAAATTTCACACAAATTGTAAAAGTTATAATGTTTTCCATTTTTTTCTCTCCTTCGGACAAAACGCGCCCATGTTTTTTCTAGTTTGCCTGGACTCGAATTTGAAAAACGCGCCTTAGTGCCTATTTAAAGGAACATGAAAAAAAGTCTTCGCCAAAGAATGAGCTATAATAAGAATGTACCTAAATTTTTAAAAGATTATAGTTCAAGTAAAACTTTTCGGAAATCAGCATGGTAATTTTTGATTTAAGAATTGTACAGATATATATAACCATCTAAAAAATTAAAATTTTACAGCATGGTGTAATCATAAACTGATTTCGGTCATGTTTTATTGCTGTAACAGATTCATCATTAATTTTTATTCATCCAATAAACTACACCACCAAATATTTTTCAAATATAAGTCACGCAACCAAAATATAAGCATCGCTCATTCACATCTTTGGAATTTAGTTAAGTTACGGTTTGAGTGTGTACGCTAAGCAAATCAATTCAAATAAAAACTATGATAAAATGTACCTAAATTTTTAAAAGATAAAATAGGAGCAAGTAAAACTTTACTAATCAAGTAATTTTGATTTTAAAGAATTGTACAGATATATAATAACCATCTTAAAAACTTAAATTTTGCAGCTTTGGTTAATCACAGACTGATTTCGCTCATGATTGAGCGTAACAGATTCATCATTAATTTTTATTCATCAAAAAGAACCCCAGAGATTTTTCAAATATAAGTCCCTCCAGAATACTACCATTACGCTCATTCACATCTTTGAATTTAGTTTAATTACGGTTTGATTATTGATACCTAATAAATCAATTCAAATCAAACAATTGTTCGTTATAAACGATATATAATTATTAAATTACAGGCACAAAATTGGACTTTGAAAATATAAATTACCTAATTACTAATCAATAATTTTGAAATTAGATACGTGCCAGAAACATGAAATTAATAAATCTTTAAAGCACACATTTACGTTTTGCACATTATAATTAACACCACGATGTAGTTTACGCCATTTCAAAATATGATAATTATCCCCAACAATTATGAGTTAACTACATCTATTTAATATGATTTATCATATCTAAAATGGAACCCATCTGGAGTTTAAATACAAGTTAATCCATCTCAGAATAGCTTACGCCATTTTAGTAAACAATTAAAATAAATCACTTAATTAATGAGCATTCACGACACATCTTGGACGTTTATAAAACATATTGATAATTAATACACATACAAGACATTTTTCAGACTCAATTTCGTAATTCATATATGTATATTAAATTATTTTTAAGATGTTTTTCAACACTAATTCTGAAATAATTAGAGCACTATTTTTTCACATATACAATGGTAACAGAAGACTTTAAAATTTGCTTTAATTTTTAATTATATATTCAAAAAAATTTCTAAGTGAAAAAATCATAATATCAAGTACTAATAGTATAAAATATAAGTTTGTGAAAACGCTTCAATGCAATCAAGAATCAAATACACTCAATTTTATAATATACAGCTGATAAATACATAGAGTTATATATATATATATATTCTTAGTATTACAGGTATAGAAAGATAGTATAGGTATTCAAAATTCACACTTAATAAGTATAATGAATATGTAGATACAATGAAAATGAAGTAAATCGTTTAGGGATTTATATGTATGATATTCAAACGAAATAAGAATTTGCCATAAGAAAATATTTAAATAAATTGTGATAATTTAATGACCGTTTCAGAGATAATAATTTGTCCTATTAGATTCAAAATTGCACATGCCATTTTAAAACAAAAAATCCTTTCTCTCTCTTGTTATATACTGCTCAAGAGTTCTTTTACATAGTGAAAAATATTTCACTAAAGAAAAGCTATGTATACTCACATTTATTACAATTCTAAATATAGCAGAAAAAGTAAATAAGGGAATACAATCAAAATTTTTTTTATCCCCAATAAAGCACGACTATTTCTCTGCTAATCCCTGATTAGCATATCTCCGAGTCCAGGAATCAGTTTCGTTATTTTCTCCAAATCCTCCTGAACAACCGAGATCTTGAATTTGTCGTAGTGAAATTTTATGAAATTAATGACAGAACTTTTGAAGTCTTGATCGCTGTGGCGGTCTGCCAGCATCAAGAGTTGACAAGCATTACTAATCGCCATATTCGACAACAGATGCTGTCTGCACGTCTTTTCTAAGCTTGAAACTTGGTATTGGCGAGCTGCGTAATACAAAGAACACACATCGTCGAAATCTTGATCAAATACTCCAGTATACATAAAGTTGATCAAGGTCTTGAGAACGGGCAGATCCAAGTCGGCGATGTGGATGGCACTTTTCTGCTTCTCCATCATTCCCGATTTGATCATTTTAGCAAAAACTGGCGACCGTGCACTCAAAATAAACTTATGAGCGGGCACGACGTCGTTACCTACGAACAAAAATATGTCCGCAAGATGAGATGAGTTGAGTTGAGTGTAAGCTTAAGATCCGTGGAAAGTCTTCTAGATTGCAGACAGGAGGAGTTTCTTTTTCTTGCGTAATAGCAACTGTATGTGTTTCATGGTGCTTTTCAAAATACCCTTCAAAATTAATTTGTCATCACAAATGTATCTTGTAAAGAACTCTTTATATATAATACAAAAACTTTCACAATATTTCGGAGCAATTGTGGAAATCTGTCATTCTTTTGGAAATGTAGCACTCCTTTTTTGCCATCCAAAATGCTCACTTCATAACTCAAGAATATTTTTTTATCTGTGGTGTTGCCAACTATCAAACAAAAAGAACTATACAAAGTATAGCTACGTTCATATTCAAGCCTAATGTATCCAGTGAGATCAAGATATCTTAAACTCGGGTCCTATTAAGGTATCCGACTACGTTCGGAACCATGATTTTGCAAAAGCGCATAAATGGATAATTTTCATGATATTTAGTGTCACTTAGATTAGAATACATGCATAAAATTGTTTTAAGGACATTTTGACAAAAAATTTTTTAAATACAATATTTTGGCAAAAAATTAACTTAGAATAATCTTTTTTCAAAATGTTTCTATTATAATAATATTTTGCCTGTATATAGCTCAGACCTCTTTACAGAGGCTCAACTAGAATTTTAGAAATATATAACTTAGAAGTGGGTTTATCCATATTTTACGACAACAGAAAGGAGCAATTTTAAGAAAAAAACACCAATAATTATATATATTTCAATGGGTGGTAACACTGAAAATAATGTGAATTTTTCAAACATTCTAGTTGAGCCTCTGTAGATAAGTCTGAGCTATATACAGACAAAATATTATTATAATAGAAGCATTTTTCACAAAAGGAAAACATTTTGAAAAAAGTTTATTCTAAGTTAATTTTTTGCCAAAATATTGTATTTAAATATTTTTTTTTTCAAAATGTCCTTAAAACAATTTTATACATGCATTCTAATCTGAGTGACACTAGATATCATGAAAATTATCCATTTATGCGCTTTTTTAAAATCGCGGTTCCGAACGTAGTCGGATACCTTAATTGTTTTTCAGAAAATATTCTTGAAAATTTTTCAATTTCCCAATAAAATTCGAAAGTTTTGATGGGTAGAAAAGTCTTGAAGTGAAAACTGGACGTAACATTTCGTGCTGGTTCTGCATTGCATTTCGCCATCACGTGGCTGTAAGAGTGAACGAGTGCTCTTTCCACTTCGGTGCCTGATTACCAATAAGACATAGGTGAGAGCTTCCCACTTTGTTCTGTGGAAACCCCAGCATGCAAACATTTAAGAGCTAAGAGATATGCGTATGTGTTCTTCGTGTTTATACTGGTATTTATGATTCGTAAGCTTGTGTTCTATCGGCTGATTTATTGCTATACGTATATGGGCTGCTGATCATTTTATACAAAGTCGCAATGAATTCTGAAATTAACCACTCGAGAATGGCTTCATGAAATATTTATGAATCGTAGGTTTTTTTTAATGCTCTCAATTACTTTAGAATGATAAATATGGTCTTAGGTTTGTTTCATATCATCTTCAAGGTTCCAGAATTTTTTGATGCAAAGAATATTATACGAATAAATATTATAAGACTATTTTAAGAATAAATAATTACATCTTTTTTCCTGTTTGGTTTCATTAATCAGATATTATTTTTATTGATATAAAAATAGCATATGATATCGGATTTATTAGATAGAATTTTTAACTTCTTTAACTGGGATATTTGATTGCGCGGATTTTTTACATCTCTTAACTTATTATTTGATATTATTGAACGATTCTAATTAAATGGATGTTTAGAGAACACTGGGCGCACATAAAATAAAGATTTTGCAAAAAAAAAAAATTAGAAAATACTGTAAGAATTTACAGTTGTTACCCACAAAGTTACATGAACAATGTTTTCAGTTATCTTTTGTATCCCATATTGTGTTTTGTACATAGTAAGTATTTTTCAATAGCTTTCCATTTTGAATGTCGCAATTTTTCTCAAAATGAATTTTTTTTGTATTGCAATTTAAATGCCTGAAAGCCGCAAAAAATAAAATTTTATCCTTTGAAAAAAATCATTCATTGGGATTTACTTTTTTTTTTTTATCTTTTTAAATATGTTACGATTGAAAGTCCAATACTTGCTTCTTTTTTTTCCCCTCAAAACAAATTTCGTTGGAAAACATTATCCCTTTTCTTTCATTGACTCAAAGCAAAAATCAATCGATTAAGTGTTTTATTTTATAATTAATTGTAAATAAAACTATTGAAATAACATTTTTCATAATTTAAAATCGCAATGAGTGAAACACTGCTGCGAATGCACTGGCCAGCAAGTTAACTGGACTTGAACACAGTGCAACGGTTCTAAAACTGTGGTCTACGGACCCCTGGAGTTCCACAGCTCCTTTTTAGGGGATCCAGGAAAGTTTCTCATCTAATGTTAAGATTTCCATCTTTTACAGACTGAATGTCCTTGTAGTGCCATTCTAGACTAAATCACTAAATTGCCTCCTGTAAAAATATTTAACTTAATTTAACTCAGTGGCGCGACATCCCATGGGGGCCAAGGCCTACTGTTCCCAACTCATTATACGCGACCTTGGGCCCTGAGGTGCATGAGCAGATGTTCCGGTCAGGTGGTCAGTCTGACGCGAAAACCTCCAGTGTTAAGTTCCCAAGCAAGCTTTGTGATATGGTCGTTCTATGGTGACCATATCTTTGATTGTCAGCGTGAATTAGAGGTGTGGGATTTTCGAAATGAATCGACGAATCATTTTAGAATTCTTAATATGACTTTATTAAGAATTTAACTTAAATTTCTCTAATATATTGGATAAACTTATATTAAGTGAGACTAAACCAAACACGTAGCTGTAGCTAAACCTGATCGCGCAACTTGGATCACTTATCTAAATAATTATATTATCCGCCTACTTTCAATTCTGATAATATTACGAGTTCTAATATCAAATAATCTGTCCTACCTTGAATCAAGCTACGGTTCAATCACTTTCAGAGAGACTGTTAGGCACGCGTGTAATAGTATGCACTTTGTAGTAATGTATTGGCTAGGAAACCGTTAATCTTTTGCAGCCGTCAAATTACACTTATTTTCCAAACAGAACTTTTCTAAATTGCCATCCCGCTTACTAAAACTTCTGTTCTTTTTAAAGGCTATCTTATTTGCATTTACGATTGCATTTCACTTGGATTTAAGTTGAAAATATGTGCCATTAATCTGAAATACGCAGAGGTTATGTTACAGAAAAGACGCGTGAGCCCGTCACAGCTTGGTACTCATTTTATCGACCCATTGAAGGGATGAAAGGTTGAATAAAAATATTTACCGGAACATTATTTCGATCAAGAATATTCAGTTTTTTTTGTTTTGTTTTTTCATACGCATTATTAAAACATAATATTTTCAAAATAATAATAATAATGCAGTAGAAACACAAGTGCAAAGATTAAGAACCGAATTCAGATGGCGCGCCAATACGATAACGATTGCTTCCACCTTGATTTCCTTACGGAAGGAATATTTATTTGGAACAAGTATTTTGTAATATTTTTATATGCATATTAGATCAGGGGTACTCAACCTTTTTTCCCGACAGGCCGCATACCCATGACAGGTATTTCACGCGGGTCGCATACACATTGTGAGGCATGTGCCCGTGGGTGCCCCATTTCTACATTATCTACGCAACCTGTTTCTGTAGGAAATAACGAGAGAGAAGACATATCATTCATCTTAATATCTGTTTATTAACTTAATCACTACTATAATTAAATGATAATAATAATTATGGTAAAAGCGGATTCGGAGTGAGAAAGACGCACCCGTACTACCAAATAATCGCGTAATTGATCACTATACTCCAACCCTACAGATACGAGACCAATCTCCTTAATACACGTAGTTCCTTATATCTTAATTGAAGACGCTTACCGCTAAATCCTAGGTAACAACTACTCTCTTGGTCGTACTGACGTGGCTTTAGTCCTTGTGGAATGGTATCCACCTTTATCTTGAAGGCACAGGTACGGGTAGGTTAATTCTTGAACTTGTAATTTTCTCTAAACTCTAACTTAAGCGTTTCAAATCTTAAACATAGACCTCATATAGCAACTTCACATAGCAACCTCGCGAACGCTAAACTTCTATTATTTATAAGATTCCTAAGTTGCATTCTCACGTTCTTCTTCTGGATTTGATTGGAAAGAATTGCCATTCTGGCCCTAGTGAACCCCAAGAAGACATTAGTAGAAATCGCGATGAAAGCCCGTCACAACATTACAGGCATTTCATGAGGGTCGCATACACATGACAGGTATTTCACGCGGGCCGCATACATATCACAGGTATTTCATGAGGGCCGCATACACATGACAGGTATTTCATGAGGGCCGCAACATGCGGATAATGGAAAAAGCACATTATAAGACCAAAGCAACATCGACAAACAAGATCGATCAAAATGTTAAGACTCATTTTTTTGGCTTTTATTTTAATACTATATTAACTTTTGTATTAAAACAGACACAGAAAACCATTTATTTTTATGAATTTTTACTGAGTTATGGGATAATTTCTATTTTAGTTCATCTACGACCAAGCCCCTTGCTTACTTTCTACTATTAAAAAAACAAATTGATAGCAAAATGGACACATTTGATTACTTGATCGATAGAACTTCGTGTTAAATTTTTTTGTACATTCTTCTCCAATAATTGAATTTCTTGATGCAATAGGTCATGACAGGTCAGGGAGGGTTGATCAAAAATTTGGGGATCCGCGATGTCAGGCTGATGCATGAAAAGGGTCAGCGGTAATCGAAAGTTTAAGAACCACTGCAGTAGAGCATGTCTGGGACATACTCGGGAGGCGTCTTTCTGTTCTATCCAATTTTTCCCAAAACCTTAACGACTTGACAACATGCCTTCTTCGAGAACGAGTGTTGGTCCCGCAAAGTGGGATTGTCGATTGCAGGTATGAATCTTTGTTGTCCAACCTGGTTCTTCCAGTAGAGAGATGGTCACACTGCTCCTAAAATGTTTGCTACTAAACATTTTTGCACTCAGTTATGATAGTATTTTTATACTGCTTTGTGCTAATTGTTATTTTCCGCTTATTTTTAGCGGGGCATTGCCTCTTCATTCGTTCAACAACGTGTTCAAATTTCATTGCGTTTAACTTAATTTTTTTAAAAATTCATTACCATTTTTCTGTTTGCTGCTTACTTTTTGAGACAAAGTGTACAAATAACAAATTGAGCAAATTTTGTAATCCAAGTTTGCCTGCAATATTTTGATTAAGTATCACATCTCGATTTTAACACATGCCATTTGAATACTGTCAATTTTCTAAACAATTTGCATTTCTTGAAGAATTTCGGATAAATATATGTGAGGGTCCCATTGATTTTTTTTTTGTTTTCTTCATTTAATATCATTTTACTCTGTTCTGACGATTCTGCTTTTTCAGTGATCCCGTGCTCTCAAGATTGATTTATGAAAATTTATTACGAAAGAAGATAATGAGTCGCGTCTTCTAGTTCTGAATACAATATTATCTTCAAATTGGTAGATTCATACCAAGAGCAGGAGATATAACTGCATCTCCACTTATCACTGAGTCTAGATTCAAGATTTTACCATTTGTTCTTCAGTTTTTCTTTTTTTTAATGTATCTTTAATTGATTTTTTTCATTTATTCTCTTTTTAACACGCTTTTATTATAAGTAAGTTTCACTTGTATATAACGGAATCTTTGAACTCGATTTTTACCTACTTTACAAGATCAGATTAATTCGAAATTTTGCATACTTGTCAAGTTACAATACAATTTTGTTCCATTGTTCTGATTAGGATCCTCAGGAATAACGATTTCCAGATTTGGCGGCTAATTCCAAATACCATTTCCAGATTTGCTGACTAATTGCATATCCCTTTAAGACCCGAATTATTTTTATCTTTTAATATTAAATTCTTCTGGTTATTAATACTATATAGACCCCAAAGACACTGGGAAAAGTAATTAAAAAAATTCCCGCTCCTCCCCTGGAACGTAGACGGTACCCGCACGATCGTGCGGGTTGGGCGTTATCTGTGTAACAGGTCACCTTTGAAATTTTACGAGTTATACATTTTAGCTCTAAGGTGACAAAAGAAACAATCTAATTCAACGAAAAATTGTTGGCTAGCCAAGGAAATTATTGATGTATAATTAACTCTTTTATTAATTCGTTATTTAGTTACTGTAAAAATCTTTTATTTTGTTTTTGACAAGTATAAATAACCATTGCATTTTTCACAACATGTTTTCGAATTGCTTTCGTAGTTTTCAAATCTGCACTTGCGAGGCCTTGAAATGTCATCAACACATCGAAAATGGCTATACCTGTCAAGCCTTTTATCCTAGAATGGCCAGTATAAAAACTATGACATGTGTACAGCAGGTGGATTATAATGCTTCGATCTTTTTTTGCGAGTGGAAGTACAACACTGTTACCTTCATCATCGGTTAAATTACTTTTGTTAGTAGGTGGAGAGGCTGATAACGCGCCTCAACTATCTCTAACTTAAATTTTAAGGGATCCATTTGGATTTTTAGAGAAATTTTATTTGATATCGGATCTTGTTTGCACAGAAACCAAGAATTTGTACCAGCTAAATCAATGTAATGAATGTATTCAAGAGACTTATATGGTTAAGAATGATCCAAAATTGTCTTTTTATTTCAAATATTCCCATGTTTTTCTTCATCGCTCTTATCTGAACTTGATTCTCCTTCCAGTACACGCGATTCATAAGTTTTGTTCGCAGGATTGTCATCATTCGAGAGATCACTAAGTTCTGATCTAAGTTCAATCTGATTTATTCATCAACTGCAAAAATTTTTTTCTGTGAGAATTCTTTTCCTTTTAGACACCTAAAAATATTTTTGGTTAAAAGCACAATATTCCATGAAAAATAGTAAAATGTATGACAATTTTATTATTTAAAAAAAAACATATATTTAAACCACATCATACTAACTCCCACTGGAAAACCCAGATTTCTTTTGGGGGGGAGAGGGAGATATGGATGCAGATATCTGTGGAGAGGATAAAAATGTATGAAAAATGTTCCTCCACAAATGTATGAAAAAGAACATTAATTTCAATAAAAAGAGAGAGAAAGAAAAAAAGGGACTCATCCATGGCGACCCCCAAGAAAATTTGGTATTAATTATATAACTATATGTGTGTGTTTCCTTTTTATGTAGGCTTTCATCAAAAATATTGACAGAAAAGAAAATTAACATGGTAAGTACTTACCTCTATAGCTGCAGTGACTCAAGTAACGCCCAACCCGCACAACCACGAAATCCTGAGTCCTACAAGCAACATTAATAGAGTATAATAAATATTTTTTCTATTTTACAATTATATTAACATTAATACAAAAATTTGTATCTAAGCAATTAGAAATATATTGATAATTACTTTTACGACAGATGAAAAGAAGACGCGTGTTTTCGTTGTATTTGAAAATAAAGCTAGATTTGGCAGCTGAAAGTAAAATATGGACCACAACCATCGTCTTTTGATAAAAAGTAACACTACACTTTCTGCAAACTGGCTTAATTGTTAGTTTCGCTATTTTCTTACATACAATTATTCCAGAAGCAAAAACGTAAAATAATATTTAACCCGCACAATCGTGCGGGTTGGGTCTTAAAGGGATATATCATTTTCATATTTGGTGACAAATTCCATATATGGCGACTAAAAGATTAAGGTAAACCCTAAAGTGAGTGAGTGAGTGAGTGTGTGTTTTATGGCGCACAAGAGCCAGTCCTGGTTATACTGCGCCAAACATTTGTTTGAACAATCATAAAATTTTTAAAACACAAAATAACTCTAAAATGTCATATGATTAAGATACCACATCTAAATATTAAAATACAATAAAATCGTACTAAATTCTATTTATAATTTAACACTAAAAAACTTGAGAGCTAAGATAAAAAAAATTAAAAGCAATGCTAAACATTAAATCGGAACACGTTATCTACAACAATTCAAATTTTTCGCTTGACTTATTTTTTCCGATTTCTTGTCGGCGTCGTGTATTTTTTGAAACCTGACTCAAAATTCGAAAAATTCAAAGATTTATCCACATCATAAACAATCATTTCCTCATCTTCTGACGTGTAATTAATGTTACTTTTTTTGCTTATGTGGTGTCATTTGAATTTCAGTGTCTGGTTTTGGTGTTGTTGTGAGCTTTTTCTTTTTTCTATTTTGTTTTAAATTATTTTCAGCCTTAGATACTGTGGAAGTTCGAGTACTGGATGTGGTAGGTTTAAGTAATGGTACAGTTGGTATATTTGCAGCTGATAAAGATGAAGCAGAAGTATTTAGGCTCTATTGCCATTGGTAATTCTATTAGTGGAAATGGGTATAGGTAATTGAGATTTAAAAATAAAATACTAAATAAATAAATATTATTAATATTATTCACTAAATTGCACTAAATATCATAAATATTATTCATTTACACGATTTTGAAAAATCACGGTTCCGAACGAAGTCGGATACCTTAAGAAACACCCCTTCACAATTTATGCATCAGTGAACGGTTTCATATAATTACCAATAATGTAACAAACTTCATGAGATGTCTTTGTTACCGTTGCGATATTATCACTGACAAAACACTTTGTCGCTGTTGCAAGGATTATTCAAGAAAAAGCCTATTTATCACCTCTTGAAAGGGACTTCTAGGAAAAGTGTCATTGAATGATTCCTGTTTATTGGTATTTAATGAATACAGCACTTTCGAGACAAATCAAACAATGGACTTGATTCATGAAGTCACATGATAAAAACAAACACGTGTTTTCCATTGAATTCAAAACAAACATTAAACTAATTGTATTTGTTCTATGTGTAAAACTCAGATAAAATTTCAAATTTCATATTTGGTTAAAGATGTTTAAATGTTAGGAAACAAAATTTCTTTTCTCAAAAAGATTTTTTTAAATTAAAAAGTCGTATTTTGCTTTTACTTTTAAATAAAATGCATTTTTGTATACATACAGCCTTTTAAGAGAAAGTTTCTGCAAAGAGCAAAACTTGGCAACACCGGAGTGGCGTGAACTGGATTAGTTGGAAAGACAAGTTGTTTTATCGTGTGACTATGACGTCACATGAGTTTTTGAATTTGATTAGCTAGGAATCACGCGGAGTTTACTATCATGTGACTATGACGTCACATGAATCAACCTCATTACGGATCCATGTCTGTTTTTCCCTACAAAATAGTCAACTTCCCAATCGTCTTGAAACGATATATTTTCTTCGAATATTTTTCACTTGCAACATATGAAAGATAGTTAAAAATTAATTCCACCCACTGTTCATTCCTCTGTTGTCTGTTATCACTAACCGTAACTGTTCCAAATAGAAAAAGAATATCAATTTGTACCCGTACAACACCGACAACAAAAAGCAAAATTGATATATTTGATTTCTTGACAAAGAATTTCCCACCAAATTTTAATATATTGTTCTTAAATAAGTGAATTTCTCAGAGCCATGAATGGGACACTTAAAAAGACTCGGCGGGCCACAGGTTGAGTACCGCTGATTTAACCAAATCACAAACCCAGCATGCAAATTCCCAATCCACCAATTTAGTTTTGTGGCAAAACTATTTTCCTAACTCAAGTTGAGTAAATATCTTAAATCTCACTTTAGACTCATAATCTCTCTTTTAACTCTTAAATTTCACTTAACCCTGCAACTGATTCTCCGCTCCTTCTGCCTTTACAATTACCAAACTCTTATATACTCTAATTTTAATACTATAACTAATTTGCTTATCAGGGTTTCTTGTTGAGAGGGATGGCTGTGAATTAAACGTGAATGCTAGCCCAAAGATTCCCCAAGAGGATTAGTATGAAGGTCGCGTAAGCACCCGTCACACATTCATTGGTTAAACAATTTCTTTCCGGACTCGAAATATTTTTCTATGAGGAAAGAGTTTTTCTTAGACATGTAGAAACAAAAGCGGAAAGCAGAGTACGTGAGATATTTTTTCTTCAAATAATTAAATCTCTTCTGCAATAACATTTAATAACTTACAAAGTAGCTGTAAATTTATCTTTAGAGTCATCTTTCGGATTTTTTCGTAATTCCGAAAAGGTCTATAATTGTGAAGGGGTTTGTCAAATAAGGTTTATTACATATTTATCAACTTCCATCCATTTAAAAATTGACAGATTTGTAAAGTAGTGCAGAGTGCCACTGAAAATTGTCCCCGTGACACATGTGGTACGCGTGCTATAGGTTGCCCGACCCCTGTTCTAATGTTTAAATACATTCTAAAATACACCCAACTTTCTTTACATTCTTTTTTACACAAATTTCAAGTTACATTGTTAAAAAAATCAGTCTTTTCTGCATTTTTACACAATTTTAAAACTAAATATAGTTCTTTATCTTATATTACGATTTTTGGATAACATGCATGTGTATGTGTGGAATGTATCCCTAATTTTACTTTTGAAACTTATCTTTTTTACATGACTTTCACTAAGGAACGTATCCGTAGTACAAGTCGGGTGTACAGGTGCATCATTTCAATTAGTAAGTAAATTTTCTTCAAGATCATTTTTATTTGCACCCACAAATAAAGAATTAGGAATCATTTTAGAGAAGTATAATATATGATTTTCCGCGTATTTCTAGATAGAAGTTTGTACGTAGATTATTTTACAATAAAAATACAGTCGAACCTCTATATTGCGAATTTTTCTATATAGCGAACTTTTTCATGGAACCTTGAACATTTCACGATTTTCTTCGTAAAATAACATCTCTATAGCGAAGTGCATTTTCTGTATAACGAATTTTTTCTCTTTTGTGATTCAATTTTTCTTCTCCCTTTTTGTTAAAGTATTTTTAAAAATATTTCAAGTTATTCTCTCTTTAAAAAAAAACAAACAAACAAAAAAACTCATTTTATGGTGCTCAAAAATCTTGAAATGGTTTTATTAGATTCTAACTCGCCGGGAGCAATAGAGTTCTGGACGTTTCATATAAGAAGTGCAATCCTTAACCTCCAATGCCTAGTTCACTAGAAACATCTTCGATACACTCTTTCATCCTCAGGGGAGTTGTGTCATGTTCCCGTGTTCTAATTTTAAAATAATATATGTTTAATTTACTTGCATGTTTTAAATTATAAAATGTCCTTAAAATTCATTAATTTTAATATAAAATTATTTTCTTATTATTGAAAACACAGTGAATTCTTCGACATTCTTTTTTCTTGTTTTCCTTGCAGTTTTTTTTTTCTTCTTTTTTGATGGGTAAGATATATAAAATAAACATATATTAATTTTTTAAAAAAGGTGCGAATAATTACTTTTTTGAATATATAGTGCTCATGAATTTAAAATTTATTTTATGCGGTTTTTAAAGTATATTAAAAGATGAACCTGTATATAACGAATTTTCCATATAAAAAAACTTTTTCCGGGGTTTAGCGACTTCGTTATATAGAGGTCCGACGACAGTAGTTTCGAAAAACCCTCAAAATATTCTTCATTGCAACAAAAAAAAATTATGATAATTTGATGGACTGAGTGCTTTTTAACGCTTCACTATAAAACAACATGAGGGCTATTGGCGACGGACCTTGCAACTTTTACAGTCATGTGACGACTAGCACCTCTCTCCAAACTTCCACCCCACATCAACTGGTGAATTTTGAGCCTCGACAGATTTAACACGCATCACACCTTCTACATGACGGGTTTTGTTTCCACAAGAGTTCGCGACCAAAAGCACTCTGCTACCGTTGCCATATTCAGTTGTAAAATATTTAGTACAGCGTGTGTTATTTTAACATCTAACAGATGGCGCTGTTTTAAAAAAAAAAGCATATTACTACTTGTCACTGGTGTGCCACCTATATAACAGGTATATAAAAATACCAGCATATATATATATATATATTCGGAAGCAAAGTTGTGCCCAAATTTCAAATCAATCGGCGTAGAATTTACGGAGATTTAAGATTATAAGTAAACGCGAGCATTTATACTTTTATTTATATAGATAACTAGCCGTTACCCGCCCGCTTCGCTGGGAAATTCATGGTGTTACATGAATATAAACTGTTTATTTATATATATAAGGTTATTGATATCTCTCTTAGCATTAACAATTTTATTGTAAAGAAAAACATTCTTATAACTAGCGTCTTGATTTTAAAAGGACAAAACGCCTAAATAATAATTTCTAAAAAATTGAAGTAGAACACTCTAAGACCCCCCACCCCGCCCCAAGTGGATCTCCGAGAAAACCCATTTTTTAAGTAGATCTCTTCTTGATAAAAAAATAACATGATTGCCAAACTTCAAGTCCTAATCTAATTTTATCAATAAGCTCCAGTAACGACCTTTGAGAGTCGATTCCAAAAGACGCGTCGAACAAACCCGTTCAATTCAACAACAGAAACATGAATACTAAATTTCATTACTGTAGAAGAACCTCGAAATCGAGAATTTTGTTTATTAATACGTCGCAAAAGATTCCTGCTCCCTTACAGCAATCAATTTCCGTAAAATCCTTTCTTAGCGGAATTCCATTCAACAAAAGTAACATACATGAAAAATTTCATTTTTAAGTAAGTTTTAATTCGATTACAGAAATTTTTTTACAAATAGATCCCAGAAACTCTCCTCCCCCCCCACACAGGAGTCAATTTTCATAAAATCCGATCTATATTCAACAAAAGGGACTTGCCTACAAAATTTGAAATCTGTAAGTCTAACATTTAAAAAATGGGAATATTTATCTGTAACGCTTCTTATCCCCTAGCAGCGATCCTTCGGCTCGATTCTCAAAACATATTTTGAAGCGGATCTCTACTCCCTAAAAGAACGGGCTTATCAAATTTCTAGCCTGTACGTCTAATAGCTCAAAAATTTGAGCATTTACCAATAACTTCCCTTAAAATTAATTTTCGTAAAAAAAAAAAAAAAATTTTTAGGGACCTAATTATTGCAAAAAATGTGCCTCCAATTTAAAATTTGTATTTTATAGTTCGAAAAACCGGGGAAATTTATCTCTAACGCCCCCGTCCAAAGCCCCCCTTTGTTGTCAATTTTTGCAAAACGCTTTTGCGCGGTTTTTCACCCATGAAAGAATGTGTCTACCAGTGGCGTAACGTACATCCCCGCATTGTGTTGGGGGGGGAAAGTCTGACCCAAATGCTCTTTTGTAAGCCGGTTGGGGGCCCAAAAAATTGACTTTTCAGGGGGCCCCCCCATTTTCCGTTTTCCCCCGGTGTTCCACCTTTTAAGTCTGTAGGTTTAATAGTTCGAAGACGGGAATATTTCTTCCAAACGCCCCTTAAGCTACCGCAACGCCCCTTGGGGGTCAATTTTACTGACTCAAAAACCTTCGCGGGCATGCGCCCAACCATTCCAAAATTTCATCGCAATAGGATGAACGGCTTAGGAAGGTATAAGAGACATACACACACACAGACACAAACATTATTTCGATTTATATAGATTAAAACACTGTTTTTCATCTATGTACCGTAAAATCCGGTATAATGCGTACCGGTGTATAAAATACACCTATACTTTCAAGTTGAATTTTTAATTTTAGGTATATTCGCCATTGGACCCCTTTTTTCGAAAAATTGTATTTGTATACATTGATTGCTTTTATGTTTTAGTCATTTATTCGAGGTATTATCCCAGACTTATGAAAAAATAGTATACTTCTAGAACTACAACTTGTAGTATAATAGGTTTTGATGGACGAAGGAAGACACATGAGCAAGGGTATGTTGTTACTCTTTCAACGAGAACTTTATTGGGAGTAGTGTATTTAGTTTTATTTGCCAGAGAAATAATTTATGTCTATATTTTTCAGTTCAGATTAGTAGTCTTTTATCCTGTTGTATCTGGCAATGAAAAAAAATACATCATATGATGGATTTAATGAGTTGCCTTAGAACTGTAGAACCATCTAGGGAAATAAAAATATAATAACGGAATAAAGATGTTCAATATTCTTTTCTTATGAAATGGATGTAAATTTATTTCATTTTTAATATATTTTAATCATCGTGCAATAATTAACACCATAAACTCCTTTTGTTCTAAAGGCAAGTTATTTGTTTTTAAATAAAGTGTTTCGATGCATGTAGAAGTATTTTCTTTTTTTTTATGCTCATCTCTTTTGTTATTTTCAAAGCTATCGTTTTTAAACCCAGCGTATAACGCGCACCCTTAAGTTTCGATCTTATTTTTGTGTTCAAAGTGCGCGTAATACGCAGGATTTTACGGTAATTTTTCTATTATTTTACTTCCCAGTAAAAGCTATATTAAATAAAATTTCCGTTGCTAGATCTTCCTATTCTTTTTTCAGACTGCACAAAAATGCACCATTTACAATTGTGTGGGAAATTATTATTTTTTAAATTTTTGTTTATTGAACTAACTAAAATGGTACAATGAAAAATAATATCTCCAGTATGAACTAGAATTTTTGCGGAATTAATATCTGTGTGGAATCCTTAGTGGCTATTACTTTTCTGGTTTCAAACCCAAATAGATTTTTGAAATCTCTATTCTCCTGATGAACAATGGCGGAAAATTTCAAGAGTTCCACCATTGTCAACAACATTCCACACTACTCGCCACTGTGCTGTACTTAAAAGAACACCCACATAATAACTCTTAATGAATCTCGTGAATATTCGGGAGGAAAACGCGTGTCACACACAGGTTCTTGTGTTCGGAACGAATTTAGAATGCTGAAGTAGTTTTGCTCTCAAGAAGCCTACTTGAAGAGCTATTTTTGCTTAACTTGGCTGTTTCCCACACTTATCGACAAGAAAAAAATGTCACTAACCCGGACGGACGACAGCTAATGAAAAAAACAAGAAACACGGGACTACAGTTTTTTAAATTTCTGAGAATTGATTGAACGTCTTGGAAGAAATAACGTTCTGTGTTAAATTAAACAATTTCTGTAATGTATTCTCTAATGCAGTGGTCTTCAAAATTTTTAGACTCTGGAAACTCTTAGAAATATAAGGGGGAATCCCCCATTTTACACACACACACTTAGAAGAATAGGTCAAAAATTATATTTAAAATAGATCAACATGTCGCATAGGTACTTTCTTAAAAAAAAGTATTGTATTTGTTATTAATAAACTGTATAACATTTACTCATTAATAATATTAATTTGTGAGCAAAGTGTCACTCACCCATACATTATATTTAGTAACTGGTTTCTTACACACATTGTTGAAGTCTAGGTCTATTGAAATAAGATATATACATATATATTGGAATTCACCAGACTCAAAAATGTAGATACAAAAAAGTCTTTGGACTAAACAGGAGACCTATTATGATTTCTAAAGCTGCCGCTGAATCAGACCAGCGAATTAGGGTTAGCAATGCTTTATGGATCCAACCTTCCCGTGCAGCAGAAAGTTTCGACATAGTACACTGCTGGCCACCGTAAATGCAACACCAAGAAAGACAAGAGATAGCACAACAAAATTTATTGTGAAGATAACATGTTGACCAAGTATCAAATGATTAAATTTATAGACTTCTGTGAAGTGTGGTTCCTGCCAGAATCAGTAGCCAGAGTAGTCACCATTCTTGGAGATCACCGCTGCCACACGCCTCGGCATTGATTCGAGGAGACTTTGGATGTGTTCTTGGGGTACAGCAGACCAAGCAGGTTCCACATGTTGCCAAAATTGATCTGGTGTGATAGCTGGGGGTGTAATCTGGGTCAATCGTTGAGCAACCATGGACCACATGTTTTATATCGGTGAAAGATCCGGAGAGCGAGCCGGCCAGGGAAGCAATTCAATCTGGTGATTGACGAAAAACTTTTGGACAAAGCGTGCCACGTGTGGTCACGCATTATCCTGTTGAAATATGGCTGTGGCCAAGCCCTGAAGGTAAGGAAGAACAACCGACTCCAATACCTCGCAGATGTAGCGCTGGCTGTTTAAAATACCGGCATTGCGTACTAGAGGAGTGTGAGAGTGATATCCAATACCGCCCAATACCATAATTCCCGGTGCAGGACCAGTGTGGCGGTGCATAACGCAGCTGTTCAGCATCCTCTCTCCACGGTGTCTCCAGACTTGAATCCGACCATCGTGGTGTTGCAGACAGATGCGTGACTCATCAGTAAAGACAACTTCATTCCATTCTGCCACCCACACCCTTCTTTCATCGCACCATTGGTGGCGGAGACGTCTGTGGTTCTGCGTTAAGGGTAGACCAAGCAATGGACGTTTTGCGAACAGACCACTCTGCTGTAAACAGCGTCGAATGGAACGCGCAGACACTGAATGATGCGTTACAGACTCAATGGGCTGTGCTATGGTTCGTGATGTGACTGAGCGATCCGTCACTGCCATGCGCACAATTTGCCTGTCCTCACGTGAAGTGGTGCACTGAGATGGATGCGATCGATCACGTCCGTCCGTCGTACCCTCCTGCATCCAACGGTCACATATCCGCATTACAATTGTTTGGTTTCGTCCAACACAACTACTGCTTTTTCTGAAAGATAATCCACGATCTCAGTAGACCACTATCCTTCCTCTGTCGAACGCGGATACTTGATCAAAAGCTGATTGCTGTTTTCTACGAGACATAACTGACCGTTGTTTGAAAAAACCGCAAGAAAAACACCATTGCCGAACTTGAAATCGTCGAAATCTCCAAGCCTTAAATAGCGCTTTGAGGTAGCCCCACAGGCGCATGTGATGTGTGTCTGCGCTGAAATTCTACCATTTGAATATCTCACCTCCTCTAATGCATGTTGTAAATTCCATGTTATTTGCATGCTTTCTTCAGGGTGTTGCATTTACGGTGTCCAGCAGTGTAGAATATATTAAAAAAAACAACAATACCATGTTGAAACGTTAAGCCTAATACAATACGTGGAAGAAGAACCTGATAATATATAAAAATGAAGTTAAGAAAAGAGAACAATAATGAATGTCTCAAGGAGAGGAATAATAAAAAAAAATTTATAAAGAAAAAATTAGGAAAAAAAAAAACTTACATGTAAAATAAATACTGGGAATCGAAAGTTCAATCTTCTACAATAAGATCTTCAAGAGAAATGACGTAAAAGATTGAAACGACTACACGAGAAGGAAAGAACCATATTACATATATATATTTAATGGCGTAACGGAGAATATTAGGGCCACAAGCCAGATCTTATAAAGAATTTCAGAACCATAACATCAGGCTTTAGTTGCTCTAAAATCCTCCCTCCCCCTCCGCAATGCCGGAGGTGTACGTTACATCCCAGCATATTTTGCATTTAATTAGTTTATTTATTTTTTTGTAACTGTACATTTTTTGTCTTAAATACATCATTCTTAAAAGGGCATTAAAATGTTTACAGCTGCGTGAAAAATCCTGTGTGCTAACAAAAGAGTGAAAGAATTTGCAACCAAAAATTAAGAAGATTTTCTTGCTTAAATTTAATCTTTTAACGTCTAATCTGTTGATATGTACTCGTAAGTTGTTCTCTCTTCAAATAAGTGGTTTTTTTTCCACAAATGAAAAAAAAAAATTGCATTTTCCATTAGAAAAATATTAGGTTTGCGAAACATTGTACTAATGCGTGTAAAATTATTTCGTACAACCCGGGATAATAATAAAATATTCTCAATAAAGGAAAACGCGTTTTAATATTCCTTTTTACATAAAAGTTTAAAAAGTATTACAAAATAAAGTTATGCATAAATAAAATTGTCAGTTTTAATGACTGAGATGAGCTTAAGTTATTCGTGGTAATACAAACTCTATGTGGAGAACGTGAATACATTTTGCAGATATTTATACACTATGTTCAAAATTAAGAGAATCTTTAGATTTTGTCGATTGTCTCTAGAACTACCAGACAAATTTTAATGAAATTTGTTATGTACAGGGTGAGCATAATTGAACTGCAAGTGTTCAAGGGGTGCTGGAGAGAAAACTATCGGGAATATTCTAGTGAAATTTGGTACCTGGTGTTTCAAAAGTCACGCACATCAACCTTCGTGGTTGAGTTTTAAGACAGATGGATTATGTTAACAGACAGAATAAAGGACAAAAAAGGTTGAACGGTTATCTTTATTGTCAGGTGTGAGACATGGTAAAATCACAGTAAATGTTCAAAATGATGTTCGTTTTCCTGGACACACAATCGAACTCTTTTTACCAGATTAATTGACATTTTACGAGGAGTGTGAGAATTAATGTTCGATATTGCATGAAGGATGTTACTCTTTAGTTCCTCAAGAGTATGAGGATTATTCCTGAAGGTGACATATTTTAGATATCACCAATGGAAAAAAAAATCTTGAATTCCCAAGTCTGGTGAACGTGGTGGCCAAAGTCCTTAGGAAATGACATGATCATCGAAAAATTCAGTTAAAAACTTCCATACTGTCCTATGATGTGTGGGTGGCCGCGGTAGCCGAGTGGTATAGGTATCGGACCGCGGCTTGCCTTGTCATGAGTTCGAGCCCCGTACCACTAAAGACCCGCTGTGTAGGGCAGCGATGCACGTTAAATCTGTCGAGAGTTGAAACGTCCTCCTGTTGGTGTGGTGAGGTAGTTAGGAGAGGAGGGTGCCAGCTCAGGTGTCGTCCACGTCACTTGACCATGGTTCAAAATGACGTGGTCCGTCGCCAAAAGCCCTCGTGTAGCTGAACAGTACGACGTTAATATTCAATCAATCAATCAACCCATGATGTGTGACACGTTGTGCCGCTTTGCTGCAACCAAGCGTACCTTACGTCAGTGTTCAGCAAGTATTTGAATTCCGTAATGATGTTTATGTAGACGGACGGTCTTTTCATTGGACTTTTTTGTAAATCGGTCCCCACATCTACCATTTTTGTTTTCACTATGGATGCTCTAAACTAGTGTTCCCCACCTTTTTATTGTCACGGACCGGTCAACGTATGTTAATTTTACGGTAGCCCGCTGAGGGAGAGGAAGTTGCTTGTTTATATTGTAGACTGTTTTGATTTAATAACTTTAATTCAATTGTATTTAATCATGTGACTTCAGAATGAAATATAGCTACACCAATATATTAATATAAATTGATTTAACAAGGAATATAAAGTGATTTTCATAAAAAGTATTCCAAACCCAAGAACAATATACCACAATAAATAAAAGGGAAATATTTTAAAGTTTCTTGTGCGGACCGGTACCGGTCTAGGGACCGGGGGTTGGATACCACTGCTCTAACCGATCGCTTCCTGTCTGCAACTGATCCTGTGTCACGAAACCATTGCCGTAAAAATGCTATCAATGATGCACTTGGTGCTGTTTCACCTGGATATTTCTGCTGAAATGCAGTTATCACATGGCAATAAGAATTTGTAGCGAAATAAAATTCCACGATGGTCATTCTTTGCTCTTGGGAAAACATCATAAACTTCCCGTTGGGCTTAACTAACTACAACAAGTATTTTGAAATTGATACCTGATACGTCCAAAACTTCTTATGATGGGGACTCTGCTGCCATCTAGTGACAGAAATTTCAATTAACCTTTTTGGTTTTTAAGCAACAAGGATTACCATGTGGATGTGCGTGACTTTTGAAACACCTGGTATCTACACGTTTCAGAACATGTGCAAGTCAAACATGCAAGGGAAAAAATTACCGTTTTATCCCGATAGATGGCGCTGCACTCTATTTCAACGCTTACCAGTGGCATATACAACTTCCAAAACCAATAGACAGAGCAGAATGACATTCTAAGAGGTATATAAACAATATAAAACATCCCTTATAGTTTATCAAAATTCCATACGATTCGCTTCGGTAATTAAATTTTTACAGTATCTTATAATCAAAAATTAAACAATCTATAAAGACGCTTTGGAAAAAAATTAAAACCATTTTTTATTCAATGAAATTATCACATGATGTGTTCAATATGCGAACCACTTGCTGAAGACGTGAAACAGCATGGTCCACCGTCAGATTTAAAATATGTGTTGTAACACACCTCATGTGTCTCGTTATTTCAATTCAGCAACGGAGGAATGTCGTTCTCTATAAACCATATCTTTCAGATGTCTCCACAGATAAAAATCGCAGGGATTAAAGTCCGGTGAGTGTGTGGGCCAAGCGTTTTCGAAACCTCTGCTTATGATTCGATCCGCACCAAAGGTATCCTGTAGCAATTTTTTAAAAGTTTTAGTGATGTGAGGGTGTGCTCCGTCCTGCATAAATATCGTGGTTTCTAAATAATGTGTGACGGGGCTTTATCGTGATTTCCACTAATTGTCCTCTTGGGATTCTTTGGGGCCAGAATGGCAATTTTCCAACCACCAAAAGAGAACGTGTGTATGCAAATTAAAATTATATAAGAATGTTAGCACGGATGCTAAGTCGAGAAGAATGTTAGAAGTGACGCAAGTGAAGTGAGATGTCTAGAAGAAGAGTCTTCATTCTCGGAGTTGTCTTAACGGTGCCGGTGCTAAAAGGGGCCGAGACCAACGGAACATTGCCTGCCAGAGCCAGCCAGATAAAAGTCTGACTTGAAGTTTTAAGGACCGTAGCTGTTTACTCAGGAAATAGCGGTAAGCCAATTCATCTTAACTATATGGATAGTGCGGATACTATTAGATTAGGAATTAATATATAAATATAGATTCAGTTGTTAAGTGCGTTAATTATCAGTAATACGTGTGGCGTCTACTCACTCGTGATCAATATCCTCTTAGACTGGTATTGTTGTTGTATTATATATCGACTAAGATCATAATTAACTGATTTCAGTATGGCAGATTTTAATGGTTCTGCCTTCCTACCCTCAGACATAGGGCGCGTTAATAGAGAAGAAAGGGTGTCCCCAACGGAGGGGGAACCACATTGGCGCCCAACTCGGGGCCTGAACCTACGACCCCGAGATTAAGAGTCTCGTGCTCTACCGACTGAGCTAGCCGGGCACCGTTAGGACAACTCCGAGAATGAAGACTCCTCTTCTAGACTTTATCTCACTTCACTTAGCGATCACTTCTAGCATTACTTCTCCACTTAGCGACTCTCGCGAATGCTAACATATCAATATATATATAATTTCTAATTTGCATACACACGTTCTCTTTATGAGTTGGTTGGAAAGAATTGCCATTCTGGCCCCAAAGAATCCCAAGAGGACAATTAGTGGAAATCGCGAAAAAGCGCCCTCGCACAAATGTCTCTCTTGCAATGCTGGAATCAATTGTTCTTTCTACATCGCACCGTAGCTAGTCCCTGCAACACTACTGCGTTTGGAACCACTTGGAGTTGGGGTCTCAAGAAGTATTGGCCCAGAAGAAAATCACAAGTCATTCCACATAATTTTTGAATAATTGCTACCATTCGTATAGAATATCCTCACTAAAAATGCACGTTCCTTCTTATTCAGAGTCATGAATGACAATTACTTAATGTGATCTTGATTTTATATCGTTCGATGGGCTTAAAATTTGCATATACAGTAGAGCGTCGTTTATTATCCGAAGCGTCAAATATCCGGACCAGTTTTTTTTTTGTCAACTACATGTTGTGACATCTCTCGCGTTCTTCTTCTAACATAACTCCTACGTTCTTTGACGACCACGATTAATGGCAAAACTTTCCCAACCCAAATCCAAGAAGTAAAAACGAAGCAACAAAGCAAATAAGATAACCTTTAAAAGGATAGAAAGTTTAGTGAGAATCAATGGCAATTTTAGAGAAAGCTTAGTTCGGAACAGGTGGAAGGTTAATTAGACGGCCTACTCAGGAATCACGGAGAAGCTCACCCTCGCTAATATATACAAGGAGCAACTATTGCACACGAGCACATCAGTCTACCTGAAAGTATCAGTATCGTTGAGCCTTCAACCAAGGTAGGAGGATTATATTCTGAACGCTAGTAAATTATTGAATTGAGATTAGGTGGATCTAATTAGTTATATTGATAAGTGATCTAATTGCGTGATCTGACTTAATTAAATCGGTGTACTTTGGTTTATTCTCACTTAATATAAGTTTTTTCGTTATATAAGTAATTTAAGTTAAATTCTTAATAAAAGTCATATTAAGAATTATAGAATGTCTCATCCTTCCGATAATCCCACACCTCTAACTTACGCGGAACCCCCAAGACATAGCTATCGACAGATGGCTATGTCACAATATACTGTATATGAATACGTTTTCGAACAGTACAATGCTCAACAGTTGTTTCGCGTGAGGCCAAAAGTGACGGGAAAACCCAAGGTCAGGGATATTTGGGGAATTTCGGTTCTGTGATTTAGTAAACATCTATGCGGAATATTAAGTCGGTTTGTTTCCAAGTGAGGGGGTGTGTACGTGCTCTTTTGTTAAGTTGTGAACTGCTATGGCTTCGAATTCAAGTGATATAGCTTGAAATATTGAACCATCTTGCGAAGGGAGAAAGTGGAGATTACCGACTTTGCCAAATCAATCCGAGGATTTCAAAAATGCGATGAAGAAGATGTAGAAACCTGCATGGCATGCGATGTAGAAGACTGTGGATTTCAAATACTAAATGATGACGAGATAATGACTTCCGGGCAAGAAGAATCAAGAACAACGAAAGTAGCAAAGGTCCAACAAATGCTGACGCGTTTTTTGCGTTAGAGACGGCTATGGAGTGGTACGAACAACAATCAGAGGGCTGTCCTACTCAACTACTGCTGCTCAAGAGAATCAGTGAAATTGCAGCGAAATAACGAAGGTGTACAGTGAAAAATAAGTGATTATTTTCCACAATAAAGGTAAAATTGCGACATTTGCACCTATTTTGCTTTTTCTTCAAGCACGTTTCCCGCATCTGATGATTTTCAATATTCGTATAGTGTCTGGTTTCATATACTACATGGATCATATTCGGTTTTCCAAACGGTATCCGGTAGCAATTGATTCGGATAAACGACGTTCTACTGTATGCCATCGATAAGCATTGAAACGCAGGATAATGCCATCTATTGAGTGAAATGGCATTTTTTTTATTTACGTATTTGATTTGCGCATGTTCTGAAACGTGTAGGTACCAAATTTCACTGGAATATTCCCGGTAGTTTTCTCTCCAGCAGCACCCCTTCAACACTTGCAGTTTATTTATGGCCATCCGTATGCAAAAAATAAACAAACAAATAGGTAAAACAAAATAAAATAACCAGCCAGCAGTTAAAATACACACGCATGACCCTGCTGACTTATCGATGTTGGAAGGTAAGAAGCAGCAGCTTCTAAGTATAACAGAAAAAAAAATTGGTTAATAGTGGGCATGGTCCACTCTTTCAGATAAAAAGCCCTCACACCATGGTTTTACACCGGAAATAAGGTAATTTATGAGTTCTTGTGGCTATTTATCCTTCTCGTTCAGGAAATCAATTCTTAGGCCTTGAAAGGTTCTCGGAAGAGGGGTGCGAGTTGCAATCGCCTTCCCCAGAGCGTCCCAGGCATGCTCTATAACAGTGGTCCCCAAGGAACATGACATTATTTCTCTTTTATTTGCTGTGGTGTATTCATCTTGGGTTTGTTCCACTTTCCACGGAAATCACTGTATATTCCATATTAAAAATCACTATATATTCAATTTATGGTTTAACTATAAACTATACTTTATTTTGAAGACATATTTAAATAAAATTAAATTAAAATTTTTAAATCAAAACAATTGAAATTCTTACAACTATCTTCTCCTCCCCCATTTCCAGCGGGCCGCGGTAGAAATATCAAACGTTGAGCGCACCGCGGCGATAAAAAGATAGAACTGCACTGCTCTGTACGGATGACGTCTGGAGAAGCCCAAGGAACAACTTACCGATGTATTAATAGATTCGACGTTAAGGTCTGAATTTAAGCATGAACAGCGCCTAGCTTTTAAGCTGCGTATTTTCAGAATGCATAGAAGTTTCTCTCACAAATACAGTCGAACGTCCGTATTACGAACCTCTATATTGCAAATGTTTCTATATAGCGAACTTTTTCCTGGAACCAAGAACATTTCACGAATTTCTTCGGATAGTAATAGATCCCAATAGCGAAGTGCATTTTCTAAATAATGAACTCTTTCACTTGTGATTCGTGTTTTTTCTTCCGATTTTTGAAGTATTTCCGGACATTTCGAGTTATTCTCTTTTAACACATTTTATGGTGGTCATACATCTTGAATTAGTTGATTATATATTAGTGATATATATTAATTCTCATATTAGCAGGGTCTCATCATACTTTGATTTATATCTGTTTTATTAAAATTCAATAATGTTAAATAATTAAGAGTAACAGTATGTACAATAGCAACTTTGTAAAAAGTTTGTGACATCTCACGCGTCCTTCCTCTAACATAACCTCTGTGTTCTTTGACGGCCACGATTAATGGCAATTTAGAGAAAGTTCAGTTCAGAGAAGATACAAGTGTTTAGAAGATAGAAGCGGCTTATCTAGAATCCCGTAAAACTCGCCATTTTAACCAAGGTACATACCATTGTACGACCATTAGGAGAAATATTTGAAGTAGATTGGACGTTGAGTATTCAACCAAGGTAGGAAGATTATATTCTGAACGCGAATATATTAATGAAAATTGGGAGATTAGGCGGATATAATATAATTATATTGATAAGTGATCTAATTGCGCGATCTGTGTTAATTAAGACTACGTGTTTTGGTTTATTCTCACTTAATATAAGTTTGTTCGATATCTAAGTAATCTAAGTTAAATTCTTAATAAAAGTCATATTAAGAATTCAAAAATGTCTCATCATTTCGAGAATCCCACACCTCTAACTTACGCTGAAATCCCACGATATGATCATCGGAGGTCGACCATGTCGCAAGTTATTAATGAAAAAGTTATAATACAGTTAGGCCTGTGAAGAATTGATGTTCATGTTTCTGAGAAGCCCAGTGGCTGAGTGATTAGTGCATCACGCTTCCAATTCAACTCGCCGAGAGCAATAGAATTCTGGGTATTTCATCCAAGAAGTGCAAACCCTTCAAACCCCATTGTCCAGTTCACTGGAAACATCTTCGATATCCCCGTTCACTCTCTGTGGTGTCTCGTGTACTTGAACTAGTTTCCGTTCATTTGTCGTCCTAGTAACTTCGTTTCTTACAGCTCTAAAATGTCAAAAGTGCTTGAGCATCAATGAAAAAAAAAATTAAAAATTGAAAGATGAAACTCTATATAACGAATTTTCCATATAACGAACTTTTTTCCGGGATTTAGCTACTTCGTTATACAGATGTCCGACTTTTCAAACATTTTAATGCAATTTTGAACAGTATATTTAAAAGAAAACTATTTCTCAACTCCTGTGATAACAACAAAAATTAAAGAAGCAAATTTACTTAGAATACTAAGTGCGACTGTAGATAGCTTCAGTAGAGCGAGACTTGGACGGTTTTAGTATAAAAAATGCAAACACATATTATAATGCAATGGTAGATGTCACCAGGGTAATTAATGAGTAAATTGCGATCATATGTTAAAATTTTTCAGCAAAATGAACAGTACTTTTTAATTGTCGTTACTAAAAGTTACCTAAATTTCAACCTAAGAATTGTACTTATAGCCGTCACACATTGGATTTTTCTTTCGACAAAACTTGCGATTCTTCAATGTGAACTTAAATATATTTGTCACATATCTCCCTCTTTTTTGGGAGTGACAAACGTTTTTTTACAATCTTAAGGTACTTGTTTTGACTGAGTTCCCGGTGCGATCACTTTTTTTCCAAAATATTTTTTGTGTTCATGCTACATCCCCCCCCCTATGAATAACTTAGTGACTTTGACTGCCTTGTTGTACGACTTATTGTGGTTTGGTAAATGAGCAGGTAAATGTTTGGTAAATGATCAGAATATATATTTTTAAAAAAAATGGGCATCTTTGATCTCTATTGAAAGATGTTAAAACTGATAAAAAAAAGGGATGAACCTGATGAAATAATGCATATTAAAGCAAATTTGAGAAAAGCGATGAACATGAAACGAAAGAAAAATTTTCAAATGCTACCAAAAGAACCCCATCAACTAAAGTATGAAGCTATAAGTATCAGAAGACACACTTTGCTTTGTCAAAAACACACAAGCAAGCAAAAGTTCAACATGCTATTTGTCGAACATCAAAGGACTGTAAAATTACAATAACTAGAACAAAATATGACAGTTTTGCCTGCAAATAACATTCCTGT
Organism: Trichonephila inaurata madagascariensis; assembly: GCA_019973955.1. Taxonomy (NCBI): domain Eukaryota; kingdom Metazoa; phylum Arthropoda; class Arachnida; order Araneae; family Nephilidae; genus Trichonephila; species Trichonephila inaurata. The sequence continues at coordinate 57,252 of BMAV01010700.1, read as the reverse complement.
AATGTTAACGAAAACTGTCTGTGATTTGTGTCTTTTTTTTAAGGTCACGCACAGTTTAAACATTTTAGTTCAGTTTTCTTGGATTTTTTCCTAGAATTAGCAAAGAAAAATTGAAAAGTCTTTGAAGGAAGGTAAGTATATTTTCTCTTAAGTAAATTATTCACTAGAATTATGATTTTTATTGTGTACTATAAAAATAATTATGAAAAAAAGATTGGGGTGACTCAATAACCCCGCTTGACCATCAGTATCGAGTGATCGCCTGCTCCCGGGGTTAAAACATGTTGAAGACTTTTCGCTTTAAATAAAAATAATACAATTATTCTTCATCAGAATTGTATGTTATTGTTCATTATTCAACATCAATTCTAAATGCTAATTCTGTGAGGCTTAAAATTACAGTTCCTTAAAACTAATTATAATTTGAGCAATCATTTAAAAAAAATCATTTTACATTTTTGTAAACATTGTCTCGCACTTGGCTTTACTTTCCTTACAATTCAGCGATTATATCAATAATGTTTTATTTTCTTATAAATGAACTCGTGCAAAGACGCGTACTTCAGCCGGTATAACAGAGTATTTTATAACTAATTAATTAATACTAAATTAAGAACAAGTTTAATAAATATTAGCGACTTCTATGGGCTTGTCTTGCAGAGCAGAATGCTTATGATTAGAAACTGACCCTTTGATTTCTTTTTCTATATTTAGCTGATATCTATATTTTGTCTTCCTAAGCCACGCAAATTTGCAATATGTTCCAATTTAAAATTAGAAAAGGGAAAAATAACATAATGATTATCCTATTACTTATTTTATTTTTTGCTTAAAAGTAACATATACAAAATTTAATACTTATGTTATTAATTTGTACGGTTTATAATTAAGATCGTGTATTGTAGCTTTAGCATCAAAGTGCATTATTATTGCATTAAGTAATTTATTAATGTATAAGGGGGGCGCGATAAAAATTGTGATTAAAAAGGGGGGCGCCAGTGCTGAAAGTTTGAGAAGCACTGGTGTACAGCCCCAATTATGGCAGACGAGGACATTTTGGATTTGTTCAAAGCTCAAAAATAGCATTGGTGCAGATTCCGGTGACGAAAATGAAGTGGATAATGCAGCTCCTGTTCCCATGTCATCCGAAATGAGGAACATTATGAAAGGTATGCGCAGTTATTTGGACGCACATTCTAGTGGTGAAATGAATAAAAATAATTGAAGGCATCGAACAATGTGTTGATAATTTGATGCTAAAAAATACTGCATAAAAAAAATATGACTGTTTTCCAAAAACTCAATAAATGTTTAGTTTTTTCAAAAAACTCAATAAATGTTTAGTTTTTCAAAAAACTCAATAAATTTTGTGTTAAATTTCATTAAATTCTTGTGTGAATGTTTTTGTGTGTGTTTCATTGATTTTTATTAAATATTTTCACATATACACATCTATGTAAATAAAATATACTCTAATAAACTTAATTTTCTTGAATATATGGTGTTTTTTAGCAATATCCGTTAACACGAAATTCTTTTTACACGAAAAAATATTTTAGCCCCCGTAGTTTCATGTTAAATGTGATTTTAACTGTAATTCAACTGTAATACTTAACTGTAATTTTGTATTCAAAGTAACAGCATTAAATTTTGAATTAAGGAGTATTGAACAAAAAAAATTCCCATTCTTATAATATGTATTTCTTAAATTTATTTTATATTTTTAGAAATGAAAGTTAATAAATCTGTTAATTGATATAAAGAAATATATCTTTTAATAAAATGAGTTGTAAAAGATTTTATATCGTCAAATGCTTATCGCCTTCATTTGCAATTAGGCATTTTTTAAGCATCCCATAACTCAGAAATGTTGTGCAAAAATCAGAATATTTTATATTTAGGTTTATTTTATAATGAGAAACCACAGTTCTTGCCCGAAAAAACCCTTTTTGCAAGAGAAATTCCCTATTTAGTATTTAATTATGTTCATAGATGAACTCATCAACCGGTATTATAGTTAAATTCCCCTTCATCATAAGATCCATAATATTTACTTTAAGGTATCTGACTACTTGCGACACAACTTTTTTTTAAAAAAAGTGGAGGTATTGGATTTTTTGTGGTTTTTAGATTAATGAAGTACATTTTAAGAAAAATACGCTAAAATTATGATGAGAAAAATAAATTATTTTTACTAAATTGATTAAAATTTACAAAAAATTACATAAATGGGGCATATTCTGTACAAAATGTTTACGAATAAATTTTCAGTTTTGATGTGTTGCTTTGCTATTCATTTTTGAAATGATTTTCAGGATAAGAGATATTTTAATTTTTACAAAAAGTAGAACACTTTATCTCAGTTATTACATGAAATTGCTTAAAAAATAAACAAAGATTATATTCACGTAAGGGACTGTAAATTTTGTAATAAAACAGTAAATAAATCCGAAGGTTAAAACAGTGGCGTAGCATAGGGGGCATGACTCGGCGGAGGAAAACCGTGGGGGTCAAAAGGAGGGTGGCAAGCACCGTGACATTTAAATTCAAAAAATATTTCAAACTCCAAATCGCGCCCGCGCAACGAAATTGACGGAAACAAGGGAAAGCTTTAATACACGCACAGATGCAGGAAGTTTATTAGTCGCTATGCAATCGCATTCGTTTTTATGTTACTTAGGCTTCCGGCAATCTATACTGTGTGAAGTCAATGATGCTCAAAATTATTTGCAGATGAACTAAATATCCATCAATGGTGCTCAAAAAGTACGCGCTTTACAGACAGTATTAGAAGCAAAACGAGAGGGATTCGTGGATGACGCTTTAATATATGCTAAAAGTTTATGTGAAGAGCTTGAAATTTCATTTGAACCCTCAAGACGAATCAGGTGGAAGCATATATTTGTAGCTGGGGTTATTTTATGGAGCAGATAGCCGGCCAGGTCTTTTATCTCCTATCTTGAAAGGTAAGATAGCATGGCATTGAATTTACTTACCCATTGTTTATAAAAGTTTAAATGATTTATGAAAAAGAGCTTAAAAGGTTAATCAAATAAGTTAAATAATTTAGCTTTCAGAAGGGATTTATTTAAAATGCATTTAATTTAGACCATTTTACAGACAATGCCCTGCATACCACTATTCATGAACATAAAATGCACACCGCTCTGTTCCCTTTACTAATAATGCCATGTTTCTCGGTCCACGAAATTTGAAATTCTCTGTTACACTTACTATCTTGCACTTTTTGTTCTTTTGCTGAACTAACCATGCTAAATAACAGTTAAAAATCGTAAATATAACACAGACAAACTTTAAAATACAGTTGTGTCAATGAAATTGACTATGCTATGCGTAGACAAAATTTACACCATAAGCAATTGTAATCTACGACGATACTAAGGCAAGACAATAACAAACGAGTGTGTTCCCCGCAACCGATCACTAGCATTTGTTCGCAATACTTCATAGTGAATTTGAAATAAAATGTAAACCATTTTAATCACTGGCGTGCCAAAAATATTGTGTCGTGTGCCATCAATGACACACGTGCCACTGGTTCGCCATCCCTGTACTAGATTATGCAGCTGTGGCGGTGTGATATCTATATGAACTAGTACCAACATCACGCGAAGACGATCGTTTTGGCGTGATCGGAACGGAAGGTACCCAGAACGAACCTTTCTTCCTTCATTGGTGACCCTGGCCGTGCAAGGGAACCGCACCCTTCATGTGCCGCAGTCGTGGCGCCATCTATCCACCGCAAAAGCAACCAAGCCGTCAAATATTGACACAAATAAGCCGTTACTTCTCAAAGACGTCTCACACAAATGACGCAATTCTCAAGCCGTCACGCACGAATGACGCAACCCACCAAGTGACGCAACTGCTTACATGCTCGCCACGAATATGGTATCGTTCGTTCGCCAATTCACCGAAACACTGGTAGGGGAGTATGTGGTGGTGTGATATCAATATGAGCTAGTACCAACATCACGCGAAGACGATCGTTTTGGCGTGATCGGTTAAGTACTCGCGTTCGGAACGGAAGCTTCCCAGAACGAACCTTTTCCTCATGTTAATTCGTGAGATTAAGTAGCAGTATTGGGAAAAGTAACGCGTTCAATATTTATAGTGCGTGATAGCACTTAACTTTGTGTTTTGTAAAACTGTATGGTAAAAGTACTTGAATGAATAAGAATATATTTTTAATCAATTTCCGTCGTAAGCTATTTTATTCTAATTTTCGAAGTCAATTTTTAGAGGTTTTATCCTACGTTTGGATAGAAGAGTCAGTAAAAAAATACTGGAACATAATAAAATTTAATCGAAAGCAATGTGATTACGATTATAATTTTCCGAATCAGCAATTGTGTTAAATTTACGTGAGATTCCTCTTTTTTTTACTCGTATGGTGCTGCCATCTATGATTACTAGCGCTAAATAATAATCATATTCTCAGATTCGTGAATTCTGAAAAGTTCAGTAATTACGATTACTCAACATGTTATCACTAATAAAATATAGATTTGATGTCGCTAAAATCACTCAATTCCTCTACTTTCATACCAGGCAGTGAAAAGTATTTTCATCGTTTCAAGGCTTTCAAATTATTTTTTCTTTGTGAAATACGATTAAAATTAAAACGCAGAATTGAAATTAGAACTCATTGAATTTGCATTTATTACAAGTAAGAGCAAATTAATTTTTAAAGTAATTGTTAAGAAAAAAATACATAAGTTGATGTAAAATTCACCATCAAAAACGACAATGAATCAAAAATATTTGGTCACGAAATTAAAATATCAACAACGGTCCCGACAAACTACTATATATTTTCATGCAGTTTTTTTTCTCTTAACATGAAAAGATTTCTCTTCTGGGAATGAACAAAATATGGAAACACCAAAGGTTTAAGAGGGTGTGTGAAATGACGGAGAGGTGTTTTCACGCTATTTTTCTGCATTACTGAGTTATTCTACAGTATCATTTGAAGAATTCGTCCCAGTAGATGTTGATAATGTATGTACAGCCTCAATTATATGACAGACAAAGATATTTTGGAATTTATTCAAAGCTCAAAAAATATCATTGATATAGATTTCGACGACGAAAATGAAATGAACAATGCAGCTTCTGTTCCTGCGTCATTTGAAATGAGGAACTTTTTGTGAAAGTTATGCGCAGTTACTTAGACGCACATTCCAATCTTGAAATGAATAACAAAATGGACAACATCAAAGATTTTGATGCTAAAAAAAAACAATGCAAAGAAAAATACCGATTATTTTCCACAAACTCAATAAATGTTTTGCTTTTCAAAAAACTTTAAAATTTTGTATTAAATTTCATTAAGTTGTTGTGAATGCTTTTGTTTCATGGATATTAATTAAATACATGCATACATACATATCTATGTAAGTAAAATATACTCTAATGAACTTAATTTTGTTGAATATATATATATTTTTTTGCAATATACTTTAACACTAAATTCTTTTAACGCGAAAAAATACTTCAGCCCCCTTAATTTCGTGTCAAACGATTTTCACTGTATACGTAGCATATTTATTAAAAAATTAAATTTTGTTTAGTATGCAGTTTTTGAAATTAAATAAGGAACATATTTTATGCCGGGAAAATTGTTTGATCAAATAAAAGTGAGTAACACAATGAAACATATTCTGCTCCCTCTATGGTTGTAAGACCATTAAATCATTGTAGTATTTTGCGTGTGTGAGCCATTTGACATCGGTATTAGAGTTTCTGATCTCCTAGCTTTTTCCTTTCCGGAAATGCATCAAAATTTCGATCAATCTAAAAATAAATAATTTAATGATAGTAAAATTAGTTTGTCGCGTTACCTCTCTCTTCCTCGGGTCGGTTGAGGCAGAGATCTCTATGAGTGTTTAGGTTTCCGAGAGTATCCAAACGCAGTTGGAGTTGAGAAGTCTTTAAATTGCACTCGAAAGGATACAAACAGATAAGCAAAATAAATAATTTTTATTAATTTAACATTAAATCTGATTACACGATATGTAGACAGACAATCAAATATGAATAAATAATGGGTACTTATCTTTAATGAGAAGAAACCCCAGAACCTCGCCAACGAGGAATCTTCTAATAACTAAACGATTATAATTCCGGATGATAATTCATGAATATAGGATTGCAATTCTGGCAGAACTAGCATGGCAATATTGTCCACATAATAATTTATCTCACTCACTATTTATATTCTATATCGTAGTGACGTTCATTTTGGGAAGTGGAGTCGTTCTATCTCAAAGTACCAGTTTGCCTAGACGAAAAAAGAAAAAAAAGAACCGAGTTAAAGAGGATAGATTTCGTGGGTAGACAATTGTTTCAAGTTATGATAGAAAGGTAATAATTTTCAAAGTATCATTCTGTCTTATAATATTTGGTGATTTATTTTCTATCCTTGCTTTATTATCAAGCTAGAAATCTTGCTAGATGAAAAACATAAGTCTAATTTCTCGTCCACTGTTAAAGATTTCGGTTCCAAAGTTTCCACGCTGTCTCCCGAGTGCGAAGAGTTGGCCATAGATACGTCTTCATTACAAAAACGTCTTATCATAATTATTTGGTTTGCTTGAATCTAAGAGCGGTTTGATTTGGTAAACGTCAAAGGACCATAATAATTTCAGCTACATGCCGTCGTTGCAATTTAGTAATCCAATAAAATAACACTGAGTCTCTCATTAATTCTTTGAAACCAGAGAGCATTTTATACGCTTTTCAAATTCTGAATATAATTGGTTCAACTCTCTAATAATGATAATACTGCTTCGGCAGTTAGCTTTACATTGCAACTGTACAGTGTTTCTTCGCCAATTTTTACTGCCTTCAGGCCTTGCAGTCAGTTTCAACTTCGACATCAGAAACTCATCTTATTACAAAACATTAAGAAGAAATGTTTGTTAAATTATTGCTTTTAATGTAATTACAATAACAATATTCTGTAATATCTTTTGTAATACCTCCTCAATGTCAATTGTATCACTCACCAGTTATTTGAATGCTATACAGGGAGCATTTTTTAATCCCTCTTTGTGCTTTGCTTGTGAACGGTGCAGCACCATCAGTGAAAAGCACAGTATAATATGTATGGATCGGGTCTTTAGTATCAAAATATTCATGAATAATTTCCAATATTTTCTCTTAATTTGTTTTTCTTCCAATTCTTACATCCAGGGACATCTTAAGACTTCTTGAGGCCCAGGCCCTCTATGCAAAAGCAGGCATTGCCTAAGGATCCTAAAAGTAGACATTATACAGCATGCGTTGTCAAATACTCGTACAATCGGTAATCTGAAACAAATAAATGCGCCCAACTCACAATATCTTATACCAGGGCACAAACCGATTCGACCTTTTGACTAGAGTGATGATGATGCATGGTAGATGGCGAAATAGTGGCACGCGTGCCAACAAAAGTCACACTAATGTTACCTTAATTTTAATTATGCGTGTAGCTAAAACATTTACAATAATACAGTGCAAAGGGAATTTTTTTCGTTGTAAATAAAGAGTTTTGTGTGTTGTTAGTATTTAGCTTTGTTATATTTTCCCAATAATCACAAGTCAAAATTATTTGATGGCAAGTCTATATCTCATTAAACACTTTTTTAGAAAAAAATGCACGTTGATCCATAAAGGTTCTCCACCCCTGCCCTAGGGAATCAAGAAATAAAAGTTTGTAAATTAAAAAAGTAAATTTAAATTAATTAAAAAGTTTTCGGACAAAAATCGAAATTACTACAAAATTGCCCTGTATATAATATTTTTAAATAACTTGAAACAAAATGTATTTTGTGTTCTTCATTTCTTTATTACTGTTTATCGAATACTAAAAAATCTATGCAGAATCAATGTGCTTTATGGGAAAAAGGGTTAGGGCAACTTATAGCGAGCACTGGCAAATGGAACATGATCTAGTGAAGATCTTGTGATGGGTTCAGTCCTAGGAGATCCCACACACCCTTGGCGCGAATTATTTTCGGTTGGCGATAATTGTGCCATCTTGGTAACCCTACTCAAATACATAGATATGGTAAACCTAACTATTTCTGGAAATTTCGTATTTTGTCGGCGGGCATTTCAAATTTCATTTTGTTTTGGGGAACCGGGCTGGAATGGTTGCGTGTGTGAAGGAATATATCTTAGAATTTTTTACTTTGTTGAATGCAAAAGGTTAGGAAGAATTGATTGAATAGTGTATGAAGGAAGAATTGATTGCTTAGAGTTATGAATGTCCTAAATGTAACGATTGGCATTATGTAACACATGGTCGACAATAAAACGCTTTCTTCGAAAATGCACCAGCCACGCCGAAGGTATGTTCGACCATTACCTGTCAGAATAAAAATGGCGGCGCTCACACGATCATTCACTTAGAGCGATGAGACCTTCAAGACTTTTTTAAAATCTGTTATTCTGTACCCTCCACTCGGGAAAGATCAGCAGTAAGAAAGTAAGTGCTGTTTTTATATATTTTTAATCTTAAATGCTTAATTTCTGTATTGTTTACATATATTTTCATTACACATCCACCTTATCCCTCTGTATTCGTTTGCCGCCATTGTCGGTTTCGCTTGGCGCCATCTCGTTCTGGCTTGGCGCTTTTTTTGTTTTGTCGCCAAGGGTGTGGGCTCTCCTAGGATTTTACCCTTGTAATGTATTAAATTAAGTCGTATATGTGCAAGATTAACCCAATGTACTAAGAACTATGTTCTGATAAAATTCCACATTAATGTTTAAATGAAAAAACAATTCAAAATATTAATCAATGTTTCAATGCTTTAGTATGGCAAGGAATATCAAAAGATTTTCTTCTGTTCCAAAGCTATGAAACTTGGCATTTTGTAACTTAATTTAATGACGAGTTGTAAGATTTTTTAAATGTTCTTATCAAATAAATGTTGAAAATTCTTCTTTTTTTTTTAAAAAAACTTTACAGGGAGACAACATCAGAATTTATGAATCAGTATGATACACAGTTCCAAAGTTAAGGAGTGCGCCGTAGAAAAATTCTGTAAGTTCTCAAAAAATAAAAGAGAAGAAATAGAGTGTATGTGTTATGAAAAGTAAAGGACAAATTAACAAATTTTGAGCCTTTTAATAGAGATGCTTCCAGTTTCAAAAGTTTAATTTTTGGTATTTTCCTTAATAAAATTTAGTATGATTTTTTACGAATTCAAACCATAAGATCTCAAAATTTTACGAGATGCTTTCGAAAAGTATCGATCTATAATTTTACCCTCATAAACTAATGAAATATGAATTACGTGTCCCTGACTGGTGATGAGAAGGAGATATCCCTGCAGACGCCCAAAATTCCGGTCGACCGCACATTCATTAGTCACAATATATTTTTTTAAAAATTAAATATGCCTAAAAAAAGCGGTTGCAGGATAAAGCTTGAAAATTAACGATTTGGAATTCGCAACGTCAATCCATCTGCTACATAGGGTTATAGCAACAATTTCTTCTTAGGTCTGTAGTGTACTTTCGTAATACCGGATGATCTTTATTCATAATAACGGATCATCCTTACTCATAATAACGGATCATCCTTACTCATAATAACGGATCATTCTTACTCATAGTAACGGATTCTTGATCCTTACGTCTTATTGGCTCTTAAAACCTACTATTGAATTCCATTGGTCAGAAGAAATGTCTTCTGGCATTTTTTCTGTCTTCCCAGAATTCCACTCTGACGAAGGGAATATATATATACTCGAAATTTATATTTTGTTATGTTGAGAAATAAAGTTTATTTTTGTAAAATCACTATACAATTTTACTTGGCCACTCAACACAACACACCAAAAATGGTGACCCGTTCTTTGAATATGAAATTTTAACTAAAAAAATTTTTTTTCCAACGTTGCCTGTGCTTTTCGTAAATATGGAGGATATTTCAGCGGTTAAAATTCCAGCTTTTGTTTCATCAGATCCTGCGCTATGGTTCGGGATGCTTGAATCAACCTTCGAATTGGCAGTTCCCAAGCCGATAAACCGACGAACGCACAAAGTATAATTATTGCGTAGCTCATTTGTCTCCCGATGCGGCGATGGCAGTTCGAGACGTAATTCTTTCACCTGGGAGCACAAATCCATATTCAAAATTAAAAGAAGTTATTGCCTGATGCGGTGAAAGCAAAAGCCAGGAAATTCGCCGACTTTTAACCGGAGAGCAGCTAGGAGACAGAAAGCCATCGGAATTATTTCGAGTGATGCAACGGCGATCAGAATCGCACAACGTGACGGATTCACTTCTTTTGGAGTTATTTTTACAGCAGTTACCACCTAATGTGCAATCCATCCTTGCAAGTATTCAACCCCTTACAGCTCAAAAAGCTTCAGAGGTAGCTGATCGTATTTTAGAAGTAACACCTGTACAGGTAAGTGCTGTATCAAAATATTCCAGTGCCAATTCTGATGATAGTAGTGAATCAAAACTCCTCAAAGAGTTAAAACTTTTAAGAGAGGAAGTGAAAGAACTTCGACGATCGAGAAGTGTTTCTCGAAATCGTTTCAATTCTCGCAATCGCGGAAAGAGTCCTAAGCGAACAGCATCAAATTTATGTTGGTATCATAATAAATTTGCCACAAAGGCAAGAAAATGTATTCAGCCCTGTTCTTTCCAGGAAAACTTGAACGGGCGGGAGTAGCGGCGACGTATGCCTTGCCTTCGACTTCCTGTCGCCTTTTCATTCTCGATCGAAAATCCAACATTTGTTTTCTAGTTGATACTGGAAGCGATTGCTCAATTCTTCCCGCAAATAAAACTCAAAAACAATCTTCTCCACTTCAAATTTTATTGCTGCAAATGGTACACCCATTCAAGTGTACGGGCGTAAATTAATGTCAATAGATTTAGGTTTAAGACGAAATTTTGTCTTTCCATTTTTTATTTGTAATGTGTCTAATGCTATTATTGGTACAGATTTCTTACATTATTTTAATTGAAAACCTGATTTATGAAATCGTAGTTTATTTGATAATTCTACAAAATTAAATTGTCATTGTATTATTAGAAATTCTAATATTTTCTCAATTAAAACTCATGTTATTGATAATGATTTTTCTAAATTGTTGAATGATTTTCCTAATATTGTAAAACCACCTTGTGCAAACCAAACAGTTAAGCATAATGTAGTTCACTATATTGATACTTTTGGACCTCCTGTTTGTGCTAAACCCCGTCACATGGCTCCAGACAGATTAAAAATTGCGAAAATGGAATTTCAGCACATGTTGGATTTAGGCCACCTGCGCCCATCCAGTAGTAATTATTCTTCCCCATTACATGGTTCCTAAAAAAGAAAGCAATGATTGGCGCCCTGTTGGCGATTTTAGAGCATTAAATGCTCAAACAAAAAAGAATAAATATCCGATTCCTAGCATTCTTGATTTTACAAGTGAACTACATGGGGCAAAAATATTTTCTCATATTGATCTTGTTAAAGCGTTTCACCAAATTCCGATTGTTTCCGAAGACATACATAAAACTGCTATTTGTACTCCATTTGGTCTCTTCGAAAGCACTCGGATGCAGTTTGGTTTGTGCAATGCGGCTAGCACTTTTCACTGATTTATTGATGAAGTTACTTCGTGGTTTAAAAGGTGTTTATGCTTTTATTGATAATATCTTAATTGCATCTCAAAATGTTCAAGAACATACTACTAATCTCCGCGCACTTTTTGAAAGACTTGATTATTATGGCTTAACGATTAAACCTTCAAAATGTACTTTCGGAGTAGATAGTTTAAAATTTCTTGGATTTCAAGTTTCCAGTGAAGGTATTTCACCTCTTCCTGATCGAGTCGATGCTATACAAAAGTTTCCTAGACCTAACACTATAACGCAATTGCGTAGATTTTTAGGAATGTATAATTTTTATCGAAGATTCATTCCTAAAGCAGCCCACATTTTAGCACCCCTAATAAAATTTTTAGAAGGTCACACAAACAAAAAGAAACCATCTCTCCTTCGAAAAAACCGCAAACTCCTCTTGAATGGACTGAAGAAGCGGAAAATTTATTTGAAAATTCATTTCTGATGCAACTCTTCTTAAGCATCCGATTCCTGGTGCTACTTTAAGTGTTTGGACCGATGCATCAAATTTCGCCATTGGTAGTTCCTTGATGCAACTTTCTAATAGTAACTGGGAACCAATAGCATTTTTATCTTTAAAGCTTTCTAAAACTCAGCAAAATTGGTCTACTTATGATCGAGAACTTTTGGCAATATATACTTCTATAAAAAAATTTAGACACATGCTTGAAGGTCGCGAATTTATTATATATACTAATCAAAAACCCCTAACATACGCTTTCAAGCAGAAACCAGAAAAATGTACCCCACGTCTCAACTAAGACATCTCGATTATATTTCACAATTTTCCACAGATATTCGCTATGTAGTTGGAACAGAAAACAAAGTTGCAGATGTATTATCTAGAATAGAAATTTTGATGCAATTATAAAACCACGCATTTTAGACTACAAAAGGTTTGCTCAAATACAACTTCATGATTCTGAAATTCAATCTTTCCTTAAACCAGATTCTTCTATTAAACTAGAAAAACAATATTTTCCCCTTAAGATGTTTCTTTATATTGTGATATGTCACTTGAAACCCCTCGACCTTTCGTCCCTAAGAATCTCAGACAAGTGGTATTTCAAAATTTGCATTTTCTATCCCATCCTGGAATATCCGCTACAACTAATTTAATTTCTAAGCGTTTCTTTTGGCCAGGAATGAGAAAAGACATCAAAAATAGAGTTCGAGCTTGTGAAAAATGTCAGCGAGCAAAAGTATTCAAACATACCAAAGCTCCACTAAGCACATTTGCTCTACCCGATTTGCTCACATTCACATTGAATATATTGGACCATATCCACCATCCAAAGGATATAAATATTGTCTTACCATCATAGACAGTGTGATATCTCTCTTCTTCTAACATAACTCCCACGTTCTTTGACGGCCACGATTAATGGCAATTTAGAGAAAGCTTAGTTCAAAAAAGGTAGAAGTGTAATTAGACGGCTACCCAGGAATCACGGAGACGCTCACCCTCGCTAATCTATACAAGGTGCATACTATTGCACACGAGCTCACCAGTCTACCGGAAAGTAACTGTATCGTTGAGTCTTCAACCAAGGTAGGAGGATTATATTCTGAACGCTAGTAAGTTATTGAATCGAGATTAGGTGGATCTAATTAGTTATATTGATAAGTGATCTAATTGCGCGATCTGAGTTAATTAAATCGGCGTACTTTGGTTTATTCTCACTTTTAATATAAGTTTGTGTGTGTGTTCGCGTTATCTCTAAGTAATTTAAGTTAGATTCTTAATAAACGTCATATTATGTCTCATCCTTCCGATAATCCCACACCTCTAACTTACGCGGAAACCCCAAGACATAGCTATCGACAGATGGCCATGTCGCAACAGGTATACCAGGTGGCCTGAAGTTATTCCTACCGAAGACAAGTTGGCAGAAACCACTGCTCGTGCACTTTTAAATGGTTGGATTTCCTGTTTCGGCACACCTGTTACAATTACAACTGATCAAGGACAAATTTTGATTCTTCTCTAATGAGAGAGCTTACAAACATGATGGGTAGCCATAGAATCCATTCAGCTTCTTACCATCCACAAAGTAATGGAATGATAGAACGATTCCACAGGCATCTCAAAAGTGCTATTATTGCCCATGAGGACACTGGGTGGTCCGATATTTTGCCTATCGTATTGTTAGGACTACGTTCAGCAATGAAGAACGATTTAAAAGCAACAAGCTCTCAACTAGTTTATGGTACTACTTTACGTTTACCATCTGATCTCATATCTTCAGAATCTCTTCAAACATCTGTGACACCCACTTATATTTCGAAGTTAATTACCATGATGAGAAAACTTAGCCCAATATCCCCTGATTCTCATAGTTGTACGAAGAGCTATGTACACCAATCATTAAGTACATGCACACACGTTTTTCTTAGAAATGACAAAATTCGACCCCCTTATATTGGACCTCATTTGGTTAAAAGTAGATCTGACAAAATTTTGTAATTTGTATAAATAATAAAAATGTAACTGTCACTATAGACAGATGCAAGCCAGCTTTTGAATTTTCAGAAGATTTTAATTCACAAAAGGGTAGCTCAAATTTCGAACTACATATCACCAAGCAACAAATTGAAGATAAAACTGTTGTTGATAAAAATATCAGAACCACACGTTCTGGCAGGCACGTACATTTTCCTAAGAGATAAACTTACTAATTCAAATTCCTTCTTAGTAATTTATATATGTATATCTTTTTTATTGTATTGTGTATATAAATAATTCTATGTGTTATTGCACTTTATGTATATTTTATAGTGCTTTATTTTAGTACGCAACAAACATTTTTATATTTGTATATATATTTTTTTATGCCGCTCCCTTCGTCACTGGGGGATACTCTGTAGTGTACTTTCGTAATACCGGTTGATCTTTATTCATAATAACGGATCATCCTTACTCATAATAACGGATCATTCTTACTCATAGTAACGGATTCTTGATCCTTACGTCTTATTGGCTCTTAAAACCTACTATTGAATTTCATTGGTCAGAAGAAATGTCTTCTGGCATTTCTTCTGTCTTCCCAGAATTCCACTCTGACGAAGGGAATATATATATACTCGAAATTTATAATTTGTTATGTTGTTCATATTATCCCCCCTAACAATTATTTAGTCACTCTCCGTGTGGTGAGTGACCGCTTACTTTTTTCTAATTTCTAATTTAATTTCTTATCATCTCTTAACTTAATATCAATCCCACACAGGCTAACTTTCTATACCCCTCCCACTTGTTCAGTTCCAATGCATCAGTGCAGCCAATAAGGTGCCTACTCTCCCAGTGCCATGGACCAATCAATAGTTTTCCACCCATCAAACATCAGGACTTTCCCGCCGAAATCCAGGATGCATCCCTCACTGTTTCCCTAACCACGCCTCCTTGCCACAACCCCACAACCAATCAGGAAACTCCCACTCAGCCAGGCCCATCCATATCAGGCCACATCTACACTCTCGATATGGATGGAGGAACGCTTCGCGTTCCATTTCCCAGAGACGTCAGCAACGGCGATTTGTTATGTTGAGAAATAAAGTTTATTTTTGTAAAATCACTACAATTTTACTTGGCCACTCAACACAACACACCAATGGTCAAAAAGAAAAAAAATTTTTTAGTTACTTATTAAATAGTTACATAATAAATATACGTGTTTCTACATATGACACAATTCCAATATTAAGCGGCAAAATAGAAAGTGACTTTCCTTGCAATTTTCCATTTTCCTTTCTATACAGGATGTTATACTATTTTTTTTGCTACTACTCTTATTCATTAATGAAATTTAATTATTCTAATAAAATAGTATAGTAAAAAAGAATCATATTTTCTCAGAAATTAGGCCATCCCAGGTGGGATTCGAATCCATGACCTTTGGATTGGAAGTCCAACGCACTACAGGGACACAACGAAACATTTTCCTTTCTATATATGCTGTGGGACGATTATTTTTGCTTGTTACTATTTATTTATTTTTAAATTTAGAAAATGAATTAATATTTGAAACGACTGTATTAACATCAAATGTGTCACATCCATTACTAATTTATAAAAATGTATTTGAACTTGAATGGATGGATAGAAAGTATTTTACTAACGATTGAAAATTTGAACAAGATATCTAAATATATATATAGAAAGAGAGAGAAAGTGAACTAATAGTAGGAATTGAAAAAAGAGATGGGGTTAGTGGAACATTAACAAAGTAGATATATAGTAGCATTGAACTTTAAAAATGCGATAACTGTCTCAAATGATTGAACTTCTTTTTGAGTACTGCGCTTTAACGCAGGGCTATGGAGCTTAAGTCTAAAAACATCGACTCCGACTCAATTTTTATTGGACAGTTTAAATTGAAATTGAATTGAATTGAAATGAAAATGAATTGTGAAAAAAAATTAATGACAAAAAACTAAGTTATTTTTATTTATATATTTTTTTATTATGAATCAGATTTGAGAAATATTTGAATGATATTGAAAAGGCTAAGGAAGAAAATGAAAACAAAGAGTCAAGAACCTTTACATATAAGCCTCTCTTTTAGTACTTATACCAATCTATCCTGAAAAGTTATAAGAAGTAGCCCTAACACAGTAACAGAGCTCTTACTCAAGTTGATGTTGAAAGACTATTATCAGCTCTGAATTTTATCAACTCGGGTCAATGTTCCTCTATCAATGAAGATTTTGACGAAGTTTTACTGTTACTTATAGAAATTTCTAATGCCTGTTTTTCTATTTCATAATAAATGCTAATTCTTATTAATACCAGCAATTTTTCCCCTGTATAGCATTTATTACTTCTTTTATATTTCGAAAAAAAATAAGTTGTAATACATGTGTATGTGTTTACCAGTAGCGCACACAGGAATTTTTCAAGGGTGGGTGGGTCCGGGGTTGAAAGTTCACCATTCTTGTATCATGCTATTTTTGATTTTGCCGATTTTTAGGTACAAAACACAGTAAAAAACTAATTATTGAATAAATAATTAGCATTAATTAATAAAATTAATCATTAATAACAAATATTTAATTAAATTTTACGTATTATATACTTAGAATTATAACCAATCGGAAAAAAATCAAAGGCTTTGGGGGGGGATACCGGACCCCCCTTTGTGTGCGCCACTGGTGTTTACATATATGAGGGAGTCTTTTAAGTTTAAAATTCCAGGAGTAAGAGATGTGGAGTCAGCCATTTACCCCACCGACTCCACAGCCCTACATTAGCGTATCAGTAAAAAAAAATACAACTTTTGAATTTGAAATCTAATTTTAAAATTTTGATAAAATAAAATCTCATAACAAAATGCTTAATATAAAAGAGTATATGTACTCTACAAATTTGTTTAACCGCAAAATGTGGTAGAAAAATACACAACTCGCTATTCAGAACAGCTTTTCAGTGTATTTTAAGAACACTACGAACAAAATTTTTAAAAAATTGCCTAAGGTTTTAATCACAGACATTTAAAAGTACTAAACTTAAAAAATTACGGCAGAAAATATTCAAAGTACGACATATAGTACACTGGTGTGCAAAACTTAAGCAACAGGTGGGTTTATTGCCATAACTTCACGAAAAATCATCTGAGAGACATGAAATTCTGAAATGAGGGAGAGTATTATGTACGTAAAGGATGACGAAAGCATCGGCGCTGAAAAAGGAATACAACGCATACGGTATGGAGTCAAACAAAAACAAGCTTTATTGAACGCATAGTATCGTGACTCATGATTGTCTATTCAACAGGAAGAACAACAAGCAGATGTTCCTTAATATGGTATATGCCCTCCCCTTACTACAATGGTTGCTTCGCACCGTCTCCGCATACTCAGAACCAGCTGGTGCAACATTTCTTGAGGTAGGAGTGCCCATTCCTCAATCAACATCTGTTTGAGTTGTTGGTTGTTATCCGGATGATGTAAGCATGTGGCAATACGTCTCCCCAAAGCATCCCACACATGTTCGATGGGATTTAAATCTGGGGAGCACGCTGGCCAATCCATTCGAGTGATATCTTCACTTTCCAGCAGCTCCTCAACAGCAAGAGTGCGATGTGGCCGTGCATTGTCATCCATAAAAATGAAGTCTGGGCGAATGGCATCTCGGAAAAGACGCACATGGGGAAGAAGTACCTCCTCACAATAGCGATCCCCAGTTACACACCCTCTGTCGAAAATGTGAAGCTCAGTTCGCCCGTTCAGCATAATGCCTCCCCAGACAAGAACTCCAGGACCACCGTTACGGTGTCTTTCCTTGATGTTACTGGGATAAACCGGGTCCTGATCTCTCTCCAAGTCAAAACGCGTTGAGAATCTCTTCTGGTACTGAACCGACTCTCATCCGTAAAGAGGACACGACTCCATTGATCAGTTGTCCAGTTTTTGTGCTCTCTGTCCCACTGTAAACGGTGGCTTCGGTGGCCAACTTTCAACGGGAGGCAGCGTTCAGGACGGCGGGTGAACAGGCCCCCTCTGTGAAGGCGTCTGGCCACAGTAAACCGCTACACTTGTCGACCTGTTGCTGTACAGAGTTTCTGAGCAATGGTGCTTGCTGACTGCTTTCGACCTCTTTTCGCTTGCAGGATGATATATCGGTCATCCCCTGCAGTTGTCGTCCTCGGGCGGCCACACCAACCTTTCTAACAGCTGTACCTGTGGTTTGGAACACTTTCCAAGCGCGCGAAACGACACTTTTGTTGATTCCGAACTCTGCAGCTACACTGGTGACAGTACGCCCCTCCTCCAGCTTTCCGATCATTCTTCCACGTGTGAAGTCATCCAGATGATTTCTTCTAGCCATATTTCACAAACTGACTCACTGGCACTTGCAGAGAATATGGTGAATTGCGTCTCCGTCCTTCATTTCATTCTACTGTTGAGAAGCGCGCGCCGGCATCACGCGTTTTGCGTACGCTCACATCGCTTCTGACGTTTTGTTCCTGATATTTGCATACGCATGACATTTCTACTGACTTACGTGTTCACTGCACTGATCTGCAGACCTCCTTTTCTGCAATTTCATGGCTATCTGCTAAATTTTTACATTGTTGCTTAAGTTTTGCACACCAGTGTATTTCATTATTTTTAACATTTTACAGTCGAATTAAAATAAATAAATATTGAATCAAAATGCTTCCATGATTTATGCGCATCAATTCATTTTAAGAAAAACGAAAAAAAATTAATTTCTTTTTTTTGCAGAAATTTAATGCTAAATTTTTATTCATTTCTATAAAATTTTCATCAAAGCAAAATTGCTTCTATAATTTATATATAACAGAAAAATTTATAAAATACATGTACAAAATATGCGTGATATAATATAACTTGTCTTTAACAGTTAAAATTCAAATAATATAAAATTATAAAATAAAACTATATATCAACTTTTAAAAAAAATATTTGGTAAAGAAGTTTATATACCAACTTCCTGCGATTCAATTTAATATCAAGGGTGGTGTTTAAGAGTTTTGTGAATTTCGATTCTAAATAACTGCTTAGTTGTTGACGAGATTTTACATCTGCAATATCATCTATTTCTCCATACCAGCTTTGAACTTTAGAGCACAGAAACTCAAAGCCTCGTTCGCCAATTTAGTTTCGTTGTCCGTGAAATATCGCCAAATGTCTGAATCCACAACTGTTTCGAAATTGAGGCTGAAAAAATTCAAGGCTTGTGATTTCAAATCTTCGTTATGTGTCGATCGGCCCAAAGTAAGATTTGACTTGTATTGTCCAATGAGGCTTTGGACATTAGGGTGGGGCAACACATTTTTCGTAAATCCATCACTTCATATTTATCTGCCGCATAGTAGAGGTTGTACACTTCTTGCAAAGGAATGTCTTTTGCAGACTCTTCGAAAGTCCCTGTGTACAAAAACTCAACCAATCGCTTCATTGCAGGCAGTGGCACGTCTGTGATCATCTCTGAACATGACACATGCTCTGTTCCTTATCGTAGTCAAACATTTTCTTGAACACAGAAGACCTGGCAGCGAGGATAAAACTGTTGACACGTATTTCCTCATTTCCAACTTTCAGAGTGTAATCTGCACCCAAGGAATTCTTAAACATGGATTTTAGATCTTGGGACAGTTTTTCCCAACAGCGACTTTCAAGAGAATAATTGGTGTTAATCAATTGTTGTCCAGTTTCGGGTTTTATGGTCACTTTCATGCAGATATTCAAAACAAGAATATCATCGAAGAATGTCTTCCAGGATTTACTTCTGTATTCTCCAATGGTGTAATCTTCGTCGTTTGAGAAACAGGTTGTCCATTTGATGCTCTCTTCCTCTCTTATATGCAACCGCTACCTGATACTCTATGACGAGATCTTCGCTTGAACCATGATTAGGGTTTTCGGTTTTATCAGTAAGAATTTCTGTATCACGAATATGGAACTAGACACACAAATCCGTTTTCATATTTTATTAATTTCAGTCTGCAGAAGGAAGAGTAAAAACAACTATATTATTCCTTATTGCATGAAATATTACTGAATTGATTTAAAATCCACTTAAATCTGTAAGTTTCAACAGGGACTCGTGTCACAATGAAGAAATCAACGGGATCCAAACATTCTGCAACATCTTTGTATTCCTCAAGCGAAACATTTTCACAGGATAATTGGCTTTCTTCTTCATTTACACTCATTTTCGATCCTGTGAATCACCTTTAATGAAATTCCAGATATATATTATTATCGGTAAGGTGTCCAGTACACACGAATAAATGTACAAAAGGAGTGATGCGCGAATTCGGTTTCTTGTATTATTTGTTACAACTATACCAGACGAGCTATTGGCGATGTACTTTGAAATCTCGAATAATATGGGTGCTTGAGCTGTGTAAAACTCAATCAACTTCACGTGAGGCCCTTTAGACTACAATTTTGAATTATTAATGTATGGAAGCTCGTTTCTACCGCTAGACTGGCGTCATGAAGCACACGAAATGAAAATAATAGACTCTTAAGGCTCATTCACACTAAGGCAGTAAGTAGCAAGCGGGAAAGATGTAGCCAATCAGAGTCCTTAATTCCCCTCTGCAAGGGAACCTGATTGGTTACAGTTTCAGAGCTCACTACTTACTGTTTTGGTGTGAATGCGGCTTTACAAATGCGCGATCATAAATAATCTGGTATATCTCTTCCAGAAGTGTGTGATAACCAAGACATGTCAACACATATCTGTAAGGCATAGAACTGATAGGTGTCGTGTTTTCAAAGAAGTAAAGTTATCTGAGTAATATCAGCTATTGAGAAGAAAGAAGTAAATCATATATCTGTAAGATTATACATTAGAGGAGAGAAATTGTGGTTTTTTCTTAAGTGCGTCTTGTGAAATATCTGTAACTGTAAATAGTTTCGCTGGAAGTTATCCGTATCGTATGAAAAAAAAAATAAATAAATAAATAAAAATTTTTGGGGTACTTAATCTATCAGGAGGGGTTTTTTTTCCCGCTGATAGGGGGGTATCCTGAAAAAGGTATCCGGGGCCGATCCTGGGGTATCGACCGCCCCGTGAAAAACACCAAATTTCCCCCCAGAGAATTTTTCCCCCATATTTTGACTAATACTTAACGTTGACTTTAAAAAACATCTACTTAAAAAAAAAAAAACACATTAATAAAAAAACCCTCAAATAAAAATTTAAGTAGAACTTTTTTTTGGGACCAGATAATGAGTTATAATAGCAAAAAAAATGCTTTAACAAAATAATAAACTCTCTTTTTAAAAAAAAATACACCCTTTTAAAAAATAAAAAAAAAACATTTTATAATTAAAAAATGCAAAACAACAGAATTTATTTAAAAATACAATCTAAAAAAAAAATAAATACTCTAAGGCAGTGGTTCTAAAACCACTACTGGCGACCAATTTTTTCAATCATAATTTTTATCGCCCCCCCTAAAAATAAAAAAAATGTATTGAATGCAATAATAATGCACTTTGGCGCTAAAGCTAATATAATTCCCTACTTTCAAGGACTTTTCAATTTTTCTTCGATAATTTGAGAAAAAATCCAATAAAACTAAAAAAAAAAATTTCAAAATGTGCATGCCCTTAATAAAGGACATAAATCACATACACTTTTCGCTAACAATACAGGAACGTTATTTTTCAGCAAAACTGTCATTTTTTTGTTAAAGTTTTGTAGTTTTGCTGTCGTTTGATGACCCACAAATAGCATTTTGAGCTTTTTTTTTCTTGTGTTTTTTAACAAGGTGAAGTGCTACATTTATGGTTTCATAGTTTTCTTCATAGAGATTTTTGGGGCAACTTTTAAAATTTAAATCAACTCAAGCGTTATGTTGTTACTAATGCCACCGGGATTGGAAAAAGGGCCAGACGAGGCCCACAAAATTCATCATGGTGGGGGGGGCAAATGACGCCTATCGAGCCGTAGCTTTTGAGAAACCATACAGGTGACAGAATGATTTAGCTCTTTTCCCCCCCAATTTTTGAGGGAGATCCCCGGGGGTGGTTAGGGGGCCCCCCCCACCCTTTTTCCCCCTTCCACCAACCAAAAGAGAGGCCCTTTGCGGTTTGACGGTTTTTTAAAAGTACCCCATGCCGCGAAGGCACCATACATTTACAAACATCCATGTTTTTTTCCGGAATTCGAACCCAGCCCCAACGGAAAGGGGAAGTCAGCGTCGCAAACCAACTATTTTCGGAGGGGCGACAACTCAAACGTTTCGTGTCTAACGCTTTTCTAATTTTTTACTTTCGCTATCTAATTAATATGCAATTTACAGGTTCTTCAAATGCTTGATCAATTTCAACTTCCTTAAATTGGGATCACAGATGCCTTTTTTTTATATTCTGCTCTTTTTTACATTTATAAACCATAATAAGTCATACAACACAGCAATAAAAAACCACAAAATTGTTCATGGGGTAAGGTAGCATGTTCAAAAAAAATTTTTATAAATCGTTTTTCATTATACATTATATTTTTCCCAGAATACCATAAAAATACATTTTTGGCCAAATAACCCTTTCCCAAAGTGCTCAATATGCTTATCTATATATCAAAAAACCCTTCATTGTCAGGGGGGAAAAAAAGAAACCAAAAAATATTATTTACAACTTTCCTAAAAAAAAAAAAAAAGAGGGGAGGAAACATACCAAAAAGGGGGTTTGAAGGTCAAATATATGATAATCAAAAAATAGTATTTTAGAGGGTTAAAAAAGTAATAAAAAAAAAAACTCTACCCTGGGATTACAAAAAGCAAAAAAAAATGTCTTTTTTTTTTTGGTTATAGAATCAGAAATGGCCAATGAGCGTTTGAAGTGGAATCTTTTATTTTTGATGATACGAGTAAAAATAAATTATATCAGTGTAAATATATATTTTGTATTATGTCAGAAAGCACACATTTTGTTTTACTTCATTCCAAAAAATTATTTTTTTAAACCTTTTATTTTCAATATGATCGCGCCCCTTTGCAGGGTTATCGCGCCCCCCAGGGGGGCCCCACAGTTTGAGAAACACTGCTCTAAGGCACAAATCTCGTGGAACGAAAAGTATGTAAATCAGTCCTACTACAACTAAGTAATAAACTATACCGTAAAATCCTGCGTATAACGCGCACTTTTTAAACCAAAAAAAAAAGATCGAAATTTACAGGGGTTTCGCATTATACGCCGGGTATAAAATGAGAACCTTTAAAAAAAACAAAAAAATGAGCATAGGAAAAAAATCAGATTTTACATATATCAGAATTTTTGTTTCGTGAAAGAAAAAAAATTCCTTTTGAACTTAAAAAAGGGTTTTAATTTTAAAAATACACTTTTTTTTCTAAAGCTTGGAATAATATTTTCCCAATAAAGGACTTCAAAAAACAAGATCATTGCGCCCATGCATTTCAGGGGGTTTTTCGTAAAAAAAAAGGGGTGCGTGCTATACGGCGAATATTTTAGGGCAAGTTTTTACGCCACAGTTTACGTAACTATAAAAACTTTTCTGGCTTTCGGGGAACAAATTGTTTAAAAATTTCCCGGGTTAAAAACGTTTTTTTGAGATTTTGGATTCAATTGAGACTATAGCCAAATCTGAAAACCTTTTTTGTCATATTATTTCTCAAGAATTTTTAATGATTTTTTAAATTTTTATCGGGCTACAGAAAAAAGGTTTTGGGTTAAAAAAATTTTAATGCTAGAGCGAAATTGGGAAAGCAGGAATAAGATAATTTTTCACCTATAATTTCCAATATCTCAAAAAAGGCTGTTTTTTACCAGGAAAAAAAATCTTTGAATGAAGTTATTTCATTGAAGAACTGTATACCGTCTATATCTTATTTAGGAATTTCTTTTTTTTTTTTTCTTATTGTTCCAGCAATAGGTTTTTCTTTTTTTTAAAAATTCATCTGAAAAATGGATAAGATGTGTGCCAGTTGTCCCCTTTTTAAAATCATGTTCTTCCCAAATGTTTATGTGTTATACATATAAAACATTTACTTCTTTAAATGTGTTCCCCTTTTTAAATCTGGGTCGATTTCAGTGGAGGAATCATAATTGCCGTTATACCCTTTCATCATTTGATTCCTCCTCATCATAATCACGAACAGAATTTCTTCATCCGAAAATACTGTTGTACTATATCTGTTTAAAAACTGGGATCTATTAAATTACTTAAATACACCCCTTTCTTGGGTCATAACCACAATAATACGCCATAGTATAAGGAAGATTTAAAAAAGTGCTCATGCATCCAGAACTGTAAACGGGATTCGCGCGCAAGGTATGACATACCCGAAGAGACCCTTTTAAAATCGGGGTACATGAGAAACCAAAAATTTTCCAAAAAAAGGTTTAGAAGGAGCGTTGGAAAAAAAGGTTGACGGCGGGTATGAAATACCCTGCGTGGGGGCCGGGTTAAAAATGAGAAAGATCTCTGACCCGAAGCATTCTATAAAGGTATAGTCAAAAAAATTTTTTTAAAAATATTCTATATTAGGGAAAAATCGAGACAATTTTTTGAAAATTGATGCTTTTTTACAAAACCTCGGACTTCGAGGACGATTTCCGATTCCCCAAAATCATATATAATTTATTTTCTCTGTAGCAGTGGGGAAGGTATTTTTTGGGAAAGCTTGAAAAAAAAAAATTAGAAATTTTGGATTAAAAAAAAACCAAATTCTTTTTAAACGAATCTAAATTTTCAAACTTTTTTAAAATTTTCTATTTAAATGCAAAAAAGTAAATTTTTTTTCCCTGAAATATTTAAAAAAATTAAAATAATGCTTTTTAAATTTTTTTCCCAAACCCCAAAAAAAAATTTCATTTCATCTTTTTTTCGAATTTTCTGACTGAATTATGAAATTTCTGATTTAATACAAACATATTTTTTTTTAAAATAATTGTTTGTTTAAACATATCAGTTTCATTTTTAAAAAAAACATAGCTTGTCTTCCAGATTAATTATTCAAAATTATTAAAAAATTCCACCATAAGTAAGCTTTCAAAAATTTAGGTTTTTTTTAAAAAAAAACTAGGAACACAATCACAATACCCCAATGTGTATTTCATTTTTTGTTTCTAAATATAAGTAGATAAAACATTAATACTATTATTATAATTTTTTTGTTTTTCAAAAACCCGGGGTAAATAAAATCTTAAAAATTTCTTTCACTGGGCAACTTCCGGAAAAAAAATTAAAAATGCTGCCTTCGTAGTTTCTAGTGCGACGTTTATTACAGTCAATCAATCAACAGACGAAGGGGGATTTTTATTTCAAGCAAATAACATTCTGAACGGATTTTTCCCCAACCCGGGTTTTCTGTATTTCACTTCAAACGATCTTTTGTCGAACCTCTTTTTAATGAGAAATTTTTTTTTGCTTTCGAACCCCATAACACCTTTTTGTTTTTCATTATTTTTAGTTACTTTACCAGCTTTTTAAACCTTTTTTTTAGTGGGCCCTGAGATTCAGAATTACCTCGCAAAATTTATATCGTTTGAATCCAGTGACATACTATTTTTAAAAAAGTAGAAATGAACTCTTATGACCATTTAAAAACCTTTTTTAAAATTTTGCTTACACATGTCCGGGCCCCCGTAGCCAGGGCGGGGGCTGTAACATTGGGTACTGGCCTCCTGGTAAGGCAAATGGGTACACCCCCGGGTGAGAAGGAATATTCCTCAAAAAATTTTAAATCCATTCTTTTTTTCTCGAACTATGTTATGCCTATTGGGAAATTGAGACTTATTTTTATTTTTTTATAAACTATTTAAAAATTTAGCATATTTATTCAACTTATTATAAATTTTATTTTGAGAAAAATTTCCCAAAAAAAGTTGCTTGTTTTAAAAAAATTATAGGCGGCCGCCCCCTTTTTTTTCCTTTCCTTCCCAATTTCGTGGGTGAAGGGTGAACACCCGTTGTGATCAGCCCTGGGGTATCTTAAGAAAAATAAAAAAAAAAGAAAAAAATTTAGTGCTAAAATTAAACAGAAGGACTTCGAATTTCTCAAGGTCTATAAAATTTATTCATACATTTGAACAGGATATCTTTGAAAAATTAACTTTTAAGTTTTTTTAGCAGATTTCTACTTCCTTAATAAAATGAATGTCAGTTTAAACTATGGTCAGAGTTTTGACTTCCTACCCTTTTTTACACATTTAAGCTAATATAGATGTTTTTTTTTATAGAAATTCAATATATAAAAATCATGCATTTAAAATTTGCATAATTATTTATTATTAATTGATTAATTTATTATTATTATTATTATTTTTTTTTTCATTTAAAAAAATTTTTCTATTCGTAAGTCTTTTAAACCTTTTTTTAATTTTATTTTAAATTGGATTTTTTAAAAAAAAAAAATTTAAAATTTGCCTAAAAAAAAACTGCAGAATAAAAACTTGACGATTTAGAACCTTTATTGTTAACCCTTCAACCGCATGAAAAATGCATTAAAGCAAAAAAAGTAGTACATTAAGAGTAAAAACAGAACTTTTTTAAAAATAGTTTAAAAACTAAAAAAATGCTTTTTTGGTTAATCGAATTTTGTTTTATTAAAAAAAATGATTGGGAAAAACGAGAAAAAAATTGGGGTAAAAAGCCCTTGCTCTAAATAAAAAATGTAGTTATAATTTTTTACTAGTTTTTATTCCAAATCTGGGAAATTTCAGTAAACATGTACTACAGAGCACCCCACGCTTTTTTCCCCCCAAAGATATTAATTTTTTTTGTTTTTTAATCATTTTTTTCTTTTTATTAAGAATTTTTTTTTCTTCGATTAACTATAAAAAAGTTAACTAAATTTATTTTTTATTTTTTTGCTCAATACAATAAAAAAATGAAGAAAATACCATAACCAAGACATGTCAACACATATCTGAAAGGGATAGAACGATAGGTGTCGTGTTTTCAAAGAAGAAAAAGTTATCTATAATATCAGCTAAGAAGAAAGAAGTAAATCATATATCGTAAGATTATACATTAGGGGAGAGAAATTGTGGTTTTTTTTTAAGTGCGTTTTTGGAAAATCTGTAACTGTAAATAGTTTCGCTGGAAGTTATCCGTATCGTATGAAAAAAAAAATAAATAAATAAATAACAAGGGGTACCAATCTATCAGGAGGGGATTTTTTCCGCTGATAGCGGTATCCGAAAAGGATCCGGGGCCGATCCTGGGGTATCGACCGCCCCGTGCAAACACCAATTTCCCCCCAGAGAATTTTCCATATTTTGACTAATACTTAACGTTGACTTTAAAAAACATCTACTTAAAAAAAAAAAAAACACATTAATAAAATAACTCAAAAAAAAATTTAAGTAGAACTTATTTTTGACCAGATAATGAGTTAAAATAGCAAAAAAATGCTTTAACAAAATAATAAACTCTCTCTAACAAAAATACAGCCTTTAAAAAAAAAAATAAACATTTTATAATTATAAATGCAAAACAACAGAATTTATTTAAAAATACAATCTAAAAAAAAAATAAATACTCTAAGGCAGTGGTTCTAAAACCACTACTGGCGACCAATTTTCAATCATAATTTTTATCGCCCCCCCTAAAAATAAAAAAATGTATTGAATGCAATAATAATGCACTTTGGGCTAAAGCTAATATAATTACCACTTTCAAGGACTTTTCAATTTTTTCTTCGATAATTTGAGAAAAATCCAATAAAACAAAAAAAACAAAATGTGCATGCCCAAAAAGGACATAAATCACATACATTTTTCGCTAACAATACAGGAACGTTATTTTTCAGAAAAACTGTCATATTTTGTTCAGTTTTGTAGTTTTGCTGTCGTTTGATGATCACAAATAGCATTTTACTTTTTTTTTCTTGTGTTTTTTAACAAGGTGAAGTGCTACATTTATGGTTCATAGTTTTCTTCATAGAGATTTTTAGGCAACTTTTAAAAATTTAAATCAACTCAAGCGTTATGTTGTTACTAATGCCACCTGATTGGCAAAGGCCAGACGAGGCCCACAAAATTCTCATGGTGGAGGGTTTGGGACGCCTATCGAGCCGTAGTTTTTGAGCACCATACAGGTGACAGAATGATTTACCCTTCTTTCACCCCAATTTTTGAGGGAGATCCCCTGGGTGGTTAGGGGGCCCCCCCCACCCTTTTCCCCCTTCCACCAACCACAGAGAGGACTTTGGGTTTGACGGTTTTAAAGTACCCCATGCCGCGAAGGCCCCATACATTTCAAACATCCATGTCTTTCCGGAATTCGAACCCAGCCCCAACGGCAAGAAGTCAGCGTCGCAAACAACTATATCGGAGGGGCGACAATCAAACGTTTCGTGTCTAACGCTTTTCTAATATTTACTTTCGCTATCTAATTAATATGCAATTTACAGGTTCTTCAAATGCTTGATCAATTTCAACTTCCTTAAATGGGATCACAGATGCCTATTTTTATATTCTGCCATTTACATTTATAAACCATAATAAGTCATACAAAAAGCAATCAAAACCACAAAATTGTTCATAGGGTAAGGTAGCATGTTCAAAAAAAATTTTTCATAAATCGTTTTTCATTATACATTATATGTTTCAGAATACTCATAAAAATACATCTTGGCCAAATAATCCTTCAAAGTGCTCAATATGCTTATCTATATATCATAAAACTCATTGTCATGGGGGGAAAAAAAGCAACCGAAAAATATTATTTACAACTTTCCTAAAAGAAAAAAGACGGAGTGAAACATACCAATAAGTGTTTGAAGGTCAAATATATGATAATCAAAAGTAGTATTTTAGAGGTTAAAAAAAACGTAATAAAAAATCTCTCATCGTGGGATTACAGTAAAGCAAACAAAATGTCTTTTTTTATTTGGTTATAGAATCAGAAATGGCCAATGAGCGTTTGAAGTGGAATCTTTTATTTTTGATGATACGAGTAAAAATAAATTATATCAGTGTAAATATATATTTTGTTTTTGTCGAAAGACACATTTTGTTTTACTTCATTCCAAAAAATTATTTTTTTAAACCTTTTATTTTCAATATGATCGCGCCCCTTTGCAGGGTTATCGCGCCCCCCCCAGGGGGGCGCCCCACAGTTTGAGAAACACTGCTCTAAGGCACAAATCTCGTGGAACGAAAAGTATGTAAATCAGTCCTACTACAACTAAGTAATAAACTATATAAAATCCTGCGTATAACGCGCACTTTTAACTCAAAAAATAAGATCGAAATTTACAGTTGCGCATTATACGCCGGGTATAAAAATGAGAACTTTAAAAATACAAAAAGATGAGCATAGAAAAGATCAGATTTTTACATATATCAGAATCGTTTCGTGAAAGAAAAAAATTTCCCTTTATGAATTTAAAAGGTTGAAATTTTGAAAGTACATTTTTTTACTAAAGCTTGGAATAATATTCGAATAAAGGACTTAAAAAACACAAGATCATTGCGCCCATGCATTTCAGGTTTTCTTCGAAAAAAAAAGGGGTGCGTGCTATAGGCGAATATTTTAGGGCATTTTATCGCCACAGTTTACGTAACTATAAAAACTTTTCTGGCTTTCGAGAACAAATTGTTAATAATTTCGGTTAAATCGTTTTTCTGAGTTTTTGGGATTAAATTGAGACTATAGCCAAATTGAAAACCTTCTTGTCATATTATTTCTCAAGAATTTTTAATGATTTTAATTTTCATGGGGGTACAGAAACATTTTTGGGTTTAAAAAAATTTTAATGCTAGAGCGAAATTGGGAAAGCAGGAATAAGAAAATTTTTCACTATAATTTCCAATATCTCAGAAGGCTGTTTTTTACCAAAAAAAATATCTTTGAATGAAGTTATTTCATTGAAGAACTGTATACCGTCTATATCTTATTTAGGAATTTTTTTTTTATTTTCTTATTGTTCCAAATAGGTTTTTCTTTTTTTTTTAAAAATTCATCTGAAAGTGGATAAGATGTGTGCCAGTTTTCCCCTTTTTTAAAATCATTTCTTCCCCAAAAGTTTATGTGTTTATAATATAAAAAATTTACTTCTAACTGTGTTTTTTTCTAAATCTGATCGATTTGGGAGGAACATATTGCGTTATACTTTCATCATTTGATTCCCCCTCATCATAACCGAACAAATTTCTTCATCCAAAATACTGTTGTACTATATCGTTAAAAAGTTCTATTAAATTACTTAAATACACATTTCTTGATCATAACCCCAATAATACGCCATAGTATAAGGAAGATTTAAAAAAGTGCTCAGCATCCAGAACTGTAACGGGGATTGCGCGCAAGGTATGACATACCCGAAGAGACCTTTTAAAATCGCTACATGAGAAACATAATTTTCCAAAAAAAAGGGTTTTGAAGGAGCGTTGAAAAAAAGGTTGACGGCGGGTATGAAATACCCTGCGTGGGGCCGGGTTAAAACCGAGAAAGATCTCGACCGAAGATTCTATATGGTATAGTCAAAAAAATTTTTTTAAAAATATTCTTTTTAGGGAAAGTCGAGACAATTTTTTAAAAATTGATGCTTGTACAAAACCTCGGACTTCGAGGACGATTTCCGATTCCGAATATATAATTTATTTCTCTGTAGCAGTGGGGAAGGTATTTTTTGAATGCTTGAAAAAAAAAATTAAAATTTTGGGTTAAAAAAAAACAAATTCTTTTTAAACGAATCTAAATTTTCAAACTTTTAAAGTTTTTATTTTTTAAAAGCAAAATGTAAATTTTTTCCATGAAATATTTAGAAAATTAAAATAATGCTTTTAAATTTTTTTTTCCAAACTCTCAAAAAATTACATTTCATCTTTTTTTTCGAATTTTCTGACTGAATTATGAAATTTCTGATTTAATACAAACATATTTTGTTTAACTAATTGTTTGTTTAAACATATCAGTTTCATTTCTAGAATAAAACATAGCTTGTCTTCCAGATTAATTATTCAAAATTATTAAAATATCTCCACCATAAGTAAGCTTTCAAAAATTTAGGTTTTTTAAAAGAAAACAGGAACACAATCACAATATTTAATGTGTATTTCATTTTTAAATTTCTAAATATAAGTAGATAAAACATTAATACTATTATTATATTGTTTGTTTTTCAAACCGGGATAAATAAAATCTTAATATTTCTTTCACTGACAACTTCCGAAAAAAAATTAAAAATGCGCCTTGTAGTTTTGTGCGACGTTTATTACAGTCAATCAATCAACAGACGAAGGGGGGATTTTTATTTCAAGCAAATAACATTTTGAACGGATTTTTTCCCCCAAACCCGTTATCTGTATTTCACTTCAAACGATCTTTTGTCGAACCCTTGAATGAGAAATTTTTTTTTGCTTTCAACACATAACACTTTGTTTTTTTCATTATTTTTAGTTACTTTACCAGCTTTTTAAATTTTTTATAGTGGGCCCTGAGATTCAGAATTTACCCCGCAAAATTTATATCGTTTGAATCCAGTGACATACTATTTTTAAAAAAGTAGAAATGAACTCTTATGACCATTTAAAAACCTTTTTAACTTTTTGCTTACACATGTCCGGGCCCCCGTAGCAGGGCGGGGGACTGTAACATTGATACTGGCCTCCTGGTAAGGGCGGCTACACCCCCGATGAGAAGGAATATTCCTCAAAATTTGAAATCCATTCTTATTTTTCGAACTATGTTATGCTATTGGGAAATCGAGACTTATTTTGATTTTTCATAAACTATTTAAAATTCAGCATATTTATTCAACTTATTATAAATTTTATTTTGAGAAATTCCCAAAAAATGTTGCTTGCTTGAAAGAATTATAGGCGGCCGCCCCCTTTTTTTTTCCCCCCAATTGCGTGGGTGAGGGTGAACACCCGTTGGATCAGCCCTGGGCGTATCTTAAGAAAGTAAATAAAAAGAAACAATTTAGTGCTAAAATTAAACAGAAGGACTTCGAATTTCTCAAGGTCTATAAAATTTATTCATACATTTGAACAGGGAAATTTTGGAAAAAAATTTTTAAATTTTTAGCAGATTTCACCCCTTTAAAAAAATGAATTGTTTAAACTATGGTCAGAGTTTTGACTTCCTACCCTTTTCACACATTTAAGCTAATATAGATGTTTCTATTATAGAAATCTCAATATATAAAGTCATGCATTTAAAATTTGCATAATTATTTATTATTAATTGATTAATTTATTATTATTATTATTTTTTTTTTTGTCATTTAAAATATTTTTCTATTCGTAAGTCTTTTGCGAAGCCTTTTTAATTTCTATTTTAAATTGGATTTTTTAAAAAAAAAAAATTTAAAATTTGCCTAAAAAAACAACTGCAGAATAAAACTTGACGATTTAGAACTCTCATTGTTAACCCTTCACCTGCATGAAACTGCATTAAAGCAAAATAGTAGTACATTAAGAGTAACACAGAACTTTTAATAATAGTTTAAAAAACTAAAAAACATGCTTTTATGGTTAATCGAATTTTGTTTTATTAAAAAAAATGATTGAATCGAGAAAATATTGGGGGGGAAAAAGCGTTGCTCTAAATATCAATGTAGTTATAATTTCTTACTAGTTCTATTCCAAATCTGAATTACAGTAAACATGTACTACAGAGCACCCCACGCTTTTACCCCAATGATATTAATTTTCTTGTTTTTTAATCATTTTATTCTTATATTAAGAATTTTTTTTTTACTTCGATTAACTATAAAACCGTTAACTAAATTTATTTTTCATTTTTTTAGCTCAATCTACAATAAAAGCATGTATTTTTAGTTTTTTAAACTATCATTTATTTATTGATGAGAGAATTAATCTTAAAGGCGTCATTTTTTTTAGAATATGGAATACCCAAAGGCATCCTATCAGTGCGTCGATACAGCCTGGTTTATTTTTTTTTCACATGTACCAGTCTTTTTTATTTTTATTTCCATTTTCAGAAAAAAACTAGACAATTGCTTATATCAGCGGTCGTCAAACTTTTTGACCTCATAGACCAGTAAATTCATAATTTAAATCCCGCGGACCACTAATGGGATTTTGTAAGTGTTCAAATATATTTATAAAAAATTTGATCAAAGTAAAATGTACCTAGTTAGTAAAATGATACTATTAATTGTAACCAAACTATGAAAGCTTTATTAATAAACCATAATAAAATAAACAAAAAAAAATACACAAAAAACTGTAAAAACAAAAAAATAATGTTTTAAGTATATCAAACTTTTAGCATTATACATTCCTAGTGTGATATATGTTCCTGCTTATTTGAAACAAGATAATGGATATTTAGATCCAATGTTGTTACTGCAAGACAGAGAATGCATTTATTTCAAAGTGAGATCGGAACCATGTTTTGATGGCTGTGACAGATGAAAAGGCCTTTTCACATAAATAAGTTGTGTAGAATTGAATCAGAATTTTCGTCGCCTGTTTATTAAGAAAAGGGTGTTTACTTTTTACGGAAAGCCAAAACTGAGGTCTTGATTGGGATGAATGAAATTTAGAGAGTTTAGTTGGACCATAAGTCGATGAGGCTTTCTTTTAGATGCTTGCTTAAATTATTATCCTGAATTTTCGCGATGAGTAAGTATATTCCACATTTTTCTGAGAGGACCAGCGAAATTTTCGCGGACCACCACTTGGGCGACCTCTGCTTATATTATGATAAGAAATTGCTGACGCACGTTTTCGCTTTTAGGGCTCTAACAATCTTTTAGTCGCCAAATCTGGAAATTCTTATTCCTAATTAGCCTGATTAGGACAATAGAACGAAATTATGAAATTATTGTATTGTCATCGGTACTTGAAAAGAGTGCAAAATTTCGAATTAATCTGATCTTTTAAAGTGGTAAAATTAAGTTCAAAGATTCCGTTACATACAAGTGAAGCTTATAAAAGCGTGTTAAAAAACTAATGACTCAAGTTCTTTTAGGAATTGCACTTTATGTATCAATAATAAATTAAAAATTTTGAACTTGAAATTTTATTGTTGAAATATTAATAAAATAATCTCATAAAAAGTATTTAATATAAAATTATCTAAAAGTTAATGATATTTATTTAACTACAAAAGGTTGGAGAAAAATATACCTTCCTATTCAGAATAATTGTAAGTGCATTTTAAGAACAAACACTAAGACTTAAAAATTTAAGCTAATTGCTAAGCTTTTAATAATAGACGTTAAAAAGATGAAACTTAAAAAATTACTGAGGAAAATACTTAAAATACGCAATATAGTATTTCTTATTTTTAACATTTCATAGTTAAATTAAAAAAAATAAATGTTGAATCAAAATGTTTCATTAATTTGTAGCACATGAATTTATTTAAGAAAATACGAAAAAAAAAATTAATTTATTTTTTATACAAATTTAATGCTAGATTCTTTTTTTTTTCTGAAAAATTTTCTTCGAAGCAAAATTGTTCTGATAATTTATACATAACGGAAAAATTTATAAAATACATGTACAAAATATGCGTGATATAATGTAACTTGTCTTTAACAAACAAAATTCAAATAATATAAAATAAAACTATATCAACGTTTAAAAAATATTTGGTAAAGAAGTTTATTTACCGACTTCCTTCGATTCAATTTATTATCCAGGGTGGTGTTTAAGAGTTTTGGATTTCGATCCTAAATAACTTCTTAGTTGTTAACGAGATTTTACATCTGCAATATCATCTATTTCTCCATACCAGCTTTGAACTTTAGAGCACAGAAACTCAAAGCCTCGTTCGCCAATTTAGTTTCGTTGTCCGTGAAATGTCGCCAAACATCTGAATCCACAACTGTTTCGAAATTGAGGCTGATAAAATTCAAAGCTTGTAATTTCAAATATTCGTCGCTGTGTCGATCGGCCCAAAGTAAGATTTGACTTGCATTGTCCACTGAGGTTTTTACATTTTGGGGGGTTCCACTTTTTGTATATCCATCACTTCATATTTATCTGCCGATAGTAGAGGTCGTCCCTTTCCCGCAAAGGAATGTCTTTTAGACTCTTCAACAGCCCCCTGTACAAAAAAAATCAACCAATGCTTCATTGCAGGGTGGCACGCGGGTCATCTCTGAACATGACACATGCTGTTCCTTATCGTAGTCAAACATTTTCTTGAACACAGAAGACCTGGCAGCGAGGATAAAACTGTTGACACGTATTTCTTCATTTCCAACTTTCAGAGTGTAATCTGCACCCAAGGAATTCTTAAACATGGATTTTAGATTTTGAGACAGTTTCTGCCAACAGCGACTTTCAAGAGAATACTCAGTGTTAAGGAATTGTTTTTTAGTTTCGGTTTTTTTTGGTTACTTTTATGCAGCAATGCAAAACAAGAACATCATCCAAGTATGTTTTCCAGGAATTACTTCTGTGCTCTCCAATGGTGTAGGACCCGTGGTAGCCGTCGTTTGAGAAACAGGATGTAAATTTGATGCGCTCTCTTCCACGCATACCTGAAACCGCTACTTTGCACTCTATGACTTGAGGAAAGAGATCTTCACTTGAAAATTCTTGTACTGATCTTTATTTATTTACAATTTTATTCTCATATTCAAAAAGCTTTTCGTTTCTTTCCGTCTGCTTTTCTGCATCAAGAACATGGAACAAACCAAATCCATTTTCATATTTTATGAATTTCAGTGTGTATCAGGAAGAATATAAACAACTATACACTTCCTTATTGCTTGAAATATTACTGAATTGATTTAA
This sequence comes from Trichonephila inaurata madagascariensis, assembly GCA_019973955.1. NCBI lineage: Eukaryota > Metazoa > Arthropoda > Arachnida > Araneae > Nephilidae > Trichonephila > Trichonephila inaurata. Next base: position 21,425 of record BMAV01010700.1, on the reverse strand, counting down.
AATCCACTTAAATCTGTGTTTTAACAGGAACTCGAGTCACAATGAAGAAATCAAGCGGATCCAAGCATTCTGCATCTTCTTTGTATTCTGAAAGAGAAACATTTTCAGAAGATAATTGGCTTGCTTCTTCATTTACATTCATTGTCGACCATGTAAACCACCTTTAATGAAATTCCAGATATATATTATTAATAGCCAAGCGTTCAGTACACAAGAACGATATTTAATATACAAAATGGGCAATGTATTATTGCATTATTTGTTTCAACTACTTGGCGAATTATTGGCTTATCTCAAACGAGAAGGTGGCGAATACTGAGCTGATATTTCTGTGTAAAACTGCCACTCAACTTCACGTGAGGTCCTTTAGACTACAATATAGTATTATTAACCTATTAAAGCTCGATTATACCTCAAGACTGACGTCGTGAAACACACGAAATGAAAACAGTAAACTCTTACAAATGAGCGATCTTAAGTACTGAGATATCTTCCTGGTGTGATAACCAAGAAATGACTACACGTATCTGTAAGAAATAGAACTGACAAATGTAATGTTTTCAAAGAAGTGAAGTTATCTAAGTTACTTATATCAGCTATTGAGAAGAAAGAAGTAAATCATATATCTGTAATATACATCAGAGGAAAGAAATTCTTTTTTTTTTAAGTATGTCTTGTGAAATACCTGTAACTGTAAATAATTTCTCTGGAAAAGTTATCGCGTCAGATTAAAAAAAAAATCTCGTAGGAGGAATTTTTTTTCTCTGATAGCGGTATCCTGTAAGCTTATCTTAAAAAGTAAATAAAATGATTCGAATTAGTGCCAAAATTAAACAGAAGGACTTCGAAATTCTTAGGGTCTAAACTTAAGGAGAAAATTTCTTCACTTTGATTTGTAGAGCTAAAGAGAGTGAAAGCCCATCACATGCAGTTTTCTTCAAAAAAACTGGATCTCTTCGGCAATAACAACTCCGGTTGGCGTGGTTTTGGAGCTAAGTGTGCCTGTTCATATGAAGTTTTTAAGACATAACACACCCACAACACACAATCTCTATCTATATAATCAAAATCAATATTCATTCGTTCAAGAGTCTTGGAAACCACGAGCACCAAACCTTCGTTTTTAGTGACCAATAGATAAAATGTGTAGGTATGAATTGCAACAACAATTAAACGAAGCAATTAAATACAAACAATAAATCACAAAACATGTGGTAAAGTTAAAATGAATCTGTATATATATAGCCCACAAGACATGCATCAAACTAAATTCTATTTTCGAATGAAATCGTATTTAAGGGAACATGGTACGATTTACGCAAAAAATTTTAAATTAAGGATTTTCAATATTTTTTTTGGTTGCCTCCTATGTGTGTATGCTATGTAAAACAGATTTTATGTTCAAAATTTCATAAACAGCTCCCCATTTAATTTTTGAAGAAATTTTAAACTGCTACTCCTACAAAAATTTACGTACACGCATAAAATTTGATTTACAAGTACGTCAAACTATGCATAACAGAAATTGGTATGGGTTTTGCGATAACATAATTGGTATTCGTACAATACTTTTTATGAATGCTTATTGAGAATTCCTTAAGAAATGTTTAAATTCTGAGTTCAATTATTTAGAAAAAAAAATAAGTATTGCTTTGACAAAAATGCATACCACAACTTTTGTTGCATGTACTATTGGTAATTGGTAAAAAAAATTCAAAGCATTAGGCACAATAGAAAAAAAAACTTAGCATTTTAAAGGAAGACAAACTAGTTATTTTACCTATCTAAGATAGTACGTTTAAACTTTTGCTATGCCATGGAGATGTGAATAAAAACGAATATAAAAGCTATCATAATTCTGCGTTTTTTAAGTTTAGAGCTTTCAAATTTTGTGAAGGTATAGAGAAAAGCATATACAAAATAATTTAGGCTAAAAAAATTAGATTTGATTTTTTGACCGATTTTTGTCAATTGAATCGTACTGTGTCCTCTTAACGTTTGTGTATTAGCACAAAGATCGTAACGAAGGAAGAGAAAATGGGGAAGGTGCAGAGAAAGGAGCCAGGGCGATTTAATTTTATCTGAAAACTTTGAAGATTGTTGCAGAGTACAACTGAGCTGTGTGCCATTGGTTGCTGACTCATGCTTTAGATGGAGTGTCTTTGTGTGACATAATCCACGTGTAACTGAATGGAATGGTTATGGTTAACCAAAAGTAAAAACATGAGCGTTGTACTGTAATACCTCGAACTTAGCGATTGGTGGGTTGATTGATCGATTGAATATTAACGTCGCACTGTTCAGCTACACGAGGGCTTTTGGCGACGGACCACGTAATTTTCAACCATGGTCAAGTGACGTGGACGACACCTGAGCTGGCACCCCTCCTAACTACCACACCACACAAACGGGAGGACGTTTCAGCCCCGACAGATTTAACGTGCATCGCCTCCTACACGGCGGGTCTTTAGTGGTATTGGACTCGAACTCGTGACAAGGCAGGCCACGATCCGATAACACCACTCGTTTTCCAGGCCACAGCGATTGGTGGGACTAAAGGGTAATGGAAGTAAATTCCCTTGGGCGGGGTAAAACCACATATAATTATTACACATAAATTTTTTTTGATTTGGAGCCAAATGACGAAAGAAAATTTTAAAGTTAGAAAAAAAAAATGTTTAAAAAAAAATCTTAGATAACACAAAAAAAAAAAACCAAAAACGAAGTTTTTTGGGATGAAAATTTTCCCATGAGATCTAACGGTTTTATCCGGTTTCTGTTTTTTTCTGCCGCAAAATTTGCCCCTTGGGGGAAAATTTTTTTAATTCCTTGGCTTAAAAAAAATGCGCTCAACGTTGGAGACGATATTTTCTAATATTTCTAACCCTTTTTCTATCAAACTGAGGCCCCTCTGTAAAACCCAACTGCCCATTCTGTTGACGGCTCACGCGTCCTTTCTCAACATAACCTCTTGTTCTTTGACGGCCACTTAAGGCAAAAATTTTTTTCCAACCTAAATCCAAAAGTGAAACGAAAAAAGACCAAAAAAGAAACCCTTTTAAAAAGGACAGTAGTAAGCGCGATGGAAATTTTAAAAAGAAAGTTCAGTTCAAAAAAGATAGGGGTGTAAATTAAAGGCCCTTTCCTAAGAATCAGGGAAATCTCATCATTCATTCAAGGTAAAATTACCATTGTACGCGAGCCTGATGAATATCTGAAGTGGATTGGGCAGTTGCTTAGAATTAAAAGGGAAGAAGATTTATATTCTGGTGCCCAATATATTATTAGGATTAATAGGCGGATATAATAATTTAAAATAAGTGTAAATTTCCCGATCCGTGTTAACTTTCAAGGTTTTGGTTTTTCCCTTAATATAAATTTGTTTTGATATATAAGTAATTTAAGTTAAACTTTTTTAATAAAAAATCCTTTTAAGGGGAAATTTTAAATGTCTCATCATTTCGAGAATCCCACACCTCTAACTTACGCTGAAACCCTACGATATGGGACGAAGATCGACCATACCCAAATGGGGAACCGATATAATTTTTTGACTTGGGTTGGGTAATGGGGGGTTTTATTTTACCAGAAATGTGTTTTCCGAATCCGAAAAAGAATAATTTTCCCGAATAGACAATCAAAAAAATTACTAGAAATTTCCCTAGTGATTTAGATGGTTTATTTAAAAGGTTACCCCGGAAAGGGGCTCAAGATTGGTATCTAATATTCGGATCAGTGTTAGTGCGATACCGCCACAGATTTCGGCAGCTAAAGGGGGGGTTAGCGAAAGCTTTCCGCAATCAAAAAAAAGAAAGGTTGGCGGTTTTTTCTCGCCCCGCGGGGAAGAAACAGAACCAACAGATTTTGTTTACGATTTCCCCAAAATTTAAAATCTGAACTGGGGGATTTCCGGGGTTTTGGGTTGATCAATTTTGTTAGACTTAAACCACAAGCCCGGATTTCCGGGCCCGGAATCCCCAGAACAGTACAACTTTTAGAAATTAGCAAATTTGAAGAGGGGAATTTTAAAAATTTAAAAAGGGGGTTCCCCGGAAAGTGATAATTAGAAAGACGGAGAAAAAACGCGCAGGGGATATTGATGTTCACGCAATTCTGGAATTTTGGGCAACCAAAAAAAGGGCAGAAATTATTCTAGAGGGATTAGAGAATGGCCCTCAAAAAAGTGGTTCGGGGGTAGAAAGATTTCGAATGGTGGGATTTTAAGAAAAAGGGGTACCAAATTTTAAAGAATCGAAATGATAATTTTTTAAAAATGGGACCGCAGAAATAGGGGGCGGGAGAAAATTTTAGTCGAGGCGATAGGAGAAAGGGGGCGAGAATGTTTTTAAAGTTAATGTTCTAATCAAAAAAACGGTGGTATACCAAAACTTTCTCCGATATAAAACATGGGAAATTCCCCCAAATTCCTATTTTATTAAATAACATATTTTTTAAAGGCCTAAACCCAAGCAGAGAAATCATTTATATCGGAAAAATATAAAAAAAAATTTTTTTTAAACAATAAAAATCGCGAGCTCAGGGGATCCGCCAGGAACAAAGAAAAAAAAAATTAGAATGGAATATTCGTTCAGGGGAATTGAAAAAACCGGTTGTTTCATGTGGACGGTTTGGGGGTACCCATGATTCGGGTTTTTTTTTATAAGGGGCCAAAATTTTTTTAGAATTTGATCGGAAAGCGTTGGTGTTAAATTCGTGGTTAAAGATAATAAGGTAGATAAAGGGGAATTTTAAAAGAAAATTTGTATAATTTTTTACCCCAAAACCCGGTTGAAAGTACAAGGGGGAAAAAAAGTTAATTGTGCAAAATCAGAGATTTAGTACTTATTTCCCGGAGAACAGTTAATAACAAAAAAAAGAATGACCCAAATTAGGTAAATTTTTATAGATATTTAAAAAAACCGAAGAAAATCGTTAAGGGACGATAGGGAGAATTGGCCCCGGTTTTTTGTCAATTGAATTTGTTTTTTTAGGGAAACAAGCAACGTCGTTGGGGAAATCATGTATACTTTCCCCAAAGTCTTTAAAAAAAACGAATTTTACGCAAATTTCCCCAACAAGCCAATCGGGTCTTTTCCCAGATTTAAAACTTATCAAAAAATTGGGGGATGTTTGTTTTTTCCCCTATATGAAAAATTTATTGATCAATATGCCCTACATGCCATATTTGCCAAGTTAAAAATTAAAAAAACGCCTTACCAGTGGTCGATTAAACCGATTGTATCAAATTACCCAAATAAAGTTTCCCTTAGATTTGTTGGGGCCCGTATCCTATAATGAGACGAATCGATATTTTGTAATTACCGATCATTTCGCAAAGGGGCTAAAATTATACCTCAAAAGGCCTCGGTGTATAATAGCGGATATTTTTTGTTTTTATATCGCGTTTGGAGCCCAATAAAATTAATAAGTGAAATTTTAATTTATACCCAAAAATTTTTAAATTTTAAGGAAAGATTAGGCAAAGGAAAGACTGTTGAATAGGCCTCAGGCAAATAGAACAGAAGAGAAAAGGATCTAAAATTGCAAATTTTTAAAAATGATAAACCCGATCGGGCCCAAAATTTTTACGGGGTTTTTGTTACGCATTCAGGAGTGAATAAAACGACGGAAAAACCCGGGAATTATTTTTGATAAAAAGTTGTTTTACCCCATTTCAAAATTAGTAATGGTTTCAGACGGAACTGAATTTGCAAAGAAATAATGAAAAATTGGATGAAGCAGACTAAAAAGAAAACTAAGATGAAAATGGGAAAATATTATAATAGACGAGGGGGATGTAAAAATTGGTAGAAAACGGGGTCTTATTGAGCCCCCCTTTGTTCAGCAGCAAAAGGTAGGCGAAATTCAAGAAAAAAATTTGAAGGTCCTTTAAGAGTGTTAGAAGTAAGAAATAAAATAAATTTTTGGAGGGAAAAGGGTTAACCGTCAATGTTGATAAAGTAAGAATATATCGTCATAGGAAATGTGACGATTAGTTGGGAAAGGTCGCTGGGAAGTATTGTTCACGTGGGGAAACATATTTTTGGAAAATGTACACAACAAATGATGGGGGGGTCTGGGTAAAGTGAATTAGAGGAAAAGGGATAAATTCAAGTCGCTATGTAAAAAACACACAGATAGGGCCGATAAGGCGGATCATTTACGATCACTGCCAGTCTTTCCGAATAAGACAAGAACAAAAAAAGGGTCCAGATAGAGAAACGTTAAATGGGGGTAAGGGACCACAGAGAAATGGCAGAGGAGACCCAATAACTTTAAAAAAAGACCCTTGTCATCAGATAACATTTATATAAGTAGGAAGAAAAACCCGGGATGGGCGCTGGAGTTCAAGATAAAAAGGGAATACAACCTGGACCACGCAAAAGAAAGGATCAGGAGTGACCCCAATGGAGTAAAATCCCCGCTAGAATAGCCGAAAGAAAACTAAAAACCCCCTACATAGGCAAAAAAGGGATCCCCAAACAACCGAGGAATGAGAAGAGGAGGAACCGGATAGACCTTTTTCCATGGAAATACTAGTGGGGGGACAAAAATTAAAAAACGGGTTTTATTGTTTAATGTTCGTTCCAACAATGGTCGGGGAAATTTTTGAAAAGAAGGAAGTTCCTGTTTAAAAATTATAATAAAAAAAATTTACACCCAAAATGTATATTTTTGAACTTTTTATTTGTAAATTTTTTTCTTTATGGAGAAAACAATTGTAATTATGCATTTTTTTATTTTTATGTAAACCAATTCCTTTGGTTATTTGTTTTAATGATTTATTGAAAAATGTTTGTAATTGTATAGTGTGTATATATATGTTGTTGTATTGTTTGATTAAGGGATTGGGCCCGGGGAAAGCGGATGTCAGGGATAAAAAAACATTAACAGGGAGTGACTCATTGGGGTTTAACGGGAAACCAAGGGGGGGACATGAAAGTTTGTTGTAATTTTAAAAAAGATAAAATGAAAAAATTTGGGAAAAATACTGGTATTATGTGAACAATTTTCCCAAGTAACAAAGAGTTTTCATTTCAGGGGGACAGACCCTAATTTAATGTATCCTCAACTTGAGAAGAAAACCCATCTCCCAACCCAATTTTTGGAATGTTGGGAAAAAAGTTTTAATTTATAGATTTAAAAATATTTAAATAGTGTTTGGAGAGTTAAATTAGTTTTGGGTAATGGACCCTTTTTTCCCTCCAACTCAAGGATGGTTTTTTCCCCTCCTCGCCCGATGGGGGATACCCAAACATTAAAGGAAAATAGACCATGATTAAAATGCAAAACGAAAATTGGTCTAGAATTTAGTAAAATTGATTGTTCTGTCAAAATTCAAATTAAGGGGGGATAAAAATTTTAAGATGAATAAAGAAAATTAAAATTAAGTTAAATATTGAAATTAAGAGTTAAAAAAGAGGGTTCAAGGTTAAAAAATTTGAAAACTTAGAAAGTGAGGAGATTCAGAAATTTTTAGGAGTAATTTTTTAAGGGTCGTTGACTTTTAAAAACCCGTTTTTCTTTTTGGATGTTTTTGACGGTCCCCCCTTTTTTCCAACAAACCTCTGTGTTTTTTTGACGGCCAGATTAATGGGAAAACTTTTTTCCCAACCAAATCCAAAAAGGGGAAAAGAAAAATAGATGCAAATAAGATAACCTTTAAAAGGGAAGTAGGTGCGATGGCTTTAGGGGAAAGTTCAGTTTAAAAATGAAAGGGAAATTTACGGATACCAAAATCACGGAAATCTCGCCATTCTTTTTTCCCCTTGTACGCGAGCTAATAAACTAAAATGGATGGGCCGTTGCTTAAATTAAAGGTAGAAGATTTTATTTAAGGAATATATTTTTAAAGGGTTGTGAAATAGGCGGATATTATAATTTTAAAAGTAAGTGGTCCCAAGGGATCTGTGTTAACTACGGTGTGTTTTTGTTTTTTCCCACTTAAATAAGTTTGTTCGAAAATGATAATTTAAGTTAAAACCTTTAAAAAAAGTCGTTTGAATTCTAAAAAGTCTCATCATTTCGAGAATCCCACACCCCTAACTTTTGCTGAAACCCCCCGATATGGTGACAAAAATCGACCATATCATAATTCGATCTTTGATTTAAAAAGGGGCAAAATCCTTAGTGTCTTTTTTTCTCGTGTATTTTATGAGTTACAATTGTTCCCGATTGTGGGAATCCTGCAGTTCCATCTACTTCGAAATTTATTTGCCTGGTAAGATCAACAACTTCTTACCAATTTCACCATTTTTTTTTTCCTCAAACAAAAGATGAATCGAGGAGATTTGAAACTCGTGTGACTCAGGATTCGCGTATTTAAAGGAAGCGTAAATCGAGGAGCTGCGTTTTTAATTACTTAAAAAAAGGGAGTTGGGTATGTTTAACAATATTTCAATTCCATAAGTATTCTGAAGCAGAAAAATCAACAATTTTTGCAATCAGTTAGGACTTACTGACAAGCAAAATTTTCATCACATTAAATTTTAGTTGGGTTAATATTTAATTATTTATAGGACTCTCTCTCTCTTTCTCTTTATAGGTGTGATGAAACTGATTATTTTCAAGTACAAAATCAATTATTTTTATTTATCGCAAACACAATTAAACAAAACATTAATAAAAATGAAAAAAAAATATTGAAAATTTCAATTAAGATAATTGAATTTCATTTTGAGAATTGTGCTTTATGATATAAACAATAAAATTAAATAATCTCATGAAAAAAAGGTTAATATAATTGCATTTATACCATACAATATCATATAAATAAGAAAATTAAAGAAAATACACCATATTATTCAGAATTATTTTACGTTTACAGTAAAACTTAAACGAAATACTTAAAACATTTTTAATCACTGACATCTAAATAGATTGAGTCTCCGAAACAGTTTTGAAATAGTATTCAATATATATATATATGTAAGTAGTATAATTTCCCCTTTTCTTAAAATTTTCTAATACAAAATATTAAAAATTTATACTCATAAGCAAAATATTTTGCTAAAATAACCAAAAGGTGCAAAAAAGATTTACAGAAAATACAAACATGTTTCCCGTTATCTCTTTTTACAGAAAAAAAATTATATATTGTTAAATACTTATTAATTTCTATAAAATCTTGAAGTAAAATTGTTTTTATAAATAAAAAGCATAAAGCAGAATTTTCTAAAATATTTGTACTAAATGTGATAAAATAATAGAACTTTTATTCAACAATTAAAATGGAAGTAATAAAAAAATTTGTTACATAAAAATTATATCAATACTTATAAAAAATATCTAGCAAAGAAGATTATATATTTAATTCCTTCGTTGGCAATATTGAATCGAAGGTGATAATTATTATTTTTGAATTTGATGTTACAGAAATTTATATTTGATATAATTGCTTCTAAAATAATATCTATTTCTTTACACACCAGCTTTGAATTTCTGAGCACAGAAGCTTAAAGCTTCATTAGCTAATTTAGTTTCGTTTTCCATGAAATGTCGCCAAATATCTGAATCTACAACTGCTTCGAAATTGAGTCTGATAAAATTCAAAACTTGTGACTTAAAATAATTGTCACTATGTTGATCGGCCAACATTAAAATCTTACTTGCATTGTTCACAGAAGCCTTAGATATTAGGTTGATGCCACATATTTTTCGTAAATCCATTACTTTATATTTATCTGCTGCGTAGTAGAGATCGTACACTTCTTCAAAAGGATTGTCTTTTGCGGCATCTTCAACAGCCCCCGTATATAAAAACTCAACCAATCGTTTTATTGCAGGCAATGGCACGTCTGTGATAATCACTGGACTTTGCACGTTTTGTTCCTTATCATGGTTAAGCATCTTCTTGAACACCGAAGACCTGGCAGCGAGGATGGAACTATTCACACGGATTTCTTCAGTTCCAATTTGTAGGGTACAATCTGCATTGAAGGAATTCTTATACATGGATTTCAGATCTTGAGACAGTTTTAGCCAACAGCGGCTACCAAGATAACACTCGGTGTCAAGGTACTGCTTTTCAGTTTTAGGTGTTTTGGTCACTTTTATACAGCAATGCAAAACCAGATCATCGCTGGAAAATGTCTTCCATGAATTACTTCTGTACTCTCCGATGAGGCAGGACTCATTGTCATTTTTGTTAGAGAAGCAGGTTTCCCATCTGATTCTCTCTTTTCCGTGTTTATCCAAAGCAGATACTTGGTATTCTATTCTATTCTCATTTTCAACCACTACCTGGTTCTTTATTGCACTGTGAGCAGTATTTTCTATGGCAATATCGTCCTTACGAGGAACTCTTCTGACCGCTTTACGAGTAGTGAGTGGAGTTAAGGAATACACACTGCTTCCAAACGGCTGTTTATTGTTATTTTGTGTGTGTACTATAGATGAATCAAACTTAGTAGAATATAAATTGTTTACCGTCTGCTTTGTATGATTATGTCGTGTTTGACGAAGATGGAACAAGCCAAATCCATTTTCATATTTTGTTAGTTTCATTCTGTAGCAAGACGAGTATAAAAAACTATACAACTCCTCATCGTTTGAAATATTATTGAATTTGCTTAAGCTCCACTTAAATTTGTAAGTTTCCACAGGGACTCGTGTCACAATGAAAAAGTCAACTGGATCCAAGCATTTTACAACATTGTGTTGAACATTTTCACTGGAAAATCGTCTTTCTTCTTCGTGTACATTCATTGTCGATCATTTAAATCACCTTTAATGAAATTCTAGATGCAGATTAATATTATTCAGGTGTTCACAAGAAATATAATAAATGAACAAAATGGTAGATGCGGATTCTGTTTCTTGTATGTTATTTGTTGTTTCAGAACTACTTGATGAGCTATTTCCATCATATGTTGCCATCTTAAGCAATAAGTGATGCATGAGTTGACATTGCTGAGTAAAACTGTCACTCACGTCATGTGAGATCCCTTAAACCAGAATTCTATTAATTATGCACAGGAGCTGATTATTCCTCAAGATTGATGTCACAAAACACAGAATGAAAACATTATTCAACACTTTCAACCCAAAAGCCCTTTATATAAACTGAGAACCTTTAGGGATAACCAAGAATAGACAACTTCAAGATAGACTGCTTCAAGATTTTAAACTGATAGTTATTGTGAATTCACAGATATTCAGTACAAAAATAGTAAAACATCTGAAAAAATGATGAGAGGAAAATTTTTTCCCTTTTTTAAAAGGGGGTGAAATACTTGTAACAACAAGAACACTTTAACCTATAGAATAATTATCGTGTCAGTTTAAAAGATTACCCAATGATTATTTTTAATCTATTGACGGTAATCTGTTAGCTTATCTTAAAAGTCATAAGTAAAAATGAAACAATCAGCTTCATTACATAGAAATGAAAGATTTGGAATATTTTAAAGTTTTATAGAATTTATTTAAATGTTTAAAGAATTTTTTAGAATGAACACTTGTTTTAGAGTTTCAGTTACAAATAAAAGTTTAAAAAAGATCAATTTTTTCCCTATACTGCTTTCAATTTTTGGCACAATACTTGGCTTTAACACATTCGATTTTTACAGCCCTACATTTGAAAATTTTAGAATTTATTTTATTTTATTTATTTATTTTGGTTTTTCAAATATTTTTCTTTTTATAGGATTTTTGTAACGCTTTTGCCCCCAATTTTTTAAATCAATAAAATTTTTTTAATTGTTTTTTAAAAAATTAAAGTTTGTAAAGTAGCAACACTTCCTTGATATAGTGTTCGTGGCAATTTAGAAATTTCACATAAATCTGAGGCGTTACGATTGTAGTGTTGCCAATATAGGAAAGCAAATTTGTAAACAAAATGTTCTCAGATTGCCTTGCAAGACGCAATTGCAGTTCATCTGAAAATGTGTCAGGCGCTTCAAGAAAACAAATTATACTTTTCATGAAAATCAAAAAATTAAATCCCTGCACTGTCTATTTTTATGTATTTTATACCTGTTCATGGAAATATAGAGTTTGTATTTGTAATGACTTTAAGAGTACCACATGCCTATTTTTTAAACATGTGATACTTGATTCGTGACTTAGACTTAGATTTATTGAGTTGTTTATATAATACACCAACCACCGTAAATGAAACACCCAAAAAAACAAAAGATAGCACAACAAAATTTTTTTTGTAGATAAAAGTTTAACAAGTATCAAATGATTAAATTTATAGACTTTTGTGAAGTGTGCCTTTCCATAATCAAACCAGAGAACCCCCCCCTTATTGGAGATCACCGGCCCCACGCCCGGATTGATTCAAAGAGACTTTTTCTTTGGGGGACAACAGAACAAACAGCTTCGTTAAAAGGTGATCTGGTGTGGCAGCTGGGGGGTAATTTTTTAATCGTTGAAACCATGGCCCCTGTTTTCTATCTGCGAAAAATTAGGGGAGGGGGGCCGCGAAGCAATTCAACTGGTGATTGACGAAAAAAATTTGACAAAAACCCCGTGTGGTCAGCAATCCGTTGAAAAGGGCGTGGCCGCCCCAAAAGGGAAGGAAAAAAAAACTCCCAAAACCTCGGTACCGGAATGATACTAGAGGAGTGGAGGATATCCCAAAACCACCCCATAACATAACCCGGTGAGAACCGGGGGCGGTGCAAACCGTTGTTCAGCATCCTCTCCCGGTGCCCCCAGACCGAATCCGACCATCGTGGTGTTGCAGAAGATGCGAGACCGTCAGTAAACAATTTCCTTTCCCTTCTGCCGCCCACATCCTTCTTTTATCCACCATTTGGGGGCGGAACGTCTGTGGTTCTGCGTTCAGGTAGACCAAGCAATGGATGTCTTATGAGGGACCACTCTGTAAACGGCGTCGAATGATACGCAGACACTGAATGATGCGTTACAGACTCACAGTTGTGCTATGGTTCGTGATGTGACTGTTGGCCCGCCGCGCCACTCGCTCAATTCCTACGCAGCGGCACTGAGTGTGGATGCAATCGATCACGTCAGTCCGTCGTACTCTCCGCATCCAACGGTCAGCATATCCGCACATAAGTGTTTGGTTTCTGTGAGACGACCACCACCGATTTGCCTGAAAGATAATCCACAATATCGGTAGGCCACTATCCTTCCTCTGTCGAACTCTCGATACTTGATCAAAAGCTGATCGCTGCTTTCTACGAGACATTGAACTGATCGTTTTTGAAAACCACAAGAAAACACAATTGCCGAACTTCTGGAAATCGCTGAAATCTCCAAGCCTTAAATAGCGCTTTTGAGGTGGCGTTCACCAGGTGCGCATGATGTGTGTCTGCGCTGAAATTCTAATCATTTCATATCTCACCTCCTAAGCAATACGCTGTAAATTCTATGTTATTTGCATGCTTCCTTCAGGGGGTTGCATTTACGGTGGCCAGCAGTGTATTTATGTTTGCTGTTCGTGTTGCTGAGTTTTATAATCTTTTAAACTAAATTTTTGGACTAACTGTACCTAAAAAGCTACTTGCGAAAAATTTCTCTATTTTGGTATTCCAGTGACAAAGTTGGGGTTTAAAGGGTGGGAGGATACTCAGGAAGTGTTTTTTAGTCACTGCATTGTGCTGATTTTACGACTTGGTGGTGGCAGCATTAAGGTGTGAGAGTGTTTTTCATGGTTGGGCTTGGATCTATTAGTTCCTGGGGTTGTAAACATCAACTCTGAGATTTATGTGTATATTCTAGACAATACTGTTCTCCCAATTCCATAGAAATATTTAGGAAAAGACCGATTTCTTTTCCATCAGGATAAGCATTCCATTCACAAATCGAAACTTGCACAGCCATGGTTTGAAGAAATGGTTGCTCAGAAACTGCTCTGCCTTCTCTGATCCCTGATTTTAAATCCCATGAAAAAACCTTTGAGATAAACTAGAACGCAAACGATGCAGCCAGTCAAATCGACCATCCTCACCGCTAGTACTTCAGCTGTAATGTACTTGTGGTTATCTGCCAAAAACTGGTGGAAAGTCTCCTTAGATATGTGCAGAATGTAACTGATTCAAAAGGAGAACCAACATCGTATTAATATGTAATTCTCAAGATATTCCAAGCCGTACTACTGGGTGTCCGAATATTTTTGACCAGGTAGTTTATATATATATACACTGGTGTGCAAAACTTAAGCAACAATGTAAAAATTTACCAGATAGCCATGAAATTGCAGAAAAGGAGGTCTGCAGATCAGTAGAGGGAACACGTAAGTCAGTGAGAAACGTCAGTGCGTATGCAAACATCGTGAACAAAACGCTGCAGCGATGTGAGGTACGCAACGCATGCTCAGCGCAAGCGCTGCTCAACAGTAGAATGAAATGAAGTATTTTAGATACCCACCGGCTTCTGCAAGTTCCAGTGAGTCAGTTCGTGAAATATGGCTAGAAGAAATCATCTGATGACTTCACACGGAAGAATGATCGAAAGCTGGAGGAGGGGCGTACTGTCACCAGTGTAGCTGCAGAGTTCAGAATCAAAAGTGTCGTTTCTTCGCGCGCTTGGAAAGCGTTCCAAACCACAAAGATATTACAGCTGTTAGAAAAGTTGCTGGTGTGACCGCCCGAGGACGACAACTGCAGGGGATGACTGATTACATCCATCCTGCAGGCGAAAACGTTCGATTGAAAGCAGTCAGCTTAGCGCCATTGCTCAGAAACTCTGTACAGCAACAGGTATCAAGTAGCGTTTGGTCAGGCCAGACGCCTTCACAAAGGGAGCCTGTTCACCCGCCGCCCTGAACGCTGCCTCCCGTTGAAAGATGGCCACCGAAGCCACCGTTTACAGTGGGACAGAGAGCACAAAAACTGACAACTGATCAATGGAGTCGTGTCCTCTTTACGGATGAGAGTTTGTCTAGTACCAGAAGCGACCAAACGCTTTTGATTTGAGAGAGATCGACCCGGTTTTTATCCCAGTAAATATCAAGGAAAGACATCGTTACGGCACTCTGGAGTTTTGTCTGCTGGCATTATGCTGAACGGCGGAATCTGAGCTTCCATTTTCGACAGAGTGGTCTGTAAATCGGGGATCGCTATTGTGAGGGAGGTACTTTTTCCCCATCTGCATCTTTTTCCGAGGTTCCATTGGTCCAGACTTTGTCTTTATGGATGACAATGCACGCTACACATCACGCTATGAGCTGCTGAGTGAAGATATTCACCGAATGGATTGCCAGCGTGCTCCCCAGATTTAAATCCCATCGAACATGTGAGCTGGGGATGGCTGCCGATGCCTGCATCATAGTGGAGTACAAACCAACAACTCAAACAGATGTTGATTGAGGAATGGGCACTCCTACCGAGAAACGCCGCACCCCACGGCACGCAAAGCAACCATTGTAGTAAGGAGGGCATATAGCATATTAAGGAACATCTGCTTGTTGCTCTTCCTGCTGGATAGACAACTCACGAGTCGATATCATGCGTCTGTAATTAAGTTTGCGTTTTTGCTTGATTCCATACCGCGGCGCGTTGTATTCCTTTTTCAGCGCCGATGCTTTCGTCATCCTTACGTACATAATACCTCATTTCAGAATTTCAAGGTTCTCAGGATGATTTTCGAAGTTATGGCAATAAACCCACCTGTTGCTTAGTTTGCACACCAGTGTATATATACACCGAGCCCACCTTAAAATGCAACACCCCTGAAAGAAGCTTTACGCAAATAACATGAAATTTACAACATGCATTAGCGGAGGTGAGATATGCAACGATTAGAATTTCAGCGCAGACATCATCACGCGCAGTTCGTAAGCCGCCTCAAAGCGCCATTTAAGGCTTCAGAGACGGGACGATTTCCAAGTTCGGCAATTGTGTTTTTCTTTGTGGTTTTCTCAAAAACGATCAGTTGTTCCTCGTAGAAAACAGCGATCAGCTTCTGCTTGCTATCCATTCAATCTTGAGTATAGTGGCCTACCGATATTGTGGATGACTGAGGCACCCTGGTGAAATGCTGACGAAACCAAACAACTGTAATGCGGATATGCGGATCGTTGGATGGTGGGGGTACGTGACGGGCCGATGCGGTCGACGCATCCACCCCAGCACCACTTCACGAGGGGATAGGCATTTCAGTGACGGATCCCCTCAGTAACATCACGAACCATACCCACAGCACAATGAGTCTGTAACGCATCATTCGCGCGTCTGCGCGTACCATTCGACGCCGTTTATAGCAGAGGACGTCCGCGCACGTCTATTGCTTGGTCTACTTGACATAGAACGACAGACGTCTCCGCCGCCAAAGGCTGTGCGATGAAAGAAGGATGTGGAGTGCGTAAATGTGCTTGTCTTTACTGACGAGCCCGCCATTCCGCACACCACGATGGTCGGATTCGAGTCTGAGACACCGTGGGAAAGAAAGAGGAGGTTGAACAGCTATGTTAAGTACCGCCACACTGGTCCTGCACCGGTATTATGGTATGGGGTGGTATTGTGACACTCTCGCACCTCTTATTACGCATTACCGGTGCTTTAAAACAGCCAGCGCTACATCTCCGAGGTGTTGGAGCCAGTTATCCTACCTTACCTTCAGGGCTTGGTCACAGCCATATTTCAACAGGATAATGCATGACCACACGTGGCACGCTTTGTCCAAAAGTTATTCGTCAATCACCAGATTGTTTGCTTCGCTGGCCGGCTCGCTCTCCGGAATCTTTCGGCAGATAGAAAACATGTGGTCCATGGTTACCAACGATTGATCCACATACACCCTTAGCTGCCACACCAGATCGACTTTGGCAACGTGAAGTTGTTTGGTCTGCTGTACCAAGAAACGCATTCAACGTCTTCTTTGAATCAATGCTGGCGTGTGGCAGCGGTGATTTCTGTACCAGCTGCGCTACCGGTTACTCTGATTCCCGGCAGGAACCATACCGCTGGTGAAGTCTATAACGACCACGACACTTTGGTCAAAATCTTAGTTATCACAAAACAAATTTGGTTAAAGTGCACTTGTCTTTGGTGTTGTGCATTTGTGGTACGCAGTGTAGTTTGTCAAACTATTTTAGTGGTCACCAAAAACTTTGGCAACTTTGTCAACAAGGACCGAATTTTTTACTTTGAATTTGATTCTTTACAATTATTTTTATTAACTATGCTCTCATATAATGAGTTTCTGGAAGAATATAGAAATTCTCTCTCTCTCAAGGCATGGATTGTGCTCCCACCCCCACCATTTTTTTCTAAGCGTTTAACGATGTGGCTGTTCCAAAGACTTTGCCTAATCAAATAAACATGCCAACACATTTGAAATAAGTATTAGATTATTTGATGGGATAAGCAACGAAATGAAAGTTTGTAGTCCCTTTACAGTAAAGTGCATTATCAAATTTGACTCCAGTTGGACCAAAACTTAATTATGCGGCGAAACAAAAACATTTGAGTAAGCTTCAGAAGTAATTTATAGTTTCAAGTATACCAAATATTACAAAAGAAATAAAAAGAAATTTTCACTGAATACTGGGAAAAAAATGTGGCATTCTTGTAGCGGTGCTTGATATTTGTCTTACATGTTGCTGCGGCATTGTTACCAATATATTTGTGACATAGAAGCTATGTCATTGTACTGTCCAATGTGCAAAAATCTCCGGGGAAAATATTGAATAAAATGTAAGCAATAAATAGTTGAATATGTATGTCGCAGGGAAATGATTAAATTAGGAATTTCATCAAATTCCTAAAAGAGAGGATCAATTCACGCATGATGTTAAAATAACAACTCTGTAAGGTGATTCCCCTATGAAAAGTAAGTTATTTGATCAAATCCCTAACCTTTTTCAGTGAAATGATGAAATAATATTGTCAAGAGTGTAAAAGTTCTCATTTAGCAAGTATGGTGCATTATTAAAAGTAGTAATTAATACAATAATAATCACTAAATTACAAATTATTTATTCGAAACTAATTTACAAAATAATTAGACAATAAAGATGGTATTTTTTTTTAAATATATTTGTATTAGAATTTCAAACATTTTTTTTTAAAATTATACATTAGTGTAGTTCTTCTGTGCCCTGCATTTTCTTTAGTTATTATCTCCTTTTTAAAAATACTTTTTTTTAAATGTTTTTTATCTATGAAGAGGGCGGAATCAAATTCCCGAATTTGTTTACATTTTTTAATTTAAGTTTTATTCAGTTTCTAATTTTCAGGCATACAAAAGTGATATATAAACCGAAAGATATAATAATGCAAAGAATATAACTAAATAAAACTAAAAAATAATATTTAGGTCATTTTGTGTTATGCATCATCAGAATTCTGCGCTGCCTGCCGGAGGGGGGAAAGAGGGGAGGCAAAAGGGAGTGGTAATGTTTAAAACAGAACTTTACAAATGCTGACTTGTTCATTTCATCATTTCACTAAAACAGTTCGGGAATTTGATCAAATCAATTACTTACATCAGGGAAATGACCTCAAAGAGACGTTATTTTAGCATCTTGCGTGAATTGATCATCTCCTTCAGGGATATGATGAAAGCCCTAATTTAATCATTTTCCTGCGACATGTATACCACTAGAGTCAAAACGTTCCCGGAATGGTTGCCTACATTCACGCAGGTGTTTGTTGGAGGGGAAATATCTCTTTCGGAGGTTGGAAGCACTAGTAAAGCAAACGCACTGCCATCTGGGATTCATTTTCTGTACTATTGGCGTTCTGCAGATCATTTCTGACAAAGCCAATTTTTCATTCGTCGGATTTTGCAATGTCGTCTTTGGAGCACCATGCAAACATCGAATTCTGTGTTTTGTTCGATAAATCTTCTGAGACGTTCAAAATGCTGAAGAAAGCATATGGAAACCATTCGAGAATCAGAAGAGTTTTACCTGTTTCAATGGCTGAAAATG
Organism: Trichonephila inaurata madagascariensis; assembly: GCA_019973955.1. Taxonomy (NCBI): domain Eukaryota; kingdom Metazoa; phylum Arthropoda; class Arachnida; order Araneae; family Nephilidae; genus Trichonephila; species Trichonephila inaurata. Next base: position 2,575 of record BMAV01010700.1, on the reverse strand, counting down.
AAATTAAAAAAAGATCGTTTTTTGGAATCCTATGAGGTGATCCAGAATGCGACGAAGCAACTAAAGGACCTCTAAAAATGAATTTCAGGTGTTTTTTAAACAGTTATAGGAAAGCTGGAACAATTGAGTGAATGCAGGACGGTAGTACTTTGAAAGCCAAAAAGTTTAAATTATTGTTCTGTTTTTTGATCATTTGTAATTGATCCATTTCTGGAAACTTCTTGACGGCTTCACAAGTTATTCTTCAAATATGGAATATGTGTGTCGAAGCCTTAAGGATATTTTTATTGGTCTGAATTTAAACTATGAACTTCCGTACATCGAATATTACACAGACTGTGATATACTCATAAACCCAAAGGTTTTATGAGTATGAAAGACATAATACATGCAGTTTTGCCAGAATAAAAGGTATCAGCCACATACAAAGAGTATGCTTACATCTAAGAAAATTAAAATAAAAAAAGAGAGTATGGCTGTATCATGGACACGGCCGTGTGTTGTACGTGAATACGTCTTGTAATGAGTAATATTTTTTTATATGAAATATTATTATTTATGTCTGTGATAATTATAAAGTATATCTCGGATTGTTCGCGGAAATGTATGAAAGTATAATAACATTTTTGTGATATGTTTATGTTTACTATATTAGAATACATGTATATAATTATTTGCGATATTATATTAAAATATAAATACATATTTTGGCAGTACTGGGCTTAGAATAACCTTTTTTCCAGTCGTGCCTTCTTTTAAATGTTTTATACACGAATATTTGCTCTGCATATACCTGTGACCTCTGTACAGAGGCTCAACTATGATTTTGAAAATTCACATTATTTTCAGAATTACAAACCATTTGAAATAATTATCATGCTTTTTTTCTTAAAATTGTTCCCTCTGTTGTCGTAAAATATGGATAAATCCACTTAAGTTATATATTTCAAAAATTCTAGTTGAGCTCTGTAGTTGTCTGAGCTATATACAGACAAAAATATACATAATAGAAGTATTTTTTCACAAAAGGAGAAACATTTTGAAAAAATATTATTCTAGTTAATTTTTTGCCAAATATTGCATTTAAATAAATTTTGTCAAAATGTCCTTTTAAAGTCACTGCATTACATGTATTCTAATCTAAGTGACACAAAATATCACGAAAATTATCCATTTATGCGCTTTTGCAAAATCACGGTTCCGAACGTAGTCGGATACCTTAAACCACTGTCCCGCAACCTTTTTATCGCTGCGGACCGGTCAACATTTGATAATTTTACCGCGGCCCGCAGAAGGTGAGACACGTTGATTGTTTATATATTAGATTGTTTTGATTTAACAATTTTAACTTAGTTACATTTATAAATATCCCTTCAGAATAAAAAAAAGTTCCCAAAAAAATGAAAAAAAAGGATTTAAGGGGAATAAAAAGGGGATTTTTTTCCGTGGAAAGTTGCGCAAATCCGAGAGAAATGCACCACTTTAAATAAAATGGCAATAGTTTAATGAACCACCATTTGAACCACCGACCGGTACCGGTCCGCGGACCGGGGGTTGCGGATCACTGCCTTAAACACTAAGAAGTCCTCCAAGTTTCCATGTATTGTTTTGATGGCAACTGTTTCCTTTCAACGGGTTCAGGAAAGAAATAAATAAACCAATAATTACGTTATAATATAACTTTATTAATTATAAGTCTGTGATACGAAAATCGACACAAATGGATCGGGGCACGAGATTTCTGGTAAACATTTAAAACAATACATGTATAACCCAACGTTTTTTGGAAAGGTTTCGCTGTAAAAACAAATTGAACTAGATGAGCATGAACAGGGCAATGAGTTGTCTTTGGGGACTTCTGAAAATCTCCACTATCATTTGGTGTATAAAATCAGGGTCGTAACATATAAAAATATTATTGCGCTGTATGTGTTTTTTTTTTTGGCCTTAATAGCGTAAAACCCCATAACAATCACCCTCACACTTTTGTCCGGTTGTTTGTTTACAAACGTCGTAGTGAAATTACTACTGCTGCATAATTTCCTTCATAAACGACGATGTACTCGATGTCTGCACACCGGATCAATAAGAAGCGATTTCATCATCCCGCATAACTTCAACTGACCCAACTGCAGATATACTGGCACTGGCATTGATCCGCTCTGGCGCATCCATTCTCTTACGTTTCCGGCACTTCTTAACTTGGTCATATTTTTTTTTAGTGGTACCATTCGATTGCCCATTAGTAGCACTTTAAAACCGTACACAATCTCTGTATTTGGATTTGGCTTTTTGACCCGTATAGACCAACATTATATATTTTTGTGATAATACTTTATTTTATTTTAACACCTCATTACATTCACTGTTACTATTTTACATTAATGTTTTATATACAATCGATAGATTTTGATGAGAGCTGACGATCGAAACTAAAACAAACGCCGTAACTACTCCGAGTCAAAAGTTATCCAAAATTAAAATCCCGGTACGCAACAAAAGAATCTCAAAATGGCGGCGCTTCTCCTTCCATCGCGCGCGATGCAACACAGTTCATACTTAGCTTAATGAATTC